>JAYESA010000006.1:98060989-98118489 GCA_036927795.1 Iris macrosiphon
ATACGAGCGTAAGTGCCTGGAAGCATAGGCAATCACCTTCCTGTGCTGCTGCAACACACAACCCAAACCCTTCCCTGATACATCACTATAAATGGAAAATCCTCCTGCTCCTTATGGTAGTGTCAAGATGGGAGCAGTAGTCAATCTCGTCTTCAGCTCCTCAAATGCTGACTGACAATCCTCAGTCCAGACGAATTCTACGTCCTTTCTGGTCAGCCTAGTTATCGGCTCTGTAAGTCTGGAAAAGTCCTGAACAAACCTCTCATAGTAGCCTGCTAATCCAAGGAAGCTCCTGATCACTGCTACTAAACTCGTGGTAGACCATGATTCAACTGCTGAGATCTTCTTCGGGTCCACCGAGATTCCATCTCCTGTAATAACATGCCCAAGGAATTCAACCTTATCAAGGAAGAATTCGTACTTCGATAACTTGTCATACAGCTTCTCCTTCCTGAGGGTCTCCAGAACAATCCTCATGTGCTGCTCATGCTCCTCTGGGGTCTTCGAATATATCAGAATATCATCAATGAAGACTACAATAAACTGGTCCAGGTACTGATGAAATACTTTGTTCATCAGGTTCATGAACATTGTCGGGGCATTGGTCAACCCAAACGGTATCACCAAGAACTTGAACTTCTTATAATGGGTCCTGAAAGCTGTCTTCGAGATATCTTCCCTCTTTACTTTCACCTAGTGGTACCCTGACCTCAAGTCTAACTTGGAGAATACCTTTACTCCGCTCAACTGGTCAAATAAGTCATCTATCCGCGATAACGGGTTTTTGTTCTTGATAGTAAGGTTATTAAGTGCCCTGTAGTCGATACACATACGTACCGACTCATCCTTCTTTAGTACAAAAAGTACTGGAGCACCCCATGGTGATGAACTGGAATGGATAAAGCCCTTGTCTTGCAACTCATCCACATGCTTCTTCAACTCCGCTAGTTCGTTGTTGTTTACTCTATAGACGTACTAAGAGATCGGCTCTGCGCCTGGCACTAAATCTATTGAGAATTCCAGATCTCTGTCCGCTGGCAACCCTGGCAACTCCTCTGGAAAGACATCTAAGAATTTTATAAATAACGGATGTGGTGGCTCCTTCTCTTATACCAAAGCTCCACAGAAATTGCCTTCACTCTGCTCTGCTCCTCGGACGAACTCGAACTCCGGCTCTCTTGGCGACTGAAATAAAACTCTGCCTCCACGATAATCGATACTAGCATGATGTCTACTTAACCAATCCATCCCGAGTACTATATCGTAACTCAGAAGTGGCATTATGAGCAAACACAAGCTCAGTTCACAGCCTCCCAGATAAACTCTCTGGTTCTTGCAAACATCACTAACCAGGATAATGCCACCCCCGGTCATGATCTTCCAATTCCTCGCCAATGGTTCAGACTCTAGACGATGCCTCAAAGCAAAAGATACAGATACAAAGCTATGAGAACCTGCATAATCGAACAAAACATGAGTTGGAAAGGAGTCGGGATAAACTGAACCTGAGATGACATCGCCAATCGGCTCCTCCTCCTCAACAGTCAAAGAAAAAGCTCGCCCCTGTCGATGCGCTCCTCTCTGCTGCTGATGCTGGATAAACTGCTGCTGCTGCGATGGAAGGGGTCCTCTCTACTGGCCCGTTGGTGGTTTAGCGGGTGTCCTCTATGGATGTCCTCCACCCTGAGTTAGACGAGGTAGGACTTTGGGATAAGCCCATAACTGATGATCTCCCGATCCACAGAATAAGCATTGGCCTAGCCTCATCCTATATGCGTCCCATCCGTATCCTTGCTTCTTACAGAAAATACAAGAAACTGCTGCCCTCTGAATCTGATGCATAAGCTGAGACGACGCTCTAGCTGGCCCGTGATACTGTTGCCTCTAGTGTTGGTAAGGCCTCTGGTGCTGCTGTTGGAAGTGAGGCCTCTTTGCTGGACCCATATTGTTGTTGGATCCTCATGTGTCCCTCGGTCTCTTAGAGCCAAGCTCTAAGTCATCCTTCGCTCTATGTGCCTGCCTGAGTATCTCCTCGAAGGTGGCAGTAGGATCTCCGTTGGTGTGTGGTTTGACTTCCCGGTTCAGGCCCTTTATAAATTTCCTTGCTCGGCCTCTATGGTTCTAACCCTCCACAAAACGACCTAGACGATAATATTCTGCCGCATACTCGTTTACTGAATACCTCCCTGGACGAGGTACTGGAACTGACTCTCCAAGGATGTAAGAGCCACGTCCAGGAAGAACTTCTCCTTGAAATGCCCTTTGAAGGCTTCCCAAGAGAGTCCTGGTACTGCAATCCTTGGGTCTGTCCGGAACCATGTCAAGGCTATGTCCTCGATCCAATCGTCCTCATAGATAATCTTCTCTGTGGTCTTGAAGTCCTTCGGGCCCATCATCTTGAAGTCGATGATGGTACCCGGCCTCGGCTGATACGGAATAAATTGAGCTGGTTCCGTCTCTGGCTGGGTGGTAGTAGCACTGCTCTCTCCACTACGGTAAGTACAATCTGGTGAGCATTCTCCATGCTCTGTCACATGACATCGGACTGTCGCTGTTGCGCCTCCATCATCTGCGTTCTCCACGCTCTGTCGTGACTTCTTATAGAATCTCGTGTCATAACGTGTCATGGTTTAATCCACTATACCAGTCGGGGGCGGAGAGTATTTAGTGTAGATATATGATTATTTCCACGGAGTTCTTGCTTTTCTTGAATAGTGTTAATCATAAACTGAACGTATGATTAACCGGGCCCGTAGTTCTTGAGCATTACCCAATTCGATCACATGTTGTCACTGGTACTCACTCACTTAAATAGTTATTTTATTTTTTATATATGATGTTCATATCTCTTGTATGTATTTCTTGTATTTTCTTATTTCAGTATATTCCTTCCATGCTTTGTTCCTCCTGTATATGCTATATATTTACTTTTACATAGTTCTTATCATTTATTGGAACTGGTTTTAGAGTTATATTTTGCTACTTTTGTCATGACCTACATTTGGATAATCGGGCACGAGTACATGGTTACGCCCAGCCTACGCCACAGAATTGGCGATAGAACATTGTCTGGGTTATTTCTAACCATCTAACATCTCAACAATATAATATGGTACATGTCAATCATCTCAACTCCGAATGGAGGAGCAATATGGTATCTCACATGAATAACTAGTCTCAATCACAAAACAAACTAAGAAAGAATAATGCTCGAATGGAATAGCGAAGGCAAGAATAACATATAATCCACAATCAGAAATAATATACAAGATATGAATCCACCAAAGAATAGTCTAATACAATCCAATACAAATAAATCTAGACCTCCTCTGGCTCTATAACTAAGTCCTCCTGGTCAATAAGAGTATCCTCTAAAGGTACGCCGTCCTACGACCCATAGAATATGGGACACTGCTCTAGAAGCCAGTCATTTGGAAAAATATATCCAGTCAGGATTGAAGCAAATTACATACCTCTGAAAGCAGTTTTAATAACATAACCGAGCATATAAACAGATATAGAAATGAAATACAAGATCACTAAACATATGAATAATGAACAATAGATATACAGGTAATGTACGATAATATAGATCAACAATATGAACATCAACATTATGATGAATTACTGCAATCTAAACTAACTAATGTGCCTCAGAATACAAGTTTATTATGTGAACGGGTTGGGTGAGCATGATCAGGTAAAACAGTTTACAAGTAAGGTATGTAACCAAAATGTATACGATATAACAATGGCTTTGATTACATAATCAACTCCTACTCTCCCACTCCCAACTAATACCGATGGATCCAATCACGTCATGCTACGAACACGAAATATAACTACTGAACACGAGTAGTAGGTGTACACAAATATCATAACCACTAAATACGAGCGGTGGGTGTACACAAATAAGCACACTGAATACGAGCAGTGTGTAAACACAAAATATAATCAATACGCAATATACACGATGAGATATAATGTATATGACGGGATCAATATAGCACCAGTCCGTAAAATTACTGTATCGAGATCAATGTATACAATTCTAGAACATTCATATATACAATATTATGAATTGAAAACAATCAGAGAAATGTACTCGCCTGACGTCCTGAGCAAGGTGTGTCTCTCGATGCCCAAGCCGGTGTCTCACAACCTATATATATGGTATGTTGCATCAATACAAGGTTCAAGAATAAAAATAAGTTAAGTTGATGCAATTCTAGGTCAATAAACCATTTCTTGGTCGAACCGATGAAATCTAGGTTGCAAGAGTCTAATACTAAGTCACTAAGTCAATACACTATAAAACTAAATTATACAAGCTAAACTATAATACTAAAAGGCACTAAAAACCCATATCCTAAGATACGCAAGTTTATATATATGAAAATATTATTTTATATATATATTCAAGTCAAATATTATCATACTAGATCAAAACAATAGGAATAGGATACTTTGGCCTTGCACCAATGCGTATCGTATTACCACACTACATATGTGCATAACTAACATATATATATATATATATATATATATATATATATATATATATATATATATATATATATGCCTACACTAATTTATATAAATACAAGCTTCAATATAATAGCTAGTACACAAAATAAAACTCCAAACCAATACTAACTATATAATACTAACATATACTAGCTCCTATATTATATCTCAATACTATTAGAGAACTAATTATAATACCAAAACATCCATACCTACATAAATACCTATAGCTATATATCAACAATAAACAACTAACTACTCTAATACCATGCTAACTCAAACTAAATCCATTATAAGCTAACTACCTATACTTACTAGACTAATACCTACTGATACTGACTATAACCAACTAACTATACTACCCATAAACTCAACTAACAAACTATTTAGCAAACTATTAACTAACTCTTATACTTGAATACCC
Organism: Iris macrosiphon; assembly: GCA_036927795.1. Lineage (NCBI taxonomy): Eukaryota > Viridiplantae > Streptophyta > Magnoliopsida > Asparagales > Iridaceae > Iris > Iris macrosiphon. Next base: position 98,065,941 of record JAYESA010000006.1, read on the forward strand.
AATGAATACAACTGATACTGAACTGAGAGGTACTGAAAACCACTGGATTGCACTAAACTTGCTGATACAAGTTGCTGTGAGTACCAGATACAGATACCTGGATACTGAACTGTGATCGGGCATAGTGACTGAAACCAAATGTCCAGTGGCCCGAGCACCCCCCACCCCTCCATGCTAAAAATTGGAACTCTTCTCACCATAGTCACTGCCCTCTTACACCCATATCAACAAACACACACACACACACACTCACATACACACACATATATATACAAGTATAAACACTCACACACACATCAAACACACATTATACTCACTGACACAACTATATATATATATATATATATATATATATATATATATATATATATATATATATATATATATATATATAAAAAACACAAGTACACTTATATATACAAACATATATATATATATATATTTGTATATATAAGTGTACTTGTGTTATATATATATATATATATATATATATATATATATATATATATATATATATATATATATATATATATAGACATAACTTTAAATATTAGTATATATATACACATAGACACACACATATACACTAATCTAAATACACTGATATATATATATATATATATATATATATATATATATATATATATATATATATATATATATATATGTACGTATAGCAATAAAATCAAAACACCAAACACATGGAGTGCACCGCACCCGTATCACACTTAATCTATGATACACCTGCGATACGACTCCAAAATACAACCAAACGCATCCTGGAGGACACGAACAAGTCTAATACATTAATTATGAGTAATACATATAGTAATTAGAGTATCTACGTGTCCGTGTCAAGAATTGGTGTGCACAACTCCCCGTGTCGGAGGAAAACTCCCAAAATTAATCTGTTTCGTCAAATTGATAAGATACGGCCCATACGTATCCAATTATGGACACGACACTAGTTACAAACAAGCAATCAAGTATCATTTAGATCTATTAGACCCAATAACAAGCACTATATGTGTCAATCTCGGAATTCCCCCAAAATTGGTACCAAATTGGTCATAACTTCCACCGTAGGTCTCCGATGAACCTAAAACTAATTACTATGGATAGCCTATGCATGTGGGTTGATTTCTCATAGTTAAATCTCAGATCTAGAGTCTATTATAAGGAGAAAAACTGAAATATACCTATTGGGAGATGGATTCCCAATAAAAAATCCCTAATTGCCAAGTAGCTCCCCTCCTTGTAGATCTTGGCCTCCTCCTCCTTGCTCCTTGCTCCTTGCACCTTCTTGTAGATCTTTGGTGTAGAAGTATTAATGATAAATTTAGAAAATGATTGGTGAAGAATTGGTGGAGAATTGATGAGGGAATGGAGGAACTTTGGAAGAGAAAAAAATTATAGATTTAGAATTTGGGAAATAAAATAAAATAAGAGCACTCTTTCTCCTCTCTCAATAGGTCTGCCATGTAACCCCCTCTCCAAGAAATATACAATATCACAAATACCCCTTGGGGCCTCTCATGAAGAAATTAATTAGGGAGGGAAGGTTCTAGTCTAATGGTTTCTCTAATTAATCAAACCTCCTAATCCATGGGCCTAAATTAATGGGCTCAAATTAAACTAACTAAAATATTGGTTCATGCATTCTAATAAATGGGTTTGGTCCATTACACAGTCTAAAATAAATCTACAACTAGCAACAATAATTAATATAATAATTAAATAATCAAGCATGCACAAATATTAAATATAAATACTCCTATAATTGAATTACCCATGTCAATTACCAAACTACCCTTGAATAAAAATATGAGGGTGACACATTTTCTGACTGGATATATTTTTCTCAGATAACACTTAGGAGTGGTATCCCACTCACTATGGACCTCAGGACGTAGTTGGCTTAGAGCTAGAGACTGTGGCTCCGGAGGGACTCATCCCGGTTGAGACAAATGACACTACACTAGTTGTTTAGTCGATAGGCTTTTATTGTACTGAATTTGTCTCCAGCTTTTGACAGGTAGTACTTTATTCTATTTGAGACTCGTGGATATTATTTCTGTCTTGTGAGTTGTACTTGACTCTTCAGTTCTTTATATTATATTTCGTGCGTTGTTTCATCTTATAGTTTTGTGATTGAGTATTCATATTTTATTGGTGATATTATATATTTTGGTGATCATTATTGCTAGATAGTATAGTTTACCCAAACAACGTTCTACCACCGATATTGTGGCATAGGCTGAAAGTACCCACGTTCTCGTGCCCCTACATCGGGTGCGGGTCATGACACATTTTTAGTAGTGGCCTATGCCGGTCCTCGGGGTCATAATTAGTGCAATTCTTAGTGGTACTCTGATTTTAGTGCTATTATGAGCCTGTTTCAGGATATATAATATAGGCTATAGGCTGAGAATACTTAATCATAACTAGAAAAAAATATAATATTTATTTCGACTATTCTTCTTTGAAATTGAAAATTGAGCTTTAACTTTCCTTCTTTGAATATATTCTATCTTGTGCCATATTGATTCTTTTCTTTCGCTTTGCCACGGTGTCACGCCCCAGTCCCAAATTGTCGAGGGACTGGATGCGCGGCAATGGCCAGCAGCACGCACGATGGACAACCCAATTTATTGGATCCATCAGGGCATGCTTAAGCTGAAGTCTAACAGTAAAATGTTACAAGACTCAGGTTATTCTAATCTCATCCACAACAGATAATCACAGATAAAGACAGGGTAATGCAAATAAAATAAGCTGATCTCAATAAATATCTCAGGAAACAATCCGAGAATATGTCTGGTACAACAGATACAAATAGACAGGAAATAAACAACTGAAAATAGAAATAACTGACTACATATGGCCAATGCTCAGAAGAAGTCCTCTGGTGCGAGCTCGTCTTCCGGTCCTGGTATAGCTCCTGGAAGTGCTCCTGTACGGTATATCTCTGGATGGATCTCTTCGGCTATACCTGGGGACATAATCCGGATCCAGGTTCTCAGGGGACAGCAAGGTACAGAAAATACAAGCCAAAATAAATACAGTGCAGCAATAAATAAGCAATAGGGTAAACTAGGTAACCAGCTAAGTGATATGCAACATGAGAGCAGTATAAGAACTCAGGCTGAAACTACTACAAGCTCTGTGTCGGGGAGCCGGTAGCAGTGATATCATGTAGTTGTCTAGCTCGTAGTGAGACTTAAGACGCTGGCATAATATAACATCAACCTGTAGCCTGTGTGTCTCTTCCCACCCCATGTAATCACGTGTATCATGACCATAATGTCTCATATCCATGTCAGCGGGATTATAACTAATGCAGCAAGTCATAATGTCTATAAAATATCTCTGTCAAGTCCTGTATCCTATACAGAATCACCATGAATGTCTCAGGAAGACTCTGTCTCATGAATAGTATCAAGTGTCCTGGGTTCTGGAGTACTTGATAAGACAAGTACGAGAATTATCGGGTCTCGATATCCATCTCTATGTGACGTTACACAACTCCGCGTACGGAGTTGGCACCCGACTGGTAATCGGACGCTAAGTACGCCACTCGGTCCTGGGTTTTAATAGTTAAACAGGTTTATATGCATTTAAACAAGAATTCAGGCAAGTTCTAGAACAGGAATTACTGCTAATGGCAAGCTTTACTTGCCCACTGATGTATAAACAAGTCAATGAAAATAAATAGCAAGCTGCAGGGTTTGGCAAGGTACACTTGCTTGAGGTTCCGGCTATGTTTGCGGTTCTGACTTCAGCTAGATTTGCAGACGGTACTCCGGTTGCTGAAACAAACATTACCATCAAATCCAAAAAATATCAATCAGCTAGAAACGCCTGTCCTTGGGTCCAATTTGGAGACAAGGGCAAAAACGGCAGTTTCGGGCCAAAACGGGGTCCACCGATGGGCCCGCTTTGCACCGAAAACGCGTCAGGGTCAAAGGTCTCCAAATATACCAAACTTAGTGTCAATAGGTCATGAACACTGATACGAACCCAACAGAACTTTCAGAGTTGAATTCCGATGAGCCGATCACAAAATCGCCCGTCGAGCGGGGCCTATGGGGCCCACGACATGCGATTTCGTCAATGTTCTCAGAATCGAACCAAACTTGACCCACAGGACCAGCGTATTGCTACGAGTCCGATGGCGCAAGTTTCGTCTCGATCCGATGTGTGTACACAAAGTTAGGGCACATTCTAGAAAGTAAGGATACGGGGCGATGTCCGCGGATACGTGTTGATTTCGGTGTGCACGCACACCCGAATCGACTTCTGTGAAATTCCACACGTCCGTATCGACGAGGCGCACGTATCTGTGAAGATCGCGCATGACCAAGTCATCCCGTTTGGCGGGGCGTACTCGGTTCTGGGGTGAAACAGGGTCTGATTTTTCCTGTTTTTGGATCGCGGTGTGCGATCACCACAGGACGCGATGCCCCGAGCGGTTTATCCGGGCACCGAGAGGGTCATACAGGCTTCGCAACGCAATTTACGGAATCGAAAACAGAGCTACGAGGTGAAAGTTACAAGTACCTGAAGGGGACCCGAAAACCGGGGTCGATTCGTGTCCGACACGTGTCCGACTCGTGTCGGACACAGGGAATTAGGGCTAGGGTTAGAGCTTGGGATTTCGGCCGACTCCGGCGGAGGGCGGCGGCTGGCTGAGGCGGAGGGGGCCGGGGGTGCTGCGGCGGAGGGCGGCGAGGCGTCCACAGTGGGGGCGGCGGCTCAAGGCGGCCGGCAGCGGCGTCGGTGAGCTGCTGTTGCTGCCGGCTGCTGCTGTCGACTGCGGTGGCCGTCGCCGGAGACGAAGGGGAGGGGAGGAAGAAGGAGGGGGAGCCGGGTGGTCGTCGGCGAGGGCGGGCGGCGCCGCGGCGGCGTCGTGGTGGTGGTCTGGGTGGGAGAGGGCGGAGAGTCTGAGGCGGAGGGGCTCGTCGGGGAGGGTTTATATACGGGGTGGCCGGGGGTTGAGGGGGCCGAGACGGGCGGTGGAGTGGCGAAGAAAGCGGCGGCGTGGGTGGTGGTCCGGGCAGAGCGGAGCTGCGCCGGCGGCGGCGTCTCCGCCGCGAGACACGGGCACAGGTGAGAGAGGGGGTGCGGGTTCGGGCACGGGCGGGTCGGGTCTGGTTGATCCGACCCGACCCGGTAAGGGGCTGGGCCGAGTCGTGGGCCAGGGCTGGGTTTGGGCCCAGTGGGCCGGGCCGGGTTTAAAAAATAATAATAATAATAATAATAATAATAATAATAATAAAATTAGTAATTTAATTAATAAATAATTAAATACTTTTTAGGCAATTAAAAATAGGTCTGAGGCCCAATAAATTTTAGAAAAATTGTCCTAAGTCCAGTTTTTTATTTTACATCCAAAAATATTATTTTCATATTATTTTAATATTGTTTATTATTAATTAAAAAATTATTGAATAATTAAAACCCTATTTTTAAATTACAGGAAAAATCCCAGAAAATTCCAGAAAATTGTGAAAAGTCCAGATTTAAAAATTTTGAAAAATCAGGGGGTTTATAATCTACCCCCCTTAAGAGGATTGCGTCCTCGCAATCAAAGAATAACCGGTTAACAGAGATGACGCGGTCGCAAACACTGTTCGAAACACGTCACAAGATACTTAGGGAAATACCGTTTCTCTAAGAATGAAAGTTATGCACTTTCCAGAGAAAATCTAGTTAAAGCAAAAGACTATAATATTTTAGAAAAACCAGGTTATTATTAACAAGTTACAAATCACTAGATTGGGGCTGAGGTCACGAACCAATAGGCACGAGCTACACAAGACTAGAAACGGATAACTACGAATCACTTACGCGCATTGGCTACTCACGAGTCTGCGCGTTCTCCACTGTCATCGTCAGGGCTTGCTCGCGTCCTTGCTGTTGATTCCTCTGCTGTTGAGCCTGCTGGAAGAGTAGTTCCTGGGGTATCAAGGGTGGCCTCGGCTGATACCCTGCTGAAGCTGGTGGTAGGACTCCTTGAACTTCCGTTTGCGGTACTTCCAATACTGGAGAGGCTGACCTCGGTACTGGTAACGCTTGCTGGTTACCCTTTGGTGCTCTGTCTCGACGCTCAGGGCATTTCTTTAATAAATGCTGACTGGATCCGCAAACTATCCATAATCTCTTCTTTCGTTTGCATTCGTCTTCAGTATGGCCTCGCTTGCGACAATATGGACAAACAGGTATTGTCTGCGGAGATGCTTCTGGTGGCTGGTGTACGTGAGGTCTTTTTGCAACTTCTTCCTATGGTGCTGAAGTGGAAGTCCGTTTCAGACTAGTCTCTCTCCTGATGATGCGCTCAATGCGTCGCGCTGCAGCAAGGACGTCCGAGTACGAAGTAGGTGCAACGGATCTAATCAGTTTCTGTAGCTCAATGTTTAGTCCGTCGAAGAATTTCTCCGCCTTATCTTTCTCTGTCGGGATCAATGTTGGAGCGAAGCGACTTAGACGAATGAACTCAGTGTTGTATTCTTCCACCGTCTTAGTATCCTGAGTGAGATGATTAAACTTGTCCTGAAGTTCTGATCGAGCGATAGCTGGAATGTACATCTCCTGAAAGAGTCTAGAGAACTCTTCCCAAGTGACTCGGTCTGGTCCGAGCCGCGCTTCCTCAGATAGCCACCAGTGATGTGCATTGTCCGTCAACTGCATTCTGACGGCAGTCATCCAACGTTCCTTTGGAAGCTCAGCTGCTTCTAATTGATATTGAGTATTGGTGAGCCACTCATGAACTTCGGTGGGCTCTTCCTTGTCTGAGAAGGTACGGGGCTTCAGCTGTCGAAAGTCGATGATAGAGCCCATTGTTGGCCGTCGAGCTGGTAGGTTGGCCTGCTCCAGTGCAGTTATTAGGCTGCGACTCAACGCCTCTTGTTGAGCTTGCATTATTGCATAGACCATTGAAAATATCTGTTGTTCGTCCATGGCCTGCCCTGGTGGAATTATGGGCATTGATGGAGTAACTGGCGTCGTTGGTGGAATGTTATCTTGCTGGATTCTTGAGGCATATTGTTGAGCTGACTGTCCTTTATCCACTGGTGTTACTTCATCTTCGTTGGTTACCTCAGCAACTCGTGATGACGTAATGGGAGTCTCATTGTTTGCTCGTGAATCCATAACCCTGCAACCAAAATAAATAATAAGAGGCGCACAGGAATCAAGGCAGGATGCGAGTCAAGAAATTAATTCGAAGTCGATATGGATGTCAAGAACGTTTCAAACAAGTGGATGAGATCCTAAAAACTTATCCTATTTTATTGCAGGCCTGTTCGGTCCCTGAGTTGAAACCGAACAAATTAGTCGTAGGCCTGCATGGGCCACCACAAAAACTATGTCACGCCCCAGTCCCAAATTACCGAGGGACTGGATGCGCGGCAATGGCCAGCAGCACGCACCGATGGACAACCCAATTTAATGGATCCATCAGGGCATGCTTAAGCTGAAGTCTAACAGTAAAATATTACAAGACTCAGGTTATTCTAATCTCATCCACAACAGATAATTACAGATAAAGACAGGATAATACAAATAAAATAAGCTGATCTCAATAAATATCTCGGGAAACAATCAAGAATATGTCTGGTACAACGGATACAAATAGACAGGAAATAAACAATTGGAAATAGAAATAACTGACTACATACGGCCAATGCTCAGAAGAAGTCCTCTGGTGCGAGCTCGTCTTTCGGTCCTGGTACAGCTCCTGGAAGTGCTCCTGTACGGTATATCTCTGGATGGATCACTTCGGCTATACCTGGGGACATAATCCGGATCCAGGTTCTCAGGGGACAGCAAGGTACAGAAAATACAAGCCAAAATAAATACAGTACAGCAATAAATAAGCAATAGGGTAAACTAGGTAACCAGCTAAGTGATATGCAACATGAGAGCAGTACAAGAACTCAGGCTGAAACTACTACAAGCTCTGTGTCGGGGAGCCGGTAGCAGTGATATCATGTAGTTATCTAGCTCGTAGTGAGACTTAAGACGCCGGCATAATATAACATCAACCTGTAGCCTGTGTGTCTCTCCCCACCCCATGTAATCACGCGTATCATGACCATAACGTCTCATGTCCATGTCAGCGGGATTATAGCTAATGCAGCAAGTCATAATGTCTATAAAATATCTCTGTCAAGTCCTGTATCCTATACAGAATCACCATGAATGTCTCAGAAAGACTCTGTCTCATAAATAGTGTCAAGTGTTCTGGGTTCTGGAGTACTTGATAAGACAAGTACGAGAATTATCGGGTCTCAATATCCATCTCTATGTGATGTTACACAACTCCGCGTACGGAGTTGGCACCCGACTGGTAATCGGACGCTAAGTACGCCACTCGGTCCTGGGTTTTAACAGTTAAACAGGTTTATATGCATTTAAACAAGAATTCAGGCAAGTTCTAGAACAGGAATTATTGCTAATGGCAAGCTTTACTTGCCTACTGATGTATAAATAAGTCAATGAAAATAAATAGCAAGCTGCAGGGTTTGGCAAGGTACACTTGCCTGAGGTTCCGGCTATGTTTGCGGTTCTGACTTCAGCTGGATTTGCAGGCGGTACTCCGATTGCTGAAACAAACATTACCATCAGATCCAGAAAATATCAATCAGCTAGAAATGTCTGTCCTTGGGTCCAATTTGGAGACAAGGGCAAAAACGGCAGTTTCGGGCTAAAACGGGGTCCACCGGTGGGCCCGCTTTGCACCGAAAACGCGTCAGGGTCAAAGGTCTCCAAATACACAAAACATAGTGTCAACAGGTCATGAACGCTGATACGAACCCAACAGAACTTTCAGAGTTGAATTCCGATGAGCCGATCACAAAATCGCCCGTCGAGCGGGGCCTATGGGGCCCACGACATGCGATTTCGTCAATGTTCTCAGAATTGAACCAAACTTGACCCACAGGACCAGCGTATTGCTACGAGTCCAATGGCACAAGTTTCATCTCGATCCGACGTGTGTACACAAAGTTAGGGCACGTTCTAGAAAGTACGGATATGGGACGATGTCCGCAGATACGCGTTGATTCCGGTGTGCACGCACACCCGAATCGACTTCTGCGAAATCCCACACGTCCGTATCGACGAGGCGCACGTATCTGTGAAGACCGCGCGTGACCAAATCGTCCCGTTTGGCGGGGCGTACTCGGTTCCGGGGTGAAACAGGGTCTAATTTTTCCTGTTTTTGGATCGCGATGTGCGATCACTACAGGACGCGATGCCCCGAGCAGTTTGTCCGGGCACCGAGAGGGTCATACAGGCTTCGCAACGCAATTTACGGAATCGAAAACAGAGCTACGAGGTAAAAGTTACAAGTACCTGAAGAGGACCCAAAAATTGGGATCGATTCGTGTCCGACATGTGTCCGACTCGTGTCAGACACAGGGAATTAGGGCTAGGGTTAGAGCTTGGGATTCCGGCCAACTCCGGCGGAGGGCGGCGGCTGGCTGAGGCGGAGGGGGCCGGGGTTGCTGCGGCGGAGGGCGGCGAGGCATCCACGGTGGGGGCGGCGGCTCAGAGCGGCCGGCAGCGGCGTCGGTGAGCTGCTGTTGCTGCCGGCTGCTGCTGTCGACTGTGGTGGCCGTCGCCGGAGACGAAGGGGAGGGGAGGAAGAAGGAGGGGGAGCCGGGTGGTCGTCGGCGAGGGCGGGCGGTGCCGCAGCGGCGTCGTGGCGGTGGTCTGGGTGGGAGAGGGCGGAGAGTCTGAGGCGTTGGGGCTCATCGGGGAGGGTTTATATAGGGGGTGGCCGGGGGTTGAGGGGGCCGAGACGGGCGGTGGAGTAGCGAAGAAAGCGGCGGCATGGGTGGTGGTCCGGGCAGAGCGGAGCTGCGCCGGCGGCGGCGTATCCGCCGCGAGACGCGGGCACAGGGGAGAGAGGGGGTGCGGGTTCGGGCACGGGCGGGTCGGGTCTGGTGGATCCGACCCGACCCGGTAAGGGGCTGGGCCGGGTCGTGGGCTAGGGCTGGGTTTGGGCCCAGTGGGCCGGGCCGGGTTTAAAAAAAAAAAATAATAATAATAATAATAATAAAATTAGTAATTTAATTAATAAATAATTAAATACTTTTTAGGCATTTAAAAATAGGTCTGAGGCCCAATAAATTCCAAAAAAATTGCCCTAAGTCCAGTTTTTCATTTTACATCCAAAAATATTATTTCCATAATATTTTAATATTGTTTATTATCAATTAAAAAATTATTGAATAATTAAAACCCTGTTTTTAAATTACAGGAAAAATCCCAGAAAATTCCAGAAAATTGTGAAAAATCCAGATTTAAAAATTTTAAAAAATCAGGGGGTTTACACACGGGATGTCGCCTAAGACTCGATCACAGTGTAGAGGAGCATCTTTTGAGGGATCTACGACTCCCAAGAGACTGCACTAGTCACTTCTCCGATAATTGACATATAACTGCATTCGGGGGTCCACCTCCTGTATAGAGGGCTATTTCAGCTGTTTCTGAGGGACTTCCACTACCACCTTTCATGCCGACAGATACTACTCAGATGTTCGTACTGCTTCGCGATATGTTGGACGCTCAGAGGGCCCAGTTAGAGGCTCACCATAGGCAGACCAACTTGTTGCGGCAGGATATTTAGAGTGCTCTTCAGCTTGCCCATGTTATAGTATAGAGAGAGGTTCCAGTCCAGCAGCAAATTGCTCTACAGGTTACCCTGCTTCGGCCGGGTAGTATCCAGGACTTCAAGAATATCGAATGTCTCATGTGGGTGTCTCGTCTTGTTGAGGATTGATGGTTGAGGCTATAAAACTTTAGCTGTTCGACATCGCCCGTATTTGGTTCAGGAATGAGCCACTTCTTGCTAATACAGAGTAGTCTTGGGAGGTGTTCAAGGACCTCTTCAAGAATAAGTTCTTTGTTCGAGTGGATAGATTGGACATGGGTAGGCAGTTTGAGAGCCTTACTCAGAGGAGCATATTTGTGGAGGAGTAAGCCTCAGTATTCTAGAGGTTGAACCAATTTATGAAGTATTTGGTAAGGTAGCCAGAGGTTTGGGCTATTCGTTTTCGTGATTGTCTGATCTGGGAAGTGAAGATCCTCATTTCGTCTATCTATTAGATGTTTTCTGAGATACTTGTGAAGGCACGCAAGATTGAATGGGACTTGAGCTTAAAGCCCAAGAGTAACCACAATTCTTTTCTGGGGGCTAGTAGCAGCATAGGGACTGCTAAGCATCCTCATCTCCAGTCTAGGCCTTTTCAGCACCCACAAAAATATCCGACTCCAGCTAGGGTGCCGCATCACCAGGCACCATAATAGCAGCAAAGACACTCACAGCACGCTTCCTGCTACAACTGCAAGAAGCCCAAAAATATCTGGGAAGTTTACAGGAAAAGGTTAGGAGTTTGTCTGTATTATGGCACAAAGGGGCATTAAATGAGAGATTGTCCTACCAACCCTCGTCGTGAAACTCAGGGAGCAGCTCCAGCTCAGAGAGCACCGACGAGACCACTTATAGTATAGCCGATGGAACTGCCGCTTTCGACCCAGTAGTCGCATTATGCCCAACACCAGGATCAGGGAGGTACACCTCAGGGACGAGCATTTGCTATGATGGTCAAGGAGGCCGAGCTCACCGAAGATTTTATTGCAGGTTTTGTTCTCCTTGATTCTATTCCAGCTTTAGTCTTATTTGATAGTGGTGCTTCTCATAGTTTTGTATCTGTTTCTTTTGCTTTAAAGAATCATTTGCTAGCAGAGTCTTTCCTTAGGACTTGCATGATCATGATCGGGAAGGCATTATCTTGGTTAGTGATGTTTGCAAGGATCAAAGAGTTTCTCTGGGAAGTCGGGAGCTGAGTGTGTGTCTACTTGTATTGCCACTTCTGAGCTACAATATTGTTCTCGGGTTGGATTGCTTGAGTAGGCATCATGCTAGTATAGATTGTAGAGGAGTTAGAGTTTTGTTTATCCTGTCAGGAGAGCCAGAGTTTGAGTTTTTTAGAGAAGCTTCGAAGCAGGAAAAAGGCATTATTTGTGGAGCTATGGTGGAATACAAGGAGTTGTCGTAGCAGTTGATAGCAGAGTTCTTAGATGTATTTCCTGAGGAGTTGCCAGGATTGTCGCCAGATCAAGATGTTGATTTCTTTGTAGACTTGGTGTCAGGTGCAGAGCCAATTTTACAACATGTCTATTGAGTAAACAACAATGAGCTGGCCGAGATGAAGAAGCAAGTGGACGAACTACAGGACAAGGGGTTTATCAAATTTAGTTCTTCACCGTGGGGAGCCCTATTATTGTTTGTACCGAAGAATGATGGATCGTTGTGCATGTGCATCGATTACAGGGCATTAAATAATTTTACTATCAAGAATAAATACCCTTTGCAACCGTTTGACGATATGTTCGATCAGTTGAGTAACGCCAAGGTGTTTTCCAAAGTAGACTTAAGATCAGGCTACCTCCAGATGGAAGTGAAGCCGAATGATATTCTGAAGACTGCATTTAGGACTTGGTATGGCCAGTATTAGTACATGGTGATGCCATTTGGGTTGACTAATGCCCCGATGGTGTTTATGAATTTGATGAACAAGGTGTTCCACCTGTACCTTGACAAGTTCGTAGTCGTGTTCATCAATAACATTCTCATATACTCGAAGATGCCAGAGAAGCACAAGGAGCATCTGCGGATTACGTTAGATGTGCTAAGGAAGGAGAAGTTGTACAAGAAGTTGTCCAAGTTTGAGTTCTTCCTAGACAAGGTACAGTTTTTGGGGTATGTTGTGACAGGTGATAGAATTTTAATGGATCCGAATAAGATCGCAGTATTGCATTCTTGGAAGACCCCGAGTTCAGTGGCAAAGATCGAGAGTTTCTTGGGTCTGGCAGGCTAGTACATGAATTTTGTCCAAGATTTTTCGAGGATTGCTGAGCCGATGAGCAAAGTCGCCAGGAAGGATGCAGAGTTTGTTTGGACAGCGGAGTACCAGACTGCTTTTGAGGAATTGAAGAAGAGGTTGCTAGCCAAAACACCCTAAAAATCACTAAGGAAATACCGTATAATGAAGTTACTCCGCTATTTAGTCATTGACTTTACGTTGGTTTCAGTTCAATAAACTATCCTTTTTAAAGCGGATAGTTCACAGTGCTCATTCTAAAAAAAAATGGCCAATCTCAAGTATGCTCCTATTTTGAAGTTGCCATTAGGGTCTAGAGGTTTCACTATTTATAGTGATGCATCAGGGAATAGGTTGGGTTGTGTTCTCTAGCGGAATAGGAAGGTAATTTTTATGCATCGAGGCAATTACGTCATCATGAGAAGAACTATCGTACCATGATTTAGAGTTGGCAGCGATCATATTTAATCTGAAGTTGTGAAAACACTATCTGTACGAAGAGTGTGTGGAGATCTTTATAGACCACAAAAGCTTGAAGTATATTTTCACTAAGAATGACCTTAACATGAGGCAGCATCGGTGGCTGGAACTGATGAAGGATTTTTATATATCCTTACAGTATCACCAAGGGAAGGCCAATGTAGTTGCCGATGCCTTGAGCAGGTATCCAGTAGCTATGTTTTTTATGAGAGACCTACATTTGTGGGAGGATCTGGAGAGCCTAGAAATTAAGGTGATAGTTCCTGGGATAACGATGCATATGTGGGGTTTGCGAATACATTCAGATTTGATGGATAGAATCAAGGTAGCTCAGTATGAGGACGTATCCCTGAAGAGCATTAGAGCATAGGTTCGAGTCGGATTGGAGGATGATTCCACCATTGCAGAGGTTGGTTCTTTGCGGTACGATACTAAAATTATGTGTGCCTAGTGGTGAGCTGCGTAAGGAGGTATTACAGGAAGCATTGCTTTTAGTATTCAATGCATCCAGCTGCCAAAAGGATGTATCGGGATATGCGAGAGAGAGTGTAGTGGTATGGCATAAAGAGAGAGGTAGAACAGTTTGTATCCAGAAGATTGGTATTCCAGCAGGTAAAAGCCGAGAGACAGAGGCCATGCGGTTTTCTTCAACCATTACACATTCCAGAGTAAAAGTAGGAGCACATTACTATAGATTTTGTGTCCGGAATTCTATGATCTCTAGGAGAAAAAGACTTAATTTGGGTCATCGTTGACAGGTTGACCAAGTCGGTCCACTTTTTTCTTTTAAGGTGGGTTTGTCTACGGAGAAACTCGCAGAGCTGTATGTGAGGCAGATCGTCAAGATACTAGGGGTTCCCGTCCGCATAGTCTCGGATAGGGATAGTAGTTTCACTTTTTATTTATGGAGGAGTTTGCAAGTGAGCTTGGGCATCCAGCTCAAGTTCAATACTGCATATCACTCCCAGACAGATGGGTAGTGAGATAGGACCATTCGGACTCTCGAGGATATCCTGCGCACCTGTGTACTAGATTTTTGGGTTTCTTGGGAGGATCATCTCCATTTGGTAGAGTTTGCTTACATCAACAGCTACCAGGCCAGTATAGAGATATAACCATTTGAGGCTCTGTACGGGCGGAGATATCGTACTCCCTTTTCATGGGATAATGTTGGAGAGAGATGGTGGTGGATGCAGCAGAGATTGTGGATGCAGCGGAGAAGGTTAAGCTGATCAGGTATAGACTTTGGATGGAGCAGGACAAACAACGGTATTTGGCCGATAGCCACCAGAGAATTTGGAGTTTGAGGTATAGTTTTATATTCTTGTTTTGTCCTTGATATTGGTTGATTATTATAGATTAAGTTCTTAAGGTTGTGTTTTGTTCTAGGTTGGACGTCTGGTGTTTCTGAGAATTTCTTCGATACGAGGCATAATTCATTTAGGTGGAGGCGGGAAGCTTAGTCTATGATTCATCGGACTATTCAGTATTCTCGAGAGGGTTGGTGTAGTTGCCAATAAACTGGACTTGCCACCTACACTAGAGCGAGTGCACAACATATTTCACGTCTCATAGTTGAGATGGTACATGGCGGATCCTAATCACGTATTTGATCACTAAGAGATCGATGTGGGCCCTACTCTTAACTATCCAGAGTAGCCAGTTGATATTCTAGATCGGAGAGAGAAGGTGCTGAGGAACTAGACCATTCCCTTGGTATGCGTCGCATGGAGGCATTACTCTACGGTTGAGCCTACCTGGGAGAGGGAGGATAAAATGCAAGAGCATTACCCATATTTGTTTGTACCTTGAGGTATGTTCTTTCCTGATTCTATTTTTGCTTTTCCATGGGTAGTTTCGTCTTTGAATTTCGGGGACAAAATTATTTTAAGAGTGGTAGACTTATCACTACCACATTTTCTAGGAAGGGTATCTTGGTCATTTTTATAATTTTAAAATATTTTTGCATGTTAATATTTAATTCTTGTATTTTATTTATTGTTAGGAGGATACAAAATAATTTGGACTTGTGTTAGTGGACCTAACTAGTTTAAATTGGACTCATGGACCAACATTATTTTTAGTTAGACTTGAGCCCAACAAACAAGCCCAATTCATTAAGTTGGTGATTAATTAGTCAAACCATTAGGAGAAGAACCTTCCTTCCTTAATTACTTTCTTCATGACAAGCCCATAGGGGTATTTTAGACATTATATACTTGCTTGCATCCCAAGCTAGGGTCGGCCATAGGGGAGAGGAGGGGAGACTCTCTCTTCATTCATTTCATTCCAATTCTAGATCTAGAATTTCTCTTTTCCAAATTCCTTCATTCTTACATAAATCCCTACATAAATTATCTCCCAATTCCTTCTCTATTCACTATTTGAGGCTATTAGATCAAGTAGGAGAAAATGATCTGCAAGAAGGTGGAGAGTGCACAATTTGAAGGCTCTTTGCATCTATTTGGAGAATTATATTGGGAATCCATCTCCTAATAGATATAATTCAGTTTTCTCCTTCTAATTAGACTCTAAATCTATAATTTAATCAATAGGAACCCTCGTATATACTTGGTCTACCTATAGGAAGAGGAATTAGGTTCATAGGAGGCCCATAAAGAAAGTTATGTTGTATTTTGTGTCAATTTTGGGAAAATTTTGAGATTGGCACATGATGTATTTGTCAATAGGTCAATTTGACCAAATTGACATATTTTCGGTTGTGTGAGACTAGTGTCGTGTCCATAATTGGATACGTGTAGGCCGTATCATGATATTTTGATGATACGGGATAATTTAGGGGTTTTTCCTTCGACACGGGAGTTTGCTCATACCTTATTTTGACACGGATATGTAGTTGAGTAGCTAGCATTGTATATTGCTTATAATGATGATATTAGACTTGTTCGTATCCTTTGGGATAAGTTTGGATCCAACCTTGGTAGCATATCTCAAGCGTATTATAGATTTTGTGTGATACGGTACGATGCACGCCATGTGTTTGTATTATTACTATATTAATTTTCTACACTCTAAATTGCTATCCTTCATATCTAATTGCATTATTAGGAGTATATTTTGATGTATATGTGTCACGACCCGCACCCAGATGAATCGGGTACCGGTTCGTGAGTACGTCCAGCCTACGCCGCAGTGTCGGCGGTAGTACGCTGTCTAGACCATATTCACAGGTAATTTAAAATCTAGCTCATTCGCAGTGAATAAATAGGCAAGGATAATAACAGGAAATAGGAATGCTAAAATTTCATAAGACAAATTATGACAAATAATTCCACAGTTTATTACAGAACCAGAAGATGAATCGGGGACAAACCCGATTACTATGCTGAAAGGAAATACTAGCTAACTGGTTAACTACTCCTCAAAAGTAGTCTCCTGAGTAGGAACCGGCTCCTCAAATATATCATCTGCTACGTCATATGGGCCATAAAAGGTGGGGGCATAGTCCTCATCATCGCCTAATATCAACGGATCCAGTCAAGAAAGGAGCAAAGTACCAATACATAACAAAGCTTAAACTAAATAATTATGATAAGTAGTAAAAATTGACTAAGTATCATGATAAGAACATGCATAATAAGTAGGAAAATTAACTAAGAGTTAAATGTTATAAGACATGAGTAAAACAGGATTATAATGAGACAAGAAAATGGAACTGCAACAAGATAAGAAACTATGTGTGTGGTTGTGTATTTAGAATACATAGTTGGCATGTAGGGGTTATAAGGCTAATCCGACACGTCATAGACGGCTATTAGTCAGGAATAATCGAGTATCCGGCTGATGGTACAGTCGCGTACCAACAGCTATTAGTCAGGACAGGGGGAAGGGTAAACTACATGCCTCCTAGTATTCTCCCTTCCGACATGAAAAGCAAGACATGAACTCCAAATTCTAACACTAAGTGTAATCATCCAATGGTACTAGTAGAGCAAGGAAGTAATTATCACAATATAAAGATTAAACTTGAAGTGCAGGTACTTGCCTGATGTTTGGATTTTCAACTATGGTTCTGTTCTCGGAAAATTTCCAGAAATGTCTCCGGATGCTGAAAATAAATATTACCATCATGCTCAGAAGATATCAAATAGCTAGAAACGCCTGTCCTTGAGTCCAATTTGGAGACAAGGGCAAAAACGGCAATTTCGGGTCAAAACGGGGTCCGCATGTGGGCCCGCTTTGCACCAAAAAATGTATCAGGGTCAAAGGTCTCCAAATTACCCAAACTTAGTGTCAACAGGTCAGGAACAATGATACGAACCCAACGGAACTTCCAGAATTAGATTCCGATGAGCCGATCACAAAATCGCCCGTCGAGTGGAGCCTGTGGGACCCACGACACGCGATTTCGTCAACGTTCTCAGAATCGAACCAAACTTGGGTCACAGGACCGGCGTATCGCTACGAGTCCGATGGTGCAAGTTTTGTTTCAATCCGACGTGTGTACAGAAATTTAGGGTGTGATCCAGAAAAGTCAGATACGGGGCGTTGTCCGCGGATACGCGTTGATCCCGGTGTGCACGCACACCCGAATCGACTTCTGCAAAATCTCACACGTCCGTATCGACGGCGCGCACGTATCCGTGAAGACCGCGTACGACCAAGTCATCCCGTTTGGCGGGGCATACCCAGTTCCGGGGTGAATTGGGGCATTGTTTTTCCTATTTTTGGATCGCGGTTTACGATCACTACAGGACGCGATGCACCGAGCGGGTTGCACGGGCACCGAGAGGGTCACGCAGGGTTCGCAACGCAACTGACGGAATCAAAAATGGGGTTACGAGCAGAAAGATACGCATACCTGAACAGGGTCTAAAAAACCCAGAAAACCGTGTTTGACACATGTCCGATACGCGTCCGACACAAGGGGAAACTAGGGTTAGGGTTTGCGGAGTTCTCCGGCGGCTCGGGCGGCGGGGAAGGCCGGAGGCGGTCGAGGGCGGCTGGGTGAGCACTGGCGGCGCTGGCCGGAGGCGGCGGTGCGCCGGAGCGGGCGGGGGACGGTCGGAGGGAGCTGCGGCGGCTGCTGCTGCGGCGGGGTTCTGTCGGGGTGCCAGAGGGGAGGAGGAAGGAGGAGGAGAGGGGAATCGATAGGGACTGCAATGGCGGCGCTGGGGCGAGGCGGCGCTGGGGTGGCACGGCGGCGAGCGGCGAGGAGGCGGTGGACGGAGCGGGGTGTTTGGGGATTCGAGGGGGCGGCCGGAGGAGGGTTTTATAGGGGATAGGGTGGCTGGGTGAGGCGGGGGAAGCGACGGCCGGTGCGGGGTTGCACGGAGCGGGCGGGGGAGCGTGGCCGGCGTGGCGCGGCGGGGCAGGCGGCGGAAGCGGCGGGAGAATCGGGGGGGCGACTGGGTCAGGGGAGAGGGGAAGCGGGTCAGGGGGCGGGTCGGGTTCGGTCGGGCGGACCCGACCCGACCCGTTAAGGCGGGTGGGCTGGGCCAGTTTGGGCCGAGGTTTGGGCCGGGTTTGGGCCGGGTTTTGGGTATTGGGCTGGGTTAGGTTTTAGGATATAATTAAATAAATAAATAGATAATTAAATAATTAAATAAATAAATGTTTTAGGTGATTAAAAATATGTCCGGGGCCCAATAAATTCCAAAAAAATTACCCTAAGTCCAGTTTTTCATTTTACACACAAAAATATTATTTTCATAATATTTTAATAGTAATTAAAAGCAAATAAAAATCAATTAATTACCAAGATCCTAGGTTTTAATTACAGAAAAATTTCAAAAATTCCAGATAATTATGAAAAGTCCAAATTAATAATTCCTGAACATCAGGGGGCTTACAATCTACCCAACTTATAAAAATTTTATCTTTAAAATTAAAATATGGCATAATCTATTAATCTTTTATGTATATAAGGCACGTCAATCGCAATCTCCTTGCGATAATCAATATTCTAATCATATCCATTGCAATCACTTTAAGGTTAAGATGACCACTGTTCCAATCAAAATTTCTACCTATGGTTATCTTTTCTCACTTTCTCAAATTATCCATATCCATATCCAAATTTAAATTAAATTCTTATAACATCTTTAAAATTTAAATAAGCATGTAAATTTTACCTCCCGATCTCTAACTATCATAATCTCCTCTAGAAGTAATCCGAGTCCAATATTATTCCCATTTACACTTATAAATTTTTTTGTATGCTTCGACTTTTAAAACTCCATTCACATCCTCAACGTTAGGTAGTCCAACCATCAAATTTTAAATTCTTAATTCCAATCATCAAATTGAAGATAATTTAAATGCAATCCACCAATGTTCAAGTCTGAAATTCTATATTTTTATCCTCTAAATTCAAATTGATGATTTTACCTTCATTGTTCCAAATTTAAATCATGTACCTAAGGTATAAATATTGGGTCCTCAATATCAAGAATTTTGAAGTTCATTAATCCTCATCATCTTAGTCATTCTTCTAAAATTCTCAAAATTGAATTGGCTTGAACCTCTTCCAATCTAAGCTTTACTCGATCACAATCCAAAAGAAATTCCTCTCGAGTTGACAATGCACTGCTACCCAACTTAGAATTTACCTATCTATCACATAAGGCTATATACCTTAAGAAAATATTCCTTAATTTATTTACTCATGTCCTTCAATCCTCGAAACTTCAACGTCGATTATATCACATATGATATGTCCTTAATTACTGAAGAATAATCCTCAATTATGTGATCGGCCTATGGGGTATATCTAGTACTCTCCGTGTATCAACCTTATACCAAGCACGAGGTTTCGTCTTTCCGAAATAAGGGAAGAAGGAGATCAATAATAAAGAGTTTCAAGGGCGAGGTAATAGATTAAAAATATCGGAATCAAGGCATTTAAAGAATTCAATTGGGAATTGTCAAAGCAGTTGTGGATTGAAATCCTATTCTGGTAATCATTTGTTCGCCTGCTCGTATTAGTACAGTTATGTAACTGATACGATATATCAGACATGTCTAGGGCAAGTATATTCGTCTACTAATCACTACCTATCTCAATCCACGTAAAGTAGTTATACGAAGGGCGAACCAAGCGCACTATGGTTGATCAGACCATAATACACTGATTCTGAAATATATTATTGTGGGCCTCCCCAATAATACATATGTCATGAACAAGCTCAATAAAGAGTAAGCTTGCAAAACTAGGCTATAAAATAGCAGCATAAGTCAAGGTAGTATATGAAATATAAGTACGCTAGATGATAATGAAAGGAGGTACAAATTATTCAAGTTCACAAAACAAAACCAAATAAGCAACATTAATAAAAGACTCTACAATCTCTACAGTTATCAAATATAAAAGAATACCAGGTTATTAGCAAGTTCAAAATTACTAGGTTGGGGTTGAGGTCACGAACCAATAGGCACGAGCTAAAACAAGACTAGAAACGGCAGCTACAAATCACTTACGTGCATTAGCTACTCCAAGAGTCTGCGCGTTCTCCACGGTCATCGCGAAAGCTTATCCGCGTCCTTGTGGTGGATTCCTCTGCTGCTGTTGGGCCTGTTGGAAGAGTGCTGCTTGTGGTACCAAGGGTGGTCTCGGTTCGGGTACTGGTAGAGCTTGTTGGTTTATCACAGCATCTCGTGGTGATCTTGTAGAAATCTGGTCACTTGCTGGTAGGTCCATTACTCTGCATCCAAAATAAACGATAAGATGTGCACAGGAATCAAGGCAGGATGCAAGTCAAGGAATTAATTCGAATCCGAGATAGATGTCAAGAACGATTCAAGCAAGTGGATGAGATCCTAAAACTTATCCTATTCTTTCTGCAGGCTTATTCGGTCCCTAAGTTAAAACCGAATAATTTAGTCGTTGACCTGCATGGGCCACCATAAAAATGTGTCACGACCCGCACCCAGATGAATCGGGTACCGGTTCGCGAGTACGTCCAGCCTACGCCGCAGTATCGGCGGTAGTACGCTGTCTAAACCATATTCACAGGTAATTTAAAATCTAGCTCATTCGCAGTGAATAAATAGGCAAGGATAATAACAGAAAATAGGAATGCTAAGATTTCATAAGACAAATTGTGACAAATAATTCCACAGTTTATTACAGAACCAGAAGATGAATCGGGGACAAACCCGATTACTATGCTGAAAGGAAATACTAGCTAACTGGTTAACTACTCCTCAAAAGTAGTCTCCTGAGTAGGAATCGGCTCCTCAAATGTATCATCTGCTACGTCATATGGGCCATAAAAGGTGGGGGCATAGTCCTCATCATCGCCTAATATCAACGAATCCAGTCAGGAAAGGAGCAAAGTACCAATACACAACAAAGCTTAAACTAAATAATTATGACAAGTAGTAAAAATTGACTAAGTATCATGATAAGAACATGCATAATAAGTAGAAAAATTAATTAAGAGTTAATTGTTATAAGACATGAGTAAAACAGGATTATAATGAGACAAGAAAATGGAACTGCAACAAGATAAGAAACTATGTGTGTGATTGTGTATTTAGAATACATAGTTGGCATGTAGGGGTTATAAGGCTAATCCGGCACATCATAGACGGCTATTAGTCAGGAATAATCGAGTATTCGGCTGATGGTACAGTCGCGTACCAACAGCTATTAGTCAGGACAGGGGGAAGGGTAAACTACATGCCTCCTAGTATTCTCCCTCCCGACATGAAAAGCAAGACATGAACTCCAAATCCTAACACTAAGTGTAATCATCCAATTGTACTAGTAGAGCAAGGAACTAATTATCATAATATAAAGATTAAACTTGAAGTGCAGGTACTTGCCTGATGTTTGGATTTTCAACTATGGTTTTGTTCTCGGGAAATTTCTAAAAATGTCTCCGGATGCTGAAAATAAATATTACCATCATGCTCAGAAGATATCAAATAGCTAGAAACGCCTGTCCTTGAGTCCAATTTGGAGACAAGGGCAAAAACGGTAATTTTGGGTCAAAACGGGGTCCGCATGTGGGCCCGCTTTGCACCGAAAAATGTGTCAGGGTCAAAGGTCTCCAAATTACCCAAACTTGGTGTCAACAGGTCAGGAACAATGATACGAACCCAACGGAACTTCCAGAATTGGATTCCGATGAGCCGATCACAAAATCGCCCGTCGAGTGGAGCCTGTGGGACCCACGACACGCAATTTCGTCAACGTTCTCAGAATCGAACCAAACTTGGGTCACAGGACCGGTGTATCGCTACGAGTCCGATGGCGCAAGTTTTATTTCAATCCGACGTGTGTACAGAAAGTTAGGGTATGATCCAGAAAAGTCAGATACGGGACGTTGTCCGCGGATACGCGTTGATCCCGGTGTGCACGCACACCCGAATCGACTTCTGCAAAATCTCACACGTCCGTATCGACGGCGCGCACGTATCCGTGAAGACCGCGCGCGACCAAGTCATCCCGTTTGGCGCGGCGTACCCAGTTCCGGGGTGAATCGGGGCATTGTTTTTCCTGTTTTTGTATCGCGGTTTGCGATCACCACAGGACGCGATGTACCGAGCGGATTGCACGGGCACCGAGAGGGTCACTCAGGGTTCGCAACGCAACTGACGGAATCAAAAATGGGGTTACGAGCAGAAAGATATGCGTACCTGAACAGGGTCCAAAAAATCCTGAAAACCGTGTTCGACACGTGTCCGACACACGTCCGACACAAGGGAAAACTAGGGTTGGGGTTTGCGGAGTTTTCCGGCGGCTCGGGCGGCGGGGAAGGCCGGAGGCGGTCGAGGGCGGCTGGGTGAGCGCTGGCGGCACTGGCCGGAGGCGGCGGCACTCCGGAGCGGGCGGGGGACGTCCGGAGGGAGCTGCGGTTGCTGCTGCTGCGGCGGGGTTCTGTCGGGGCGCCGGAGGGGAGGAGGAAAGAGAAGGAGAGGGGAATCGGCGGGGGCTGCAGCGACGGCACTGGGGCGAGGCGGCGCTGGGGCGGCGTGCGGCGAGGAGGCGGTGGACGGAGCGGGGTGTTTGGGGATTCGAGGGGGCGGCCGGAGGAGGGTTTTATAGGGGAGAGGGTGGCCGGGTGAGGCGGGGGAAGCGGCGGCCGGTGCGGGGTTGCGCGGAGCGGGCGGGGGAGCGTGGCCGGCGTGGCCCGGCGGCGCAGGCGGAGGAAGCGACGGGAGAATCGGGGGGGCGACTGGGTCAGGGGAGAGGGGAAGCGGGTCGGGCTGCGGGTCGGGTTCGGTCGGGCGGACCCGACCCGACCCGTTAAGGCGGGTGGGCTGGGCCGGTTTGGGCCGAGGTTTGGGCCGGGTTTGGGCCGGGTTTTGGGTATTGGGCTGGGTTAGGTTTTAGAATATAATTAAATAAATAAATAGATAATTAAATAATTAAATAAATAAATGTTTTAGGTGATTAAAAATATGTTCGGGGCCCAATAAATTCCAGAAAAATTATCCTAAGTCCAGTTTTTCATTTTACACACAAAAATATTATTTTCATAATATTTTAATAGTAATTAACAGCAAATAAAAATCAATTAATTACCAAGAGCCTAGGTTTTAATTACAGAAAAATCCCAAAAATTCCAAAAAATTGTGAAAAGTCCAAATTAATAATTCCTGAACATCATGGGGCTTACAATATGTATGTATCTAATTATTATATACTTGTTAGTGATATATCTATGTATGTATATATGTATTCTAAACTATTTTGACTGTGGTATCAGTGTGCAGACTGATGGAGGAGAACTGTGACAGCAGCAGCAGTACAAAAGTTGCATCTGCTGTTATGAGCTAAATCTTGGGTCTAAAAATGATGCTAGCAGCTGTAATAGCAGTACTAACTACTGATTGGTATCAGCCATTTTGGACAAAGTTCTGTCACTGCCTTGAGCAGTAGGTAACTCAGTCCATTGAGTCCATAATGGATTGTACTTGCTACTACATGTGCCAAGTTGTGCACAGACTTGTGTACATGTGTAGTGCAAGTTGGCTCAGGCAGCAAGTGAAGGTTGAGGGGATCGGGTTCAGGTATTTATGATAAAATTGATACGAGAGTGTTTAAGTAAGAGGGTGTAAAGCTTGTTCAGTTCAGTGGTTGCAGTGAGTCTGTGTCATGGGTGAGTGCTAAGTGACAGTTTAGTGTGTGTTTCGTATTGTATCGAACACTAAGTGAAGTATAGATTAGATAGTATCAGTGAGTATCAGTTGAAAGTGAGTTGATGAAAGACTGGACAAAAGAGGGTGGGGGCACTGCTTGAGACTTGAGGGGTGCACTCAGATATATTAAGGATGACAGTCAGTTTGGTTAGTAGTAGATGTTAGTATTTAGTATATATATATATATATATATATATATATATATATATATATATATATATATATATATATATATATATATATATATATATATATATATATGTTAGTATATATATACTTTAGTTATTAAATGTTAAGTTTCAGTTAATGTGTTAGATAGTGTTAGATGTTGAGTTATGTTAGTTAGTTAATAGTTAGCTAATATAGTAAGTTAGTTGGTATCTTGTATCTATAATATGGTATATATGAGTTGGTATAAATATTGGATGGTATCTATATATATATATGCACTATTTAGTTAGTGATAAGGGTATTAACTAAGGTTAGTTTAGAATTACCTTGTGTTACCAAGGTAATGTAAGGTTTAGAGTTTACTCTAAGTTTTGAGTTTTAAGTATCAATAGAGGGTGTAACTAGTGTGCTACCAAATTTTCTCAAAGCCAAGGTATCCATGTAGTATTAGATATACGAATACTCGTATCTTTTATATATAGTATCTTGAGTATTTTATGATACTATTTAGCTAGGAACCCAAGTATCCTAATATAGCTAGTATAGCCTAGATACATAGCGCATGGACCCAATATCCTGGAGATGGACTCATACAACTTAGAAATAGCTTAGTTGACCAAGTTTGACTAGTTTGACTAGTTTGACCTTGAGTTGACCTAGTTTGACTATTTTGACTTAGAATTGGCCTAATGACCTAGATTTGGACTAGTTTAACTTATATTCATATTTAGGTCTCTGAGGCACCATTCTGGACATCTATAATATTATTCGCCGACAGATTTCAAGTTAGTACATTCTCTAAGAGTTCTCATTTATGATATCCTTTAGGTTTCTTATATTTAGTATAGATATACTTGATTTTTTTGACACTTGGTTACATGGATTGGTATTCCTAGATCCCGTCATGAGATATCATTCTGGTAGTTCTTGTCTTATCTCTTGTGCAAGCCCCGTTGTTCTTATGCGAGTATAGACACTGATTCATAAGAAGAATGATAACTTCTCATAGAATCCTGTATCATAACGTGCCTTGGTTGGATCTACTATACCAGTCGGAGGCAGAGAGTATTTAGTATAGATATGTGATCATTGCCTCGGAGTTCTTATTTTTCTTGAATAGTGTTAATCATACACGGCACGTCTGATTAACTAGGCCCGTGGTTCTTGAGCATTACCCAAGCCGGTCACATGTTGTCACTGGTACTCACTCACTTAGATAGTTATTTTATTTTCCATATATGATATTCGTATCTCTTGTATGTATTTTCCGTATTTTCTTATTTGAGTATATTCTTGCAATGCTCTGTTCCTCCTGTATATGTTCTATATTTACTTTTACATAGTTTTTATCATTTATTGGAACTTCTTTTAGAGTTATACTTTGCTCCTTTCCTGACTGGATATATTTTACCTGATGACACTAAGGAGTGGTATCCCACTCAGTACGGGCCTCAGGACGTAGTTGGCTTAGAGCTAGAGACTGTGGCTCAGGAGGGACTCATCCCGGTTGAGACAGATGACACTTTACGAGTAGCTTAGTAGATAGGCTTTTATTGTACTGAATTTGTCTCCAACTTTTGACAGTTATTACTATATTCTATTTGAGACTAATTGTATATTATTTATATCTTGTGAGTTGTACTTGACTCTTCAGTTATTTATATCATATTTTGTGCGTTGTTCCATCTTATAGTTCTCTAATTTAGTATTCATATTTTATTGGTCATATTATATATTTTGGTGATCATTATTGCTAGATAATATAGTTTACCCAAACAGAGTTCTACCGTTGATGCTGCGACGTAGGCTGGATGTACCCACGTTCTCGTACCCTTACATCGTGTGCAGGTCATGACATGATACATAATTTTTATGTTTCTACATGGCTTTCTTCAAAGTTTTTGAATTTTCTTAATGAATAATTCAAAATACTTTGAATTAGAAGCATGAAAAGCTGTTTAGATTTGTGTGAGCGTGTTCGGTGGAGAATCCCAATAAATTGCTGACGTGGCTGAATAGCATAATTAATGTGCAAAAACTGAGGCATTACTCCATAGCCGAAGAGTTTTGATCCACCTCTATAAAATAGACCCGAGGATAGAGAATTTTCCTTTACGAGTTTTGCTAACCCTCTGTGCTTCTCTCTAAAACCCTAATCCCTCTTTTTCTTCCTCGAACAACAGTAATGGCTCACAAGCAAACTTGGGTGACCAAGAAAGGCAATTAGAGGAAGGGATTGGTTTCTTCTTCTCATATGACCGTGACTCGAATCGACGACGAAGCCCGCGATGGAACGTTTAAACATGCCGCAAGGAAGGATGTCGACCATCGA
The DNA here is from genome assembly GCA_036927795.1 of Iris macrosiphon. NCBI lineage: Eukaryota > Viridiplantae > Streptophyta > Magnoliopsida > Asparagales > Iridaceae > Iris > Iris macrosiphon. The sequence continues at coordinate 98,092,929 of JAYESA010000006.1, forward strand.
GAATACCAATACGGCCATAATAGGTATGGGCGAGCATCTGCCTGAACATGTATTTCAGTCTTGTAAAATAAATTAAGAAGCAAAAAAAGAAGGAAGATTATGACGCGTCAAGGAGCATTGAAATGCATGTGCACGCGCGCATATTCCCTCTTTCAGAGTGGAATTCTTTCCTCACGTACTGTCCAATTCTCAAATAGACTTGTGACTATATGCGTATATTTCCTCTTTCAGAGTGAAAATGAACTCCTCGTGTACAACGGACTTTAAGGTAGTACGCATACTTCTCAACATGAACAAATTCCTACTTGCTTACAAGTTCTGACGAACTTGTGATTTGTAAACGTACTTCTCCTTATCCTGAGTAAAAGAGTCTGCTTGAGGACATTCACCCTTCTTATAGAAATAAGAAATTATGTGCATTATTCTCTCTTGTATTAACTCCGATATTCATAAATCTTTTCAGTCGATTTACTGATGGACCCTCTTTTTGATGTGATGGGATCAACTGCGGGGATGCTACACTCAAATTATTTGGAGAACCTGTCACATGTAGAATTTCCTCAATCTGACAGGAGTCTTTCAAAGAGTAGAAATGCTTTAATAGCTTCCCAAGGTGACAGGATACTGTTATCTTTGATGAATGGTGAACCCCTCACTTCTTTGGACAATCAACATCATGATAAGCCTCCGTTCTTATTTTGGGATACGATTAGTAGGTCGTCTCAAACAAAACCCAAAAAGGAGTAGTGGGTTTTCAAAATTGGTGACTGAGTGATGTATTTTCCCAAAATGCCTCGAGATTACCCTTTGTCTACTTTAAATCATGCCACGCATCCAAGGAAAATGGAATAGGATTTAACTCCGTACCAGCATGGTGTGAGGCCTAAAAATATTTGTCATAAGCGGGATGATCAGGGAAGAAGTGTTTTTCCGAGTGCTGCGGATGGACATGATAGTCCTATACGAGGAGTAGTGCCTGGATCTGTACCTAGTAAAGACTCGTCACTTATCCAACCAGTTTAATCATCGATTTTTTCCAATCTCTACATCGGGGTTGGTAGGGTATATCCTTATGCTAATCCCAGGATCACTGGATGAGTTACCACAACAATATTTGTTGACACCGACTCTCTGTGTGGGCATTAGAAACATTTAAAACAGAGCTCGACCAAGTAGGGCTTTACGACGCTGTTTTGTCGACCTGCTACGGAATTATCCCGAGCTATAATTTATTTCTTGCCTTGGTGGTATGGTATAATAATCGGACCGAAATATTCTCCACACCACACTGCGAGTTAAGGTTCGCATTGCATAATATGGAAGTAATTTTGGACCCACCGATAGGAGACGTGCCTTATGAGGAATACATTCCTAGCAATAGAGAACTTTAAGACCTGGCTAAAGAGAACCCTCTCCTTGTTGAAGTATATCAAGAGTTAATGTTCCATTACTTAGCTTGCAATCACTATTATGAGAATAGTTTTGGATTGGCTTGTACCAGCAAGTGGTTGTCATATCTTTTTATGGGTCAACCCATGAACGAGAAGCTAAAGAAGAGAAAAATCTAATAGTTCGTCCCCTCCCACCTTTTGATGCCAATCTGATCAAAAAGCTTATACTAGATTGCAATGTGCCAGACAAGCGCCTGGAGACTAATGTATGCAGCTTTCTAGCTAGGACAAAAACTTATAGTTATCTGAGACAATCTCGCAAAGAAATTTCCCAGGAAGCTCTTCTAGGTGGCTTCTTATCATTATAGTTACGAAGATGGGTCATACTTAGGAATTATGCAGAAGATCGTATCATTCGTAATATACTATTTCTTGTCTTATGTTTAGTCTTCAGTCATCGGTTAGCTCTTCTACCAGCGATGATATATCGATTAAATGCTGGCCTCCGTGCATTCACTATTACCTTACTATTGGAGCCTTTAGGTCGAGGTGACATCCCTAGCATAGAGATGCCTCTTACCTACTTGATGGGATGGCTATTGCTTCATAATAAATGCTTGATGGCTCATGGCTTAGAGCAAGATGACACCCTTAAAGAAAGATTCCTTTGCAAGTACTGGAAGTCCAAATGGAATGTCACCAGCTTTTTGGGTACTAGACGAGCACTAAACCTGGGGATAAGTTAGAGCTTTTACTGCATCTGTCCGCAGGTTCATCTGAGAATACAGGTGGCCACTTTCAGGATAGAGGCAAAGACATATCAAACCTACCCTACGGGGTTTTCTTCTAGTTGCTCAGCATCAGGACTTCTCAACTGGTCAATAGATGCAAAGATAATTGTTACCTTGAACCATATATGCAGTCTCCTTGCCAAGCAGTTTGGTTATGAGCAGATTCATATCGACAATACTGCAAGTTATATATAGTCAAGTGGAGGATTGATCGACGGAGCCCGAGGATAGAGGTACTTCAACATGGGCTGCACTAGTGCCCAATTCACCCTGCCTTCTACCACAATTGGAACGTTATTGCATATATTGCATACATACGTTGATTTCTTTACTTCAGCCAACATATTTTATTATGATTTTGATATGAGGGGTAGCTTCAGGCTCAGAACAAAGGCTGACACTGGGGGGGAGATGGTGGAAACCAATATCTTAGTGGAGGAAGTAGACAACACTCATGTAGACAAGTCATTAGAGCTCGTCAGACCTAGGCTAGAGAATTAGCACCTTTATTCCTTCTTCGGTTATCACAGTGTCAATCATCAGTGCAGTCGCTTTAGCCGTCGAAGGAGTTAACTCAAAAACTCCTTCGTCCGTCGTACGATATACAAATGTCTTAGTTTTACAGGCCCCTTTTGCTGATCCTATCCTAGATACGACAGCTCAATTCATACTGCCAATTGTGTTTATACCTCATCCATCACTTGGCTTGACCCCATGTATAGCTATAAAAGAGAGTCAAGTTCAATAGGAGCCTTTTACAAAAGTTCATAATACTTAGGCCAATCCAGATGTGGAAGATAATAAGGTAAAAACACTTTCTACTCCTCTAGCTGATATTCCTGAAATAATCAATCGGGTTGAGCCACAAAATAATATTATTATGGCAGGGCTTGATGATGTACCTAATCGTGGTGCCACAAATATTGCCACATCGGGCATGGGGGTAAGGTATAGTGATTATGATAAAACACTATTGAATGCTAGTACTACCAGATTGAAATGTCTTTGGGAGATTTGAGGAATTCCCTAGAGGGGCAAACTCCGAAGGATAAGTATGTACCGACTTGTCATGACCCATACCCAGTGTAGGGGCACGAGCAGTGAATAATTTCCAGCCTATGCCGCAGTATCGATGGTAGAACGCTGCTTGGATAAACTATCTATCTAGAAATCAAGATATAAAAATGCCACCATTAAAATATGAATACTCAATCATAGATCTATAAGATAAAACAATCGCACGAATATGATATAATGAACTAAAGAGTCAAATACAACTCACAAGATAAATAATATCCAATGAGTCATCTAATAATAAAAAGAAATACTAATATCAAATGCTGGAGACAAATCCAGTATAACAACCTATCTACTGAGCTACAAGTACTAGGTCGTCTGTCTTAACCGAGATGAGACACTCCAGAACCAAAGTCTCTGTCTCTAAGCCAACTATATAATGAGGCCGGTAGTGAGTGGGATACCACTCCGCAGTGTCATCTAGGAAAAAATATATCCAGTCAGGAAAGGAGCAAAGTACACCACTAATAGCAGTTCCAATGAATGATCAAAACTATATAAAAGTAAATAGAGTAAATATACAAGATGCAAGATACAAGTACAAGAGATATACAAAATAGGAATACTGGAATTAAATACAAGAAATGAGCATCATAAAATGAGCAAAAATACTACTACTATGTGAGTGAATACCAACTTCAACATGTGATTGGCTTGGGAACTTGTACAAGGATTAGGGCCTGGTTAATCATACGTGCAGTGTATGATCAACACTCATAATGACATGCACAAGGAGGGTATGATCACATATCTACACTAATACTCCCCGTCCCTACTGGTATAGTTGATCCAACCATGGTACATTATGTCACGGGATTCACTGGGTAGGTAGCTAGTCTTCCCAAGAATCGATGTATGTATATGTACAAGAAGAACGAGGAACAAGGCTTGCACAAGATACACCATAAATACCAAGGAATAACATCTCATAACGAGATTCAGATATACCAATTTGTGTAAGAAATCAAGGATATCTATACTAAATACAAGGAACATAGGAGATATCATAAATAAAAAACTATCAGAGAATATACTTGCCTGGAATCCGGTTAACAGTATCAAAGATGTCCGGAATGGTGCCTCGGAGACCTAAATATGGAATATTATATCAATAAAATATTTTGGAATAAAAATAAGTTCAACTAGTCAAATTATAGGTCATAAAGTAATTTCTAAGTCAAAACAGTCAAACTAGGTCAACTCTATGTCAAACTAGTCAAACTTGGTCAAACTAGCTATTTCTATGTTGTATGAGTCCATCTCTAGTATATTGGGTCCATACACAATGTAACTTGGCTATACTAGCTATGTTGGGTTATTAGAGTATCGACATTATTTCGTATCATAAGATACGTAAATTATTCGATATGAAAATACAATAATATATATACAAGATTATTCATAAATTATTTGATACAAAAATAAAATTATTTCGTATCATAAGACATTGTTGCTTGTGTAACTGTAATGCAAGCACTGATCAGCATAGCAGTGCCCGAGTGCTTGCCCGTGCACTTGCCTCATAGCAGATCCTTCCAAATTACACAGATTGTATCAAGACTGCACATAATATTTCCAATAGCAGGTAACCTACAACAGCTCCCCCCTTAACACACCACACCACTTGAAACCCAACTAATACTATGGCCAAAGTGAACAGAACATCTACTCCCTACCGCTGTGCATTTAAATGCACAAGGCCCGACTGATATAGTGCTCACACTACATGTGCATTGCACAAGAGTTCCCTACATTATTGTGTGGACAAAAACCCAATACTCACAGGAAATAGAACTCCATGTGCAGTGCACACACTCCAACACAGTCCTCATATAGCTCGGGTACCCCCCCTAAAGACAGTCCAAAACTGAACAATAAAAATAGACACATAAACACACAAGAATACATTTTAAACATAGTGATATAACATCATATACCTATATATATCATATACATAGATATATATCAAATATACACTCCTAACCAATGCAATTAGATATAAAAGATAGAAATTTAGAGGGCATGTAAGTAATATAGCAAATAATACAAACACTTGGCGTGCATCGCACCGTATCACACCAAAACTAAGATACACTTGCGATACGGCTCCACCACACTACCAAATATATCCCGAAGGACACAAACAAGATTAGAATCATAATTATAAATAACACGAAGTGCTAGCTACTCAACTACGTGCCCATGTCAAAATATCACAAGCTCAAACCCCCGTGTCGGAAGAAAACTCTAAAATTAATCTGTATCACCAAATTATCTTGATACTACCTACACATATTCAATTATGGATACGGCACTAGTCTCACACAGCCAAACATATGTTAATTTGGTCTAATTGACATATTGACAAACACAAGATGTGTCAATCTCGAAATTCCCCCAAAATTGACACAAAATACCACATAACTTTCTCCATAATCCTCCTATGAACCTAATTCCACTTTCTAAGGGTAGCCTTAGTACATGGGAGGGTTCCTAATAATTAAATTAAATAATTATAGTCTAATTAGATAAGAAAAACTGAATTGTATCTATTGGAAGATGGATTCCCAATGTAATTCTCCAAATGAGTGTTTAGAGCCTTCAACTTGTGCTCCTTCCTCCTCCTTGTAGATCCTTGCCTCCTCTTTATTCCATTAGCCTCCAATGGTGAGTAGAGAAGGAATTGAAAAGGAATTTGGGTAGGGATTGGTATAGGCATGAAGGAATTTGGATGAGAGAAATTCTCGATCTAGAATTGAAATGAATGGATGAAGAGAGAGAGTCTCTCTCCTCCCCTCTACTATGGCCGGCCTTGCCCCCTTCTCCAAGTCACTATAAAAAGTCTACAATATCCCTTGGGGCTTGTCATAAAGGAATTAATTAAGGAGGGAAGGTTCTAATCCAATTGGTTTAACTAATTAAGTCATCCTCCTAAAGAATGGCTTATTTGTTGGGCTCAATCTAACTAGAATTATTGTTGGTCCATGAGTCTAGTCTAATCAAGTTAGGTCCACTAACACAAGTCCAAAATTAAATCTAACATCTAACAATAATGAAATAATATAATAAATAAATATTCAACAAGCACATAAATTATGAAATGACCAAAATGTCCTTCATAAAAAATATGGTAGTGACAAGTCTACCCCCTTAAAATAATATTTTCCTCGAAATTTAATGATGAAACTATCCCTAGAAAATAAAATAGAATCAGGAAAGAACATACCTCAAGGTACAAACAAATTTGGGTAACACTCTCACATTTTATCCTCTCTCTCCCAGGTAGACTCACCCGTAGAGTGATGCCTCCATGCGATGCATACCAAGGGAATGGTCTGGTTCCTCAGCACCTTCTCTCTTCGATCCAGAATCTCAACTGGCTTCTCTAGATAGCTAGGAGTAGGGCCCACCTCTATCTCCGAGTGATCCAATACGTAACTAGGATCTGCTACGTACTATCTAAACTGAGACACGTTAAACACGTTGTGCACTTCCTTCAATGCAGGTGGCAAGTCTAGTCTGTAAGCAACTGTACTGACCCTCTCAAAAATAATAAAAGGTCTGATGAATCGCGGACTAAGCTTTCTGCCTCCAACAAAATAAATCGTGCCTCGTGATAGAGAAATCCTTAGAAATACCAGACTTCCAACCTAGAATAAAATACAACCTCAATAACTTAATCTATAATAAACAACCAATATCAAACACAAAACAAAAATCTAAAACTATACCTCAAACTTCAAATGTCTCCGGTGGCTATCGGCCCAATGTCGCTGTCTGTCCTACACCACTCAAAGTCTGTCTCTGATCTACTTAACCTTCTCCGCTGCATCCACAACCATCTCTGGCCCTAGCAAAGATCTCTCTCCAATATCGTACTATGAGAAGGGGGTACGACATCTCCGAATGTACAGAGCCTCAAATGGTGACATCTCTATACTATCCTGGTAGCTATTGTTATAAGCATACTCTACCAAATGGAGATAGTCCTCCCAAGATCCCCCAAAATCTAGTATATAGGTGCGCAATATATTCTTGAGACTCTGAATGGTCCTCTCTGACTGCCCATCTGTCTGGGGTGATATGCAGTACTAAACTTAAATTGGGTGTCCAAACTCGCCTACAAACTCCTCCAAAAATGAGAAGTAAATCGGTTATCCCGATCTGAGACTATGCTGATGGGAACCCTATGTATCCTGACGTTCTGCCTCGCATACATCTCTGCCAGCTTTTCCATAGACAAACCCACCTTGAAGTGCAAAAAGTGGGCCGACATGGTCAACCTGTCAACGATGACCAAATTGCTTCTTTTCCTCTTGGAGATCATAGAAGTTCGGACACAAAATTTATAGTAATATGCTCCTACTTCCACTCTAGAATGGGTAATGGCTGATGTAATCCACTTGGCCTCTGCCTCTCGGCTTTCACCTGCTGGCACACAAAATATCTGGATACAAATTGTGACACCTCCCTCTTCATGCCATACTACCACACACTCTCTCGCATATCCCGATACATCTTGTTGGCACCTGGATGCATGAAATACTGAGATCGATGTGCTTTTTGTAACTCTCCATTAGACACACAAAGTCTAATACTGTGCAGCAAAGAACCATCCTCAGCAATGGTGAAATCATCCTCCAATCCTGCTCTTACTTGAGCTCTGATGCTCCTCAAAGATACATTCTCATACTGGACTGCCTTGATCCTATCCATCAACTCTGAGTGTATCTGTAACCCCCGCATCTGCATGGAAAAACCAGGGACTATCACCTTACTGCCCAAGCTTTCCAGATCCTCAAATAAATATCGGTCCTGTGTCAAAAATATAGCTACCAGATACTTGCTCAAGGCATCGACAACTATATTAGCTTTCTCCGTATGATACTGTAAGGATATATCAAAATACTTTATCAGTTTCAGCCATCGACGGTACCTCATGTTCAACTCATTCTGAGTAAAAATATACTTCAAGCTCTTGTGGTCTGTGAAGATCTCTACACGCTCTCCGTACAAATAATATTTCCACAACTTAAAGGCAAAGATGACTGCTGCCAACTCCAAATCATGGATAGGATAGTTCTTCTCATGAGGACGCAACAGCCTGGATGCATAGGCAATTACTTTTCCATTCTGCTGAAGAATACAACCCAGCCCTTTCCCTGATGCATCACTATAGATAGTGAAACCTCCAGACCCTGATGGCAACGTCAAAATAGGAGCAAAAGTCAACCTCATCTTCAATCCTTAAAAGCAACCTGGTACTCCTCTGTCCAAATAAATTCTACGTCCTTCCTGGTGAGTCTAGTTATCGGCTCAGCAATCCTCGAAAATTTTTGCAAAAACTTTTTATAGTAGCCTGCTAGACCCAAGAAACTTTTAATTTTTGCCACTGAACTTGGGGTCTTCCAAGATTCCATTGTCGTGATCTTCTTCGGATCTACTGAAATCCCATCACCAGTTACAACATGTCCTAAGAACTCTATCTTGTCCAGGAAGAACTCACACTTGGACAGATTTTCGTACAACTTCTCATTTCTCAGCACATCCAACACAATCCGCAGATGCTCCTCGTGCTCCTCTGGTGTCTTCGAGTATATAAGAATGTCATCGATGAACACCACCACGAACTTGTCAAGATACTGGTGGAACACCTTGTTCATCAAATTTATAAATACCGCTGGGGCATTAGTCAACCCAAACGGCATCACCATGAACTTATACTGGCCATACAGAGTCCTAAAAGTAGTCTTCGGAATATCCTCTGGCTTCACTTTCACCTGATGGTAGCCTGATCTCAAGTCTATTTTGAAAAATACCTTAGCGCCACTCAACTGATCGAACAGATCATCAATCTGTGGCAACGGGTATTTATTCTTGATAGTGAGATTATTCAATACCCTATAATCGATGCACATATACATTGATCCATCCTTCTTCGGTACAAACATTACTGGGGATCCCCACTATGAAGAACTGGATCTGATAAACCCCTTATCCTGTAATTCATCCACTTGCTTCTTCAGCTCGACCAGCTTGCTGTCATGACCCGCACTCGATGTAAGGATGCAAGTCGAAAACAACGCCCAGCCTACGCCATAGAATCGGCGGTAGAACATTGTCTGGGTAATCTATCTAGCTATATAATGAACCATCAACAATGATAATATACTCAATCACAGATCTAAGATAAAAATGAGCACGAATAAGATAAAGAATAGAAATAGTCACATACAACTTATGAGTCTAAATTAATACATCAATGAGTCTGAAAGAATGCTAACAAAAGCTGGAGACAAATCTAGTACAAGAAATACTAAGAAGGTACAAGTCCCGGGTCATCTGTCTCAGTCGGGATAAGTCCCTCCTGAGCCAGGGTCTCTGAATCTAAGCCCACAATATCCTGGGGTCCATAGTGTGTAGGGTACCAATCCTCTGTGTCATCTGGGAAAAATATATCTAGTCAGGAAAGAAGCAGAGTACATCTCTAACAGTAGTTCTAATCAATGATAAAAATTATGTAACAGTAAATAGATGTAAATATACAAGATGCATAATAGATACGAGAGATATACAATAAGGAAATATTGGAATAAGAAAATATTGGAATGAATACAATAATGAACAATATGACAATGAATAAGAATACTAATGACTAAGTGTGTGAGTACTAGCTTTAACATGTGATCGGCTTAGGAACATGATACAATATATATGGCCTGGCTAATCATACTTGCGGTGTATGATTAACACTATTCAATGAACAATACTTGATACAATGAGGGTATGATCACATATCTACACTAAAGTATTCCCCACCCTCGACTGGTATAATAGATCCAACCATGGTACGCTATGGCACGTAATTCCCTAAGAAGATAGATAGTCTTTCCGAGAATCAGTGTCTGTACATGTATAAGATAATCAATGAAATAATGCTTTCATAAGATACACCATATACCAAGGAATAACATCTCATGACGAGATCCGGATATACCAATTCGTATAACCATCGTGTCAAGAGAACATGGATATCTACTCTAGATACAATAAACATAGAGGATATCATAAATGAGAAACTATCAGAGAATGTACTCGCCTGAAGTCCAAAGAATAGTCACACAGACGTCTGATACGGTGCTTCAAAGACCTAGATATGGAATACAACATTAATACAAGGTTCTGGAAAGAAAATAAGTTAAACTAGTCAACTTCTAGGTCAACAAGTCAATTCTAAGTCAAAAGTCAAACTCGATCAACTCTAAATCAACTATGGTAAACTATAGTCAAACTATGGTCAACTATGGTCAACTACCTATTTCTAGGTTTGCATAAGTCTAATACAAAGATATTGGGTTTAAATACTAAAGTCTAAGTCATAAAAACTATATCTTATGATACTAGGATACCATATCTCTGGATACGTAAATCAATAGGTAAATTACCACATAAAATATCAAATAATTATTAATTATATAAAATCCTAATTACAAATATTAAATAGATATCTTGGTTTTGAGCCAACTTGGTATCTCAACTCTAAACCATAAATTTGATACCCACACCCAATACCTTGGGTATTCTCAATTACCTTGATATCTTAAGGTAATACCTAATACCTTGCTTATACTAACTACTCGTAAATATATATATACTAACAACTAAATATTATACATATAGTATACTAAAACACAATTAGAAAGTTAGGAACATATATATGTATATATTAATTATCATATATATATATATATATATTAAATACACTATAATTATATATATAATGATAACCGCAGAAGCGTCGCTAAAGAGCTGTTGCTGCCATCGTAATTGCTGCTTTTGCTGGCGGGAACTGCTGCTACAGCGACGGTTTTTCTACTGCCGTCACTGTAGGTGCTGATACTGTTGCTTTTTTGTGACATTTTCTGCTGATATCGCTAAACTGTTGCCGCTGCCTGTCGCTATTGCTGCATCTGCTGTTGCTAATGCTCTTGTTGCTGCTGCTGTTGGTTTCTATCGCTAATGCTCTTGTTGTTGCTGTTTTGGTGATGCTGACAGTCGCCAAAGCTCCCTGCTCTCCCTCTATCTCTTATATATATATACATATACAGAATATATATATATATAATATATATATATAACACATAATATATACTAAAATATGTATATAACTACAACTAATAAATATACACACCCAAATACCTCTCATACATATATATACACATAATAACTACATAGTAATATACAAATACATAGTAACATATGTATAACAACACACATACGTATACACAATATATAACATACAATAATATGTATACATATCATATAAGTATAAATATAACAACATATAAATATATTCATAATACATAACAACCACATATATATATACTACAATAGTTAGTAGATCTTACATATGTAGAATAATAACTACATAAATATACAACACACATATATAATTGATACATATATCTATGATATTTAATACAAAATATATACATCACAATATATATATATATATATATATATATAAAATTATACATCATCATGAATAAGAACATAAGAGAAATAGATCTACAATTAAATTGTACAAAGCCATGGATCGTATCACCCCGTATCCCACTAGAACTAGGATATGCTTGCGATACGAGTCCACCACACATCCAACCGTACCCCGAAGGATACGAGCAAGTCTAAAATATTATTTATGAACAATACGAAGAGTCAAACATAAATCTACGTGTCTGTGTCAAAATGTGACATGGTCAAAGTCCCATGTCGGAGGAAAAACTCCCAAATCAACACGTATTACTAAATTATTAGGATACGATCTATACGTACCCAATTATGGACACGACACTTGCCCCAAACACACAAGCACATGCCAAATTGATCTATAGGACCAATTGACATACACAACAATTGTCAATCTCGAAATTCCCCCAAAATTGACACAAAAAGTACCATAACTTTCTCAATAGGCCTCCTATGAACACAAAAGCAAATCCTATGGGTAGCCTATGCATATGGGTTGATTTCTCATGGTTAAATCTCAGATTTAGAACCTAAATTAAGAGAAAAAAATTGAATTATACCTATTGGGAGATGGATTCCTAATGCAACCTCCAAATATGATAAAATTGGCCTCCAACTTGTAGATCATTGCTCCTCTTTGTAGATTCTTGCTTCCTCCTTCTAGATCCTTGCTCCACTAGTCTATAATGGTGATTTAGGAAGGAATTGGGATGAAATTTGGTAGGAAAATAAAGTGGGAATGAAGAAATTTGGTTGAGAGAAATTCTAGAACTAGTTTTCAAATGAAAAGAGGAGAGAGAAACCAATCCCCCCCTTTAATAGGCCGGCCCCCTTTTTCCCTTCCTCAAGTCACTATGTAATGTCCATTATACCCCTTGGGGCCTCTCATGAAGAAATAATTAAGGAGGGAAGCTTCTAGTCTAATGGTTTAATTAATTTTAATCATCCTCTTAATCAATGGGCTTTCTAAATGGGCTCAAATCTAACAATTAATACATGTTGGTCCATGAGTCTAAACTAAACTAGTTAGGTCCACTAACACAAGTCCAAGATAAATAAATAACATCTAACAATAATTAAATAATAAAACAAATAATTATTTATCATGCACAATATTATTTAAATATAAAATTACTAAAATACCCTTTCCTAGAAAATATGGTATTGACACTCGTTGTTGTTCACTCTATAGACATGCTATAAAATTGGCTCTACACCTGGCACCAAGTCTATAGAGAACTCAATATCTCAATCTGGCGATAATCTTGGCGATTCCTCAGGAAATACATCCAAGAACTCTGCTATCGAAGGATGTTGCAACTCCTTGTCTTCCACTATAGCTGCACAAATAATGCATTCTCTCTGCTCTACAGCTCCTTTAGTAAACTCAAACTCTAACTCTGCTGGCGGGCTAAACAAAACTCTACCTCCTCTGTAATCTATACTAACATGGTATCTACTCAACCAATCCATCCTGAGTACAATATCGTAGCTTGAAAGTGGCATTACAAGTGGACACACACTCATCTCCCGGCCTCCCAGAGTAATTCTCTGATCCTTGCAAATATCGTTAACCATGATAATACCTCCCCCGATTATGATCTTGCAAGTCCTAAGCAAAAACTTGGCTACCAAATGATGCTTTAAAGCAAAAGAAACATATATAAAACTATGGGAAGCACCACTATCAAACAATGCTAAAGCTGGAGTAGAATTAAGAAGAACAGAACCTGCGATGACATCTCCTGTAGGCTCGGCCTCCTCGACCTTCATAGCAAATGCTAGTCCCTGAGGTGCACCCCTTGATGCTGGTGTTGGGTATAACGCTGTTGCTGGGTCAAAAGCGACGGTCCCCTCGGCTGTACTGGAAGTGGCCTTGCCTGTGTTCTCGGAGCTGGAGATGCTCCCTGAACTATACGACGAGTGTTGGAAGGACAATCCCATCTGGCTTCATCACCAAATACTTCACAAAATGGCTCAGCCTACCAAACTCCGTGGTGTACTCCTCGACGGACATGCTCCCCTAAGTAATGCCCTCAAACTTCCTTCCCAAGTCCAATCTGTTCGCTCGAGCAAAGAACGTCCTCTTGAAGAGCTCCATAAACACCTTCCAAGATTGGACCCCATCAGCAAGAAGTGGCTCATTTCTGAACCAAGTACGGGCGATGTCGAACAGCTGAAGTCCTACTGCCTCAACCTTCAGATCCTCAACAAGACGGGACACCCTCATGAGATGCTCATTATCCTCGAGCCAATCATCAGCATAAAGGATGACCTAAATTCCCTTGAAGACCCTAGGTTCCAACTTCTTGAAGTCCTGGATATTATCCGGCCGAAGCTGGGCAACCTGTGGAGCAACCTGCTACTGGACCAGAGCTCCTCTCTCTACTACAGCAAGGGCAAGCCAAAGAGCACTCTCAAAACCCTGCCGTAACACGTCGTCCTGCCTTTGGTGAGCCTCTGACTAGGCCCTCTGAGCCTCCAATATCTCGCGAAATAATGTGAACATCTGAGTCGCATCTGTCGACATAAAATATGGAGGTGGAAGTCCCTAAGACACAGCCAGAACAGACCTCTGAGCTAGAGGTGGACCCCCGAACGCAGCTGATATGCCAATTATCGGAGAAGTGACTGGTACAAGCCCTCGGGAAGTCGCGGTTCTCTCAGAAACTACTCCTCTCTGTTGTGATCGAGTCTTAGGCGGCATCCTAAGGCAAAGCGAAAGAAAAGAATTAATTGGCACATGATATAATGTATTCAAAGAAGGACAGTGTAAAGATCAAATATCAATATCAAGGAAGAACAGTTGAAATGAACAACAAAGTTTTTCCTAGATGTGATTGAGTATTCTAAGCCTATAGCCTATATCCTATATCCTGAAACACGCTCAAAATAACACTCAAATCAGAGCACCACTACGAATCGTACTAATTGTGACCTCGAAGACCTGCATGGGCCACTACTAAAAATGTGTCATGACCCGCACCCGGTGTAGGGGCACGATTAGTGAACAACGTCCAGCCTACGCCATAGCATCGGCAGTAGAACACTGTTTGGGTAAACTATCTATCTACTAATCAAGATATTATAATTTTACCAATAAAATATGAATACTTAATCACAGATCTATAAGATGAAATAATCGCACTAATATGATATAAAGAACTGAAGAGTCAAATACAACTCACAAGACAAATAATATCCAATGAGTCATCTAATAATAAAAATAAATACTAAAATCAAATGCTGGAGACAAATCCAATACAATAACCTATCTACTAAGCTACAGGTACTAGGTCATTTGTCTCAACCGGGATGACACCCTCCTAAACCCAAGTCTCTGGCTCTAAACCAACTACGTCTTGAGGCCCATAGTGAGTGGGATACCACTCCTTAGTGTTATCTGAAAAAAAATATATCCAGTCAGAAAAGGAGCAAAGTATACCTCTAACAGTAGTTCCAATTAATGATAAAAATTATATAACAGTAAATGGAGTGAATATAGAAGATACAAGATACAAGTACAAGAGATATACAAAATAGGAATACTGGAATTAAATACAAGAAATGAGAATCATAGAAATGAGAAAGAATACTACTACTATGTGAGTAAGTACCATTTTCAACATGTGATCGGCTTGGAAACTTGCACAAGGATTAGGGCCTGGTTAATCATACGTACGGTATATGATCAACACTCACAATAACATGCATAAGGAGGGTATGTTCATATATCTACACTAATACTCCCTGCCCCGACTGGTATAGTGGATCCAACCATGGTACGTTATGATATGGGATTCACTGGGTAGGTAGCTAGTCTCCCCAAGAATCGATGTTTATACATATACAAGAAGAACGAGGAACAATGCAAGAGAGGAACAAGGCTTGCATAAGATATACCATAAATACCAAGGAATAATATCTCATGACGAGATCCGGATATACCAACCCGTGTATCCATCGTGTCAAGAAATTAAGGATATCTACACTAAATACAAGAAATATAGGGGATATCATAAATAGAAAACTATCAGAGAATGTACTTACCTGAAATCCGGTGAACAGTTTCAAAGATGTTCAAAATAGTACCTCAGAGACTTAAATATAGAATATTATATCAGTACAAGGTTCTGGAATGAAAATAAGTTAAACTAGTCAAATTCTAGGTCATAAAGTCATTTCTAAGTCAAAACAGTCAAACTAGGTCAACTCTAGGTCAAACTAGTCAAACTTGGTCAAACTAGCTATTTCTAGGTTGTATGAGTCCATCTATAGGATATTGGATCCATACACTATGTAACTTGGCTATACAAGCTATGTTGGGTTATTAGAGCATCGACACTATTCTGTATCATAAGATACGTAAATTATTTGATATAAAAATACAATAATATATATAGAAAATAAAAATATATAGTATCCCTAGCTAAACTAATGCTATGTGGATACCTTGGCTTTGAGCCAATACAGTATCACACCACCTACACCCCCTCTTGATACACAACCCAATACCTTGAGTATAAACCAAAATATCTAACAATTACCTTGGTATCATAAGATAATACTATAACCAACATTAACTAAACTAATACTTATGCAAACTAGTGTGTATATATATATATATATACATACTAACTCATATATATAAATAACTAACATACTACGTACAAAACTCTAACAACTGGCATTTACCCTCATCCTTGCTATACTCAGACCTGGGAACAACATCCCCTCACTGGTCTCTCTAACTGATACTACCCTAACACCTATTTGACACATTCTATGATACACACTAGGGTGTATCCAGAAAAATATATCCACATTGCTCTCACCAGTTAGTATTCCTAAACTAATGCCTTAGTTAACCCTCTTTAGAACGGGAAACAATTGCAGCTGCTCTAACCCTCAGGTTCCGTCATACTGCACATCATATCTTCCCCTTGCATTCAGTCCCCAACTCCGTGCAGTACTACTAAACTCCCATGCTACCCTTAACTGATACACCAAGTTAACTGTCACGACCCGCACCCGAAAATCGGGCATGAGCCGTGGGTACGTCCAGCCTAGGCCGCAGAATCGGCGGTAGAACGCTGTAAAGGTCCATTCTAGGTCAACCAACTATCTATATATCTCACAGAAAAATCTGCCATGACCTCTCCAAAAAGGAGGGCAACCACGCAATATATATATATAAACTCTCAATCACAAAATCTAGGGGAAGAATAAAAGCACGATATGATATCAACAAAGAAACAGAACCAAGAGAGCAAGACAATAACCAAAATATACAGTCAAAGGCCATAATAGCTACAACATCTCACAACAACAAAAGAATAAGTACAATCATCCAAAATAAACCACTGGGAACAACCCAGGAAACCCACCTAGCTAACTAGGGCGCTATAGGCGTCTCCTCGGCGCACTCCTCCTCGATCTCGGGGTCACAACCCTCGTCAACACCCAGCCCGTAGAACGTCGGACAGTAGTCCTCAGGATCCTCTAGAAAAAATATGCCCAGTCAGGACTGGAGCGAAGTACATAACTCTGAAAGCAACTCCAAATACATGGTAAGGTGTATATGACGAGCAATAGAAAAGTATACAAGATGCATAGGAAATAAATATATGCTGGAGCACAATAAGTAGCTGCAAGTAAACTGGAGAACAATACAATTAGTGAAAAAGTAACTGCAGGTGAGAAAATATGAATACTAGCTAAGTGCCTTGAGCATAAGTTCGTTATATGATCGGCTTAGGTTGCACATGAAAAATACTACGATAACTCCGTTATGTATGAGTTGCATAACCGACATACACATGAATACTGTTTGGCTTTGAACACATAACCAACTCCTACTCCCCTCCCCCACTAATACCATTGGATCCAACCACAACACCCTATGTACATGATAATAGCTCGCGCACATGAAGACGAGAGCACAAGAAGCACATGATAGCACATGAGAATCAATACCCGAAGCACATGATGAAATACACGTGATAGAGTACCAGCTGAACACGGTAAGGGAGATAGCATCTCATGACGGGATCCACTAGTACCAGCTCGTGTAACAATGTGTCAGAATCAAGTATCACAGTTCTAGAACAGTTGATATAAACGCTATCATGAAATAGAAACTATCAGAGGTAGGTACTCGCCAGATGTCCTGAGCAACTGATGAGGATCGGGATCCAGACCGGTGTCGCAAGAACCTAATGCGAAAAGCAGAATAAAACAGGGTTCTAAGGATTTAAACTGATATAAAATAATTAAAAACAGGCTTCTAGGGCTATTCTAGGTCGAACGGGTCAAACCGGTAAAATTTGGGTTAAAAAGTCAACCCGGGGTCCACAAAGTCAACTCTAGGTCAAAATAGGTCAAATATTGACTTTTATGGTCAACGAGGACAATTATGGTCAAAGCTAGGTCAAACTAGGGTGCCCATGAAATTCTAGGTCAAACCGAGCTCATTAAGCTAGAAAACTCACAAACTCGCCTAATCGAGATACCGGGATACCCTCGGTATCCGATACCTCGCCCTAGGCCATGCACCCTGCCTAAACCCGCTAAAACCTATGCTAGCACACGTAAATATATATACATAAATATATAAAAATCACTCAAATGCATTTCCTAGGCTAATGCTCAAATACCCCGCTCGAAACTTAATACCTTGAATATCTCAAGGTATTGAGATACCTCGGTATCTCAAGGTATTGAGATACCGCTCTCAAACCCCTCTAACTAGCTATCTAGCTAATAATTATACACCTAGTTATTAATCTAGGCTAGGAAATATATATATCTACCATATATTTACATATCTAAGTATCTATGTACATATATATATAGATATCCACACACATATACGAATACCCATTACCTTACCTATACATATATATATAACTATAGGTATATAGATATCTATATCTTAGGTAGAAATATATCTAAGTATCTAGCTATCTATCTACCCGTCTAACTATCTATCTACCTATCTATTACCTATCTAGTATCAATCTATCTAGCTACCTATTTATCTAAGTAACTATCTACCTATCTAACTATCTAATCTATCTTATTATCTATCTAACTAATACTCTAACTATTATCCATCTAGATAACTATCTAACTATGTCAATATATATATCTAATCTCTCACACCAAGCTACTAGCTAACTAGCACGCCACGCGCCCTGCGATGCTGTTGCTGCTCCTAGGCCTGCTGCTACTGCTGCTGCTCCATATGCTGCTCCTTGCTGCTGCTGCTGTGCTGCTGCTGCAGTGCAGTAGTAGCTGCTTCCACTGCTTGCTGTTCTCTTGCCCCCCTCCATCTCACAAACACACACACACACACTCCTATACACACACACACACACACACACACACACACACACACACACACACATATATATATATATATATATATATATATATATATATATATATATATATATATATATATATATATATATATATATATATATATATATATATATATACATACATATATCTATATATATATACTACTAGATAGATATATATATATATATATACACACTTATATATACTCTAACACACTCACTAACACACTCACAACACTACTACACACACACACACTTAAACACCTATCAACACACACACACACACATAATTATATACATAGCTATGTATATATATATAGAACCTATTTATATATATATATATACACACACACTCATCAAATATATATATATATACACATACACCTACATATATATATATACACATACAAGCACACTTACACATATACATATATATATACATACACATAGACATATACATACACAAGCACATAGATATAAATACACACATATATATATATAAATATATATACATAAACACACATACATATATATATATATAAATATATATATATATATATATATATATATATAGACACATATACCCAACCACCACACAATGCACACAACACACAAACAACACGCCCCTCTCACGCCCAACGACCCCGACACTCACAAATACCCTAAAATATATAAAATATAACTCGAAAACTCTAGCACACACTCTCCGATACTAATCCAATGCGCGCAGAAGCCCGAAACAAGGAAACCACGCCGAAATGGCCGTTCGATCATTTCGACGAACACGTGGTGCGCGGTTCAAAAAACCTCCTGAAACGCACACCAAACGAACTCGAAATCGGCCCAAAATTTACCCACCCGTTCTAAACGATGCCTAGATCCTAGAAAAAGTGCTACCGGATCGATTCTAGGCCCGTAGCGGAAATGCGCACGTACTTAGAATTGGCGACGACAAAAAACCCTAATTTTGCCCGAAATGCCCGTTTCTCCATGACACGACTTCCCATGTCCGAATGAAGACACGCACTCACCCTCAAGACACCCGACAATGTCTATCTAGGTCCGTCTAACCTAGGGCATCACCCAAAATTGGGCCAATTTTGGATTCCACCCGAAATTGACACAAAACCTAATGTCAAAGTCTCTAAACTCAACCAAACTAGTTCCAACTTCCTCCCACGGGTAGGCTTAGGGTCTAGGAAGGTTCTACAACACTAATTATACTACATAAAAGTAATTAGCAAGGGAAAAGTTAGAATTTACCTCTTGGGAGTTGGAATCCCAAGGCCAAGGTCTCCGATCTACTTGGAATTACCTCCCTCAAGCTCCAAGCCTCCAAATCTAGCATCCACACTAAATCTAGGCTCCTCACACCTAGGTTAGGGAAAATACAAGGTTAGGGTTAGCATAAAGAAGAAGGAATGGAAGAAAGAAGGAAGAAAAATGGTGAAGAACTCACTTTGGAAGAAGAAGGAAGAAGAAAGAAGAAGTGGAGAAGAAGAAGAAGTGAAGAAGAAGAAGAAGAAGAATACAAAGGGGGGCTATTGCTTGCTGGTTCTCACGGGAATAGGGGGGTAGGTAGGGGCCGGCCACTTGTAATAAAGGGGGTTTACATGTAGGAAAGTCCAAAATGCCCTCCACACACTTGGTTTTGGGTTCCGGGTTCCAAAAACACTCAAGCTAACTCCAAATCTCTCCCACTAACCCACTAAAAATATAATAAATATTTCTAAGCCCCAAAATAATTCTCACAAGGGTGTTGGTCGGGTCGGACATGGGTCCACTAGGGTCTGACATGGGTCCAGGCTAGCCAAAACCCTAAAACAATTATTAAAAAAATAATATAATCACTAAATAAATATAAATATAATTAATTAAATATAATACACAATTTATAAAATAAAAAAATAAAAAAATAACCCTATTTTCTTGAATTGGGTAGTGACAAGCCTACCCTCCTTAAAATAATTTCGTCCTCGAAATTAAAAGACAAAACTATGACAGGAATGCAAAGAAAGAACCATACCTCAGGGCTCGAAGAGATAGGGGTATCGCTCGCGCATTTCATCCTCCCTCTCCCAGGTCGACTCATTTGGAGAGTGATGCCTCCACGCGACGCGAACCAAGAGAATAGTCTGGTTCCTCGATACCTTCTCCCGCCGATCCAGAATCTCTACCGGCTGCTCTGGATAGCTAAGAGTAGGGCCCACCACGATCTCTGAGTGATCCAATACGTGACTGGATCCGCCACGTACCGTCTCAACTGTGACACGTGGAACACATCATAAACTTCCTCTAGCGTAGGCGAAAACTCAAGCCTATACGCCACGGCGCCAACCCTCTCAAGAATACGGAAGGGTCCGACGAAACGTGGGCTAAGCTTCCCGCCTCCACCGAAGCGAATAGTGCCCCGCATCGGAAAAATCCTCAGGAACACCAGATCTCCAACCAAGCACAAACAAGGTCTCTGCACCTAGTCTAAAACAAGCAATCACAAGCAAACACAAGAACAAAACCTAGATTCTAAGCTATACCTCGAACTCCAAAGGTCTCCGGTGGCTATCGGCCCAATGCCGCTGCCTGTCCTGCGCCACCCGAAGTTTATCTCTAATGAGCTTGACCTTCTCCGCTGCATCAACCACCATCTCCGGGCCAAGCAAAGCTCTCTCACCTACATCATCCTATGATAACGGAGTGCGACACCTTCGTCAATACAACGCCTCAAAAGGTGACATCTCGATACTGGCTTGGTAGCTATTGTTGTAAGCAAACTCTACCAAGTGTAAGTGATCCTCCCAAGAGCCTCTGAAATCAAAAACACAAGTGTGAAGCATGTCCTCAAGCGTCTGAATGGTCCTCTCTGACTGACCATCTGTCTGTGGTTGATATGCAGTACTAAACTTGAGCTGGGTGCCCAAGCTAGCCTGCAGACTCCTCCAGAAATATGAAGTAAAGCGACTGTCCTGATCTGATACTATGCTCACAGGAACTCCATGCAGTCTGACTATCTGGCGCACATACATCTCTGCTAGTCTCTCTGTAGACGTACCTACTTTGAATGGTAGGAAGTGGGCCGATTTGGTCAACCTGTCCACGATGACCCAAATCGCATCCTTCCCGCCTGGAGAACGGGGAAGTCCAGAAACAAAATCCATGGTCATATGCTCCCATTTCTACTCCAGAATGGGTAACGGTTGGAGTAATCCTCCTGGCCTCTGCCTCTCCGCCTTCACCTGCTGGCACACTAAGCATCGGAATACGAAGCGTGCTACCTCCCGCTTCATCCCGTACCACCATACATGCTGTCTCAGATCTCTATACATCTTGTTGGCACCTGGATGCATAGAATACTGGGATCAATGCGCCTCCTGAAGAACCTCCTCGTGCAATGACCCACTCGACACACACAACCTGGTACCATGTCGCAAAGAACCATCATCAGCAATGGTGAAGTCATCTGATAATCCAATCTGAACCTGCGCCCTGATGCTCCTCATGGACTCATCCTCAAACTGTGTAGCCCTGATCCGGTTTATCAACTCTGACTGAATCTGCAGTCCCCACATCTACATCTCAACTCCAGGCACAATCACCTCAATGCCCAAGCTCTCTAGATCTGCCAGAAGATAACGATCTGTAGTCAGGCACATAGCTATCGGATACCTGCTCAACGCATCCGCAACTACGTTCGCCTTTCCTGGATGGTACTGCAACGATATGTCGAAGTCTTTCATCAACTCCAACCATCTCCTCTGTCTCATGTTCAGATCTTTTTGGGTAAACACATACTTCAAGCTCTTGTGGTCTGTGAAGATCTTCACATGCTCTCCGTATAAATAGTGTTTCTACAACTTCAGAGCAAAAATGATCGTTGCCAACTCCAAATCATGGGTAGGGTAATTCTTCTCATGAGGACGTAATTGCCTGGAAGCATAGGCAATCACCCTCCCATTCTGCTGCAACACACAACCCAGTCCCTTCCCCGATGCATCACTATAGATAGTGAAACCTCCAGAACCTGATGGCAACGTCAACACTAGAGCTGTCGTCAACCTCCTCTACAGCTCATCAAAGGCGATCTGGCACTCCTCTGACCAAACAAACTCTACATCCTTCTGAGTCAGCCTGGACAACGGCTCTGCAATCTGGGAAAAATCCTGAATAAATCATCTGTAGTAACCTGCCAGTCCCAGGAAACTCCTGACCTCGGCTACTGAACTCGGAGCACTCCATGCCTCAACTGCCATGATCTTTCTCGGATCCACCGAGATACCCTCTCCAGTCACCACATGACCAAGGAATTCAACCTTGTCAAGGAAGAACTTACAATTCGAAAGCTTTCCATAAAGCTTCTCCTTCTTGAGAGTCTCCAACACTATCCTCAAATGCTCCTCGTGCTCCTCTGGGGTCTTCGAATACACCAAGATATCATCTATAAACACCACCATAAACCTGTCCAGATGCTGATGGAACACCTTGTTCATCAGATTCATGAATACTATCGAGGCATTAGTCAACCCAAACGGCATCACCAAGAACTCATACTGTCCATATCTGGTCCAAAAAGCTGTCTTCGGAATATCCTCCTTCCTGACCTTCACCTGGTGGTAGCCTATCCTCAGATCAATCCTGGAAAACACCCTCGCTCCGCTCAACTGGTCAAAAAGATCATCAATATGCGGCAGCGGATACTTGTTCTTAATTGTGAGGTTGTTCAGAGCCCTGTAGTTGATACACATCCGTATCGACCCATCCTTCTTCGACACAAAAAGTACCGGAGCACCCCACGGAGAAGAACTAGATCTGATAAATCCCTTATCCTGAAGCTCATCTACCTGCTTCTTCAACTCTATCAGCTCACTGTTGCTGACTCTATAGACGTGCTGGGATATCGGCTCCGCGCTTGGTACCAAGTCTATAGAGAACTCCACATCTCTGTCCGGAGGTAACCTTGGCAACTCCTCCGGAAAGACATTCATGTACTCCTCTATCAGTGGATGTAGCAACCTCGGCTCTACCACCAGGGCTCCGCAGAAGACTCCCTCGGTCTGCTCCGCTGCTACTCTGGCAAACTGAAACTCTGGCACCCCCGATGGACTAAATAAAACTCTGCCTCCACGACAATCTATACTAGCACAATACGTACTCAACCAATCTATCCCGAGTACAATATCGTAGCTCGGAAGTGGCATTACGAGTAGGCGCACACTCAACTCCCGGCCTCCCAAGGTAACTCTTCGGTCTCTGCAGACATCACGGACTAGGATGATACCATCCTCGGTCGTGATCTTGCAGAGTCTAGCTAAAGGTTCAGCAACAAGATGGTGTCTAACAGCAAAAGATACAAATACAAAGCTATAGAAAGCCCCGAAATCAAATAAAGCAAGTGCTGGAATGGAATCAAGAAGAACACAGATCAAAAGAAGTCAATACGGTGCAAGAAACTATATCATCAAAGAAGGACAGTAATATTGCAAAAGAAACAATTTTAGGAAAATTAAAGATAGCAAAAGGAAGCAAGAAGAGTCCTAGTTGTTTTTGAGCACACTCTCTTTCAGCCTATATCCTATATCCTATTGCAGGTAAACCTAAAAACTAGACCTGTATGGGCCGCAACCAAAAACGTGTCACGACCCGCACCCAAAAATCGGGCATGAGCCGTGGGTACGTCCAGCCTACGCCGCAGAATCGGCGGTAGAACGCTGTAAAGGTCCGTTCTAGGTCAACCAACTATCTATATATCTCACAGAAAAATCTGCCATGACCTCTCCAAAAAGGAGGGCAACCACGCAATATATATATATAAACTCTCAATCATAAAATCTAGGGGAAGAATAAAAGCACGATATGATATGAACAAAGAAACAGAACCAAGAGAGCAAGACAATAACCAAAATATACAGTCAAAGGCCATAATAGCTACAACATCTCACAACAATAAAAGAATAAGTACAATCATCCAAAATAAACCACTGGGAACAACCCAGGAAACCCACCTAGCTAACTAGGGCGCTATAGGCGTCTCCTCGGTGCACTCCTCCTCGATCTCGGGGTCATAACCCTCGTCAACACCCGGCCCGTAGAACGTCGGGCAGTAGTCCTCAGGATCCTTTGGAAAAAATATGCCCAGTCAGGACTGGAGCAAAGTACATAACTATGAAAGCAACTCCAAATACATGGTAAGGTGTATATGACGAGCAATAGAAAAGCAAACAAGATGCATAGGAAATAAATATATGCTGGAGCACAATAAGTAGCTGCAAGTAAACTGGAGAATAATACAAGTAGTGAAAAAGTAACTGCAGGTGAGAAAACATGAATACTAGCTAAGTGCCTTGAGCACAAGTTCGTTATGTGATCGGCTTAGGTTGCACATGAAAAACACTATGATAACTCCGTTATGCGTGAG
>JAYESA010000006.1:99380989-99708489 GCA_036927795.1 Iris macrosiphon
ACCCAAACACTAAGAACACATGGCCGGCCCTATTCCCTACGCTAGCATCACCATCTTCTCCCTCATTCAAAACTCTTCCTTCATTATTTTTCTACATCGCCATCATCATCCCTCTTCAAAATAAACCGAACCCTAACCCTAAACTAACCCAACCGGTCACCCTTAGCCCCTTACCGTCGACTGCACACCATCTCCACCGAGCCCCCTCTCTCAGCCACCTCTCATCCCCGACGTTATCCCCTCCGAGCAACCTCCTCTTCCACCAAGCCACCTCCACCATTATCATCAACCACCGGAGCAGCCGACCCACTCACCAGCACCGCCACACCATCATCTCCCCACGCCGCAACTGCCTGAACCGTCTCTAACCGCCTGAACCACCCCGCCAGAGTAGGACCCCGTCTCTAACTGCCTGCACCATCGTCCCGTTCTCCTCCACTTCTTCCCGACTTTACCTCCGACTATAGCTCCACTACCACGACCTTCCTCCACCCGCCTGAGCAGTCCTTTCCCCGATCTCCTCCACGCGGCCACCCAACAGCCAGACCACCATACCCACGACAGTCCGCCACCATCATCAATATCATCATTATCATCACCATTAACATCATCACCCCCTCGTCAATACCACAGCCGACCATCAACCACCTGACCGGAGGTGACCCACGGTAGCCTCCCTCGACCCCGTGCACGCACAGGTTCGGACTTGCCTTCCTTCGTGATTTGTGTGTACATGTGTGAATGGTACTAGGGATTGCATATATTTCGTGATAGTTGGTTGATATGTTTGCAAGACCCTATGTTAGTAAACCTAATAACTAGTGTGTGTATGTATGTATGATAATTAGGTTTAATATGTGTACATACTTCATGGGGAAAATTGATTGCCAGTATATAATATGTGTATGGCCATAAGTGTTAGTAGTGTATCCCGTATTTACATATGACTATATGACCCTGAGTATTAGTGAACTAGCTGCCTTGTGTACACTAACATATTGGCTTAAACATGTGTTGGTGTTACACGAGATTTAGAGCTTTAGACATGTGTTAGTGAGTTGACTGTCTGGTTATGCACAACATTCGAGGATATGACACCCGTGTATTTAGACGCACACTTGACCCTGCTAGTTGACCAGTATCACCCCCCTAGCGTAGTTTCTGAGTTCATTAAAATTGTGTTTCTGTATGTGCTAGCGTAATGACTGATGCTATATTGTATTATATATATATATATATATATATATATATATATATATATATATATATATATAACCATTAGATCATTCTGCGAGACTTCGAGAGAAGGCTATTGGTATTGCCTGCTCAGGACCACAGGCGAGTACATTCTCTGACAGTTTTTATTATGTTGATTATCTCTATGATTCTAGTTGTATAGCGTACTTGATTCTGACACTATAGATACACGGGTTAGCATCATCGAGTCCTGTCACGAGAAGTCATGATTGGAATCCATCGTGCTAGCTGGGGACGGGGAGATATTAGTAGATTATGTGATCATACCCCACTATACATGCATTATAGCTCACCCCACACATCACATCGGGTGCAACCTGACCATTACATGCCTCATAGCCTGTTATGTATGATTAGCCCGACTATTGCTCGCATCATAGCTAACCGGATGGTTAGCCTGACCTTACATGAATTATAGCTAATCATATGTAACAAGCCAGATCTGCCCCAAGCTGATCACATGATAGACTGATGTTTCACATACTTAGCTAGATATTTTATTCCTGTATTTCCAGTTCATTGTTCTAACATTCACTTATATTTTTGTTCATTGCTAGTTGAGTTATTAATGAAGATATATTCTCCAGTATTTCTTATTCTAGTATTTCGTACTCATCAGTATTTCTTATTCTAGTATTTCGTACTCATCAGTATTTATCTCCATTTTGTATTTCTTTACACTATATTATAGTTTTTATCAATATATATGGATCTGCTATTAGTGCTTGTACTTTGCTCCAATCCTGACTGGATATTTTTTCCAGACTGTGACTTAGAGGATTGGTGTCCGACATATTATGGACCACAGGGAGACTAGTTGCAGCCTTGGACCTTGTAGCCAGGTATAATTCTGGGAGGTATAGCCGGGATCACTAGTTATCCAGTTAGTTTCTTTTAACAGTTTGGTACCGAATTTGTTTTCGGCATACTTTGAGGCTTGGATGTTATTGTTTGCAGATAGATTATTTTGTTTAGACTTGTGTTGTATTTCGTTTATTTTCTTTGATATCTTATCGTGCTTTAGTTCTATGATTGAGTATTTATATATTATATTATGATATATGTGTCTCCTTATGGAGTTGGATACTCGTGTGAGATTGATTAGATAGTATTATGACATAAACAGCGTTCTACCGCCGATGCTGCGGCGTAGGCTGGACGTACCCATGTACTCGTGCCCCTATATTGGGTGCGGATCTTGATAGTATGTTTAAGAAACTTTTGTTTAACAACCAACAAAATGTACAAAGAAATCCTAGACAAAAGCTAAGTACAATATTTTTGATCTGGAAAACGTGACGATGAAGATTGAGTACTACAACAACTCATTTACTCCGTTGACGGTCCAACGAGGGAATAAGCATGCTCTCTTCTATTTTCTCTTTCTTGAGCATGTGTGCAAGTACGTGGCTAGCCGGGGCTCTGGTCTCTGAAAAAGAGGGGCTGGGGGTCCCCTTAGGAAGTCTAAGTTTCTCCTATTTATAGTCATCATGTTGATGGGCTATAGTTATCTCATATGCCTCTGTTTGGTGGCCGTAGGGGGCTCCTCCTTCAACAGAATACAGTTATAATTGTAGCTGCATACTAGGGCAGGCTGCCATGCGACCTCGGTTGGGATTTATTGTTGATAAGATCTTGGGGTTGTTTTTAACTCCATTGTCTACGTGACTCGGTCAGCTGGACACGTAATCAATATTAACTGTGTAAAAATCTTTTTGGTTGTAACGGACAGATCTTTTAAGCTAAAAGCCACATAACATCTTGTTCGCATAATATCTTGGCCGTATATGTTCTCTCCTTTGGCCTTGGTCTTATGGACACTTAGGCCGCATGTCGTTGTGGCCGCATGCAAGCTCTTGTTTGACCTTGGTCGAATGGACACTGTGGCCGCATAATAACAAGACTGGATAGGTCCATAGACGCATATGTGCTCTCCTTTGTCCTTGGTCTTATGGATACTTCGGCTGCATGGCGTTGTGGCCGCATGCAAGCTCTTCTCTGGCCTTGGTCGAATGAACACTTTGACCGCATGACAATGAGACCACATAGGACCGTAGCCGTATATGAGGGAATACGTGGCATGGCACATCTGACGAAGTTATTAATGCACTGATGTAATTTTTTGTCTTTTTATGAGTCGCCGCCTCTCTCACAATTTTTGATGCGCTCTGGGTGATGAGTAGTGTGTCAGAACTTCTGAAAGGCATTGAATATCGTGTCAGAAAATCTCATGTGGTCCCTTACTTCGTGGTTGTTCAGGCCGCATGGGATCTTCTTATGCGATCTCTAATTCCTTGGTTGTTCAAGCGCTTGGATGCTTTACAGGATGGATGAGCCCCTCAGCCGCATGTACTTTTTGTGGCTCCTCTGCGGCCTGCTTTCACTTTGAGGGTGCATGGACTCTATGTGGCCTGCATAATTTTGTATACTCTTAAATATATGCATGTGTTTATTAGTTATATATGGTATATTTTTAACTATATGTTATATATTGGTACATGTGAATATATATATGTTAAATATTTTAATGTTATACACATTTTCTTCTATGAGAGTAGTTGTATATATTTGCTTTGTAATGTTACATTTATATATTTTTTATGTTTACATCACATAGATACTTTTATAGTATATATATATAATACATATAATAAGTTTATATTTATATATATGGTATAGTATGAAGATACGTATAAGTTTAATTATAAGGGTAAATTTTTGGTTTTGATATATCTATATAGTTATATTTATATATATATGTTTATAAATATAGATACGCATATGCTATTTTTGTAAGTATGGATGGTTATATATATATATATATATATATATATATATATATATATATATATATATATATAAATATATATATATAGAGAGAGAGAGAGAGAGTAATGATATATAACTACAAAACTGCATATGGTTGTTAATATAAAAGTATAACTAGTACATATAATTATAACTTTGATTTTATAATGGGTATTGTTAGGCTTGGTATTAACCAAGTGGCAAAACCAAGTCTTTACTTGACCGGTTCCTTAGCTCTCACTCACATATTGGAGAATGGGTTGTATGTCCTATTCTTATGGCCACTAATTTGCAACCATATTAGCTCCATGTGGGGTTGGAATGTGCTATATATAGATCGCTTGTTCTCTCGGTTGGGTGGAACCTAATTTTGAAATAACCAAGCTGCTACTTTGATCTTCAATTCCAAAGCAAGCTACCATTTCTACTTCCATTCTCGTCCGTGTTTTATTTTTTGGGCAAAGCTAAGTTCGAGTTGCATCTCTCAAAGTTGTGTGCGACAACGAGAAGCAGGTAGTACCGGAGGTTTTACCACTAGGAGCATCTGAGATCAGTCTGCACATAGATCTCGGATCAACTCTTAGGGCAGTGCGTTCAGCACGACTTTCCCATAAGCCGGTAACTCTGAACTCCATTTTATTTTAGTTACAGGTTGTGAAAGATAAACTAGAAGGATTAATTATTGCTAACAGGTATAACTTAAAATAATTAGTAATCATCGGAGTAAATACTATTCTGATTGTAGCTAAATTATTTTCTAAGAATATAACAAACTAGTTAATAATTTTGGTAAGTATTTTTCTAAACAACTCTAACAAGGATTTTTATTTATATGGTATAAGGTATTATTAAACTAATTTCATGAAACGAACCTAATAGGGATCTTGGCTATTGTATACAT
This sequence comes from Iris macrosiphon, assembly GCA_036927795.1. Taxonomy (NCBI): domain Eukaryota; kingdom Viridiplantae; phylum Streptophyta; class Magnoliopsida; order Asparagales; family Iridaceae; genus Iris; species Iris macrosiphon. The sequence goes on from JAYESA010000006.1 coordinate 99,385,956, forward strand.
ATGCGGGTTTATAATAGAACATTTTGGGTTACTTATTGGTTGTCTGTTTTGGGTTTGGTAGATTCTTGAGGAATGTAGCCAGGTAGTTCATGCTTAGACTTAGATATGACTATGACATCTACAGTCTCAACACAATGTTGGAAAAACCCTAGACAAGCATACATTGTGTTATAATTATAGTATTTACATGTTTAGCTTGTTCTTTCGTCATACTCGTTATTTGTATTGTTATTTCTTTTTCATTGATCTATTATCATCATGATACATGTTGACCTGTTGACACATAATAGCTTGAGACACGAATTTTTATATTGCTTGCTTAACACTTGTTTTATTGAGTTACTTGTATATTTGTTCCCAATTTTTATGATGGACTTGACTAAATTAGTGCATTGGGTGGGAAGGATAATTACTGGACGTATTGGAACTTTTATACTTTACTTTGACAATATACATAGTTGGCCTCTGGCGTTTGTTCAACGCTATACAATCAAGATATCGTGTGTAGAAAAAAGAGGTTCTAACCTTAGATGAGTGCTAGGCCTATCATATTTATCTACAGTTTCCATGCATGCAAGTGTTGTCCTTAATTGCATTCGCATAAATTGTCTAGTATTAGTATACCCTGTCATATGTTATAATTGTACCATGTGCTCATTTTCCTGTCATTTACTGTATTTTATTCGGCATATTATTATGTATCTTGTTACGTCTCTCTGAGGACCTGGTTTCCTTCCAGGTTATTGTTGCGACCTGACACAGGATTGAGGACTTTTCTGAAATTTCAGGTATCGCTAGTTGATGTCTTTTTATCATTCTACCGCAATTATTTTTGTTTTTAGATAATAGTATTTGAAATAGTGTTGTGGATGTTTCTTATTGATTTATAGATTATTATATTATTTAGACATATTATATGTATTTGAGTTGAACAATAGTCTACTTGAATGCATAGTTGGCCATTTTTACGTGACATGGTCCCGTACATTTTGGGACTGGGGCATGACAATTTTTATTTCTCAATAACTCATTAGCTTCTTCTAAATGAACAACCTTTTCCGAAAGATCTTCATTTGTAGAATGATGGTCATCAAGAATCTCTAAGGATTGATCAGCCATAGATTTCCACCTATAACATTTTTTGTATTTAGAAGAAACATAATTGTCTATGTTGCTAAAAATAGAATTCTCTTTATCAGAGAAGGAATATGTAAAACCCCCAAATTTAAATATTATATTTATTTAATTAATCATTGAATTTAATTACATTATTTTTTAGTTAATTAGAAAATCATTAAAGCCCTTAACTAAACCCTAAACCTTAAGTCTAATCCTTAACTCCTTAAGCCTAAGACCTAAGATAACTCGCAGCAGCTATTAACCCAACCCGCCATCGACTAGGCGACCCGCGACCCCCCTTCTCATCTCCAACCCCCGCTTTGCCTATATATATATAACCCCTTATTCGAAACCCTAACCCTAACCTAATTATCTGACATCCATACCCCCAATCGTGCACCACCGGAGAGACGCCTGGATCTTCGCACAACCACCAGAGAATGCTGGACGGCCACGCCCGCACGGTCAACCGCAACACCACAGGCAGCGATGACCCCTGTTTCATGCGTCGTTACCCGTCTCGTCTCTCGATCGATTTCTGGTTCATCTTTACCGGTATGATCACAACCTATCCCCCTCTAAACCCCGTTAATTAGTTTCAATCGAACGGCGTTAAACACTAGGTAGAAATCGAAGCCAAGTTGAGGAAAAACCATATATTTTAAACTGTTATGAACTGTTCCAATGACCTATGTTTAGAGACTGATATCTTCCACCATAGACCTCCAAATTTAAATCTACCTTTTGCTATGTAAAGTCTATATAACCAAGATCATTCCCTGTTAATTAGTTTATTTTATTTTGTGTTAGATACAGAGATAAATTAGGTTAAAAACTAAGAAAATTTTGTTTTTAAAATATTAGAATTTGTGATACGGAGCACGCTCTGCCAAACGGGAATGCCTCGTCGCGTACCAATTGTACTGAAAGGCGCGTATGGTATGTCCTGACGTGTGGACTTTGGCAAAAACTGATTTGCACGTGTGTGCGCGTCGGAATCAACCCGTATCCGTAAAAAGGCTCTATATCGCAACTTTTGCAAAATACCACACCATTTTGTGTCCGCTCGTCGGAATACGACGAAAATTATGCCATTGGATTTGTGGTATCACGCTGGTCCTATGACCCAAGTTTCAGCGATTCCGAGATAGTTGACTAAGCCACCTATTTGTGGGCCCCACGGTTGACTTTTTGGACGAATTTGTGTTCGGCTCACCGGAATCCAAAATTGGACATACTGTTGACTTCGTATTGACGTTTAGAATTTGTTTGACCTATAATTTATCTCATTTAGAGACCTTTACCTCTGGCACACAGTTCGGTGCAAAGTGGCCCCATTGGTCTCGCTTCGACCCAAAATTACCGTTTTGCCCCTGTGTCCAAATTGGACGAAAGGGTAATATTTTCTAGCTATCTCGCTGATTCCGGGAACGTTGGTGATGTTTATTTCAGCATTCGGAGACGTTTATTCGGATGTCATAGTTTCTGATCTTGTGTGCTTGACGTCTGGACGCTTACACTATGCAGATTGCTTGCCAGGCAAGTATACCTTGCCATTGTACTGTGATTTATATTCCATATGGTGCATTTATTTATTTTTGTTATTTAGTTCATATATTTTAACTGTTATATAAACTGCGCGTCCAAGAATAACTTGGGTGCAACGACGGTGGTATCGTATTTTGTTTTATTATTTATTATGCATGTTGACATAGTATATTGTCACGACCCGCACCCGAAATTTGGGGCACGAGTACGTGGGTACATCCAGCCTACGCCACAGCATCGATGGTAGAACGTTGTCTAGGTCACAATACTATCTAATCAATCTCACACGAGTATCCAACTCCATAAGGAGACACAGATATCACAATATAATATGTAAATACTCATTCACAGAACTAAAGCACGATAAGATATCGAAGAAAATAAACGAAATGCAACACAAGTCTAAACAAAAATAGTCTAACTCAAACAATAACATACAAGTCTCAAAGTATGCCAAAAATAAATCTGGTACCAAAATCTGCTAAAAGAAAGCTAACTGAATAACTAGTGATCCCGGCTAGACCTTCCGGAATCACACCTGAGCTACAAGGTCCAAGGCTGCAGCTACTCTCCCTGTGGTCCATAATATGTCGGACACCAGTCCTCTAAGTCGCAGTCTGGAAAAATATTTCCAGTCAGGATAGAATAAAGTACATCTCTAATAGCAGTTCTAAATCAATGATATAAATTATGTAGCAGTAAATAGATGTAAATATACAAGATGCATATACATGTACAAGAGATATACAATAAAGAAAATACTGGAAATAAATATAAGAATTAACAATATGACAATGAACAAGAAATACTAATGACTAAGTGCGTGAGTACTAGCTTTAATATGTGATCGGCTTAGGAACTTGTACACGAATAATGGCCTGGTTAGTCATACGTGTGGTGCATGACCAACACTAACATAAAAACAAGACTTGTACATGAAGGGTATGATCACATATCTACACTAAAATACTCCCCACCTACCCCCCCACCCCCGACTGGTATAGTAGATCCAACCATGGTATGCTATGGCACGGGATTCTCTAGGAAGGTAGAAAATCTCTCCGAAAATCAGTGTCTGTACATGCACAAGATAATCAATAAAACAAGACTTACACAAGATACACCATATACAAGGAATAATATCTCATGACGAGATTCGGATATACCAATCGTATAACCATCGTATCAAGAAATATGGATATCTACACTAAATACAATGAACATAGAGGATATCATAAATAAGAAACTATCAGAGAATGTACTCGCCTGTGGTCCTTAGCTGGTATGAGTCAGAATCCAAGCCACAGTCCAAATAGCCTATGTATTACAAATTTACCATGTCAAAAGATAATTTATTTTAATTTATTTAATTCTGGATTAATTACTCTAAAATTCTATTTTAATCTTATTATTCTAATTTTTAGGTTAATTCCTAAATTTTGTACAAAGAAACAAAATTTTACCAATTCGAGACTCATGGCACGCAAATCGAGGCAATCTGTTGACCAAAAGTCACCGATGCAAACTCAACTTTCATGCATGGTTTCCTGTAGATTTCAGCGTTAAAAATATACTAGAATTTATGGCTCATCCGAATTCAAATTTGTTTGAAAATTATTGCACATATCTAAAATCGTATTATGTAACAGTGGTTGATTGTTAACCTAAAAGTTCTACATAATTAACAGTACCAAAATATTTCGTATTAAATCCTAGGAAAAATATATGTCAATGATCTCAACATTAGATTTCTGAAACTTTAAACGGTTCATGATTCAGATCCCTGGTTCTCCCGAAATCATGAAAACACCGAGACGCATCTATTTTTTAGAATATAATATTCATAATTTCATGAAACAATTTACATATTCAGAAAACTAACCTCAATACGGTTCTAACACAAGAAACTGTGCCGCGTTTGAAGTCCGGAGCTATGAGTAATGGCTTCTGGAAGATGAAGGAAACCCTTGATGATATCCCCTCAAATCTCTCTCTCTAAAATAATGGGATAATTAAGGTTATTATATTATATTATATATATATATATATATATATATATATATATATATATATATATATATATATATACACACACATGCGGCTGAATGAAAAATTATAGGCTGACACGTGTCAGAATCTGATTTGATGATTTTGTTTATATTAGTTGTTTTTGCTTTGCTATTGTCAAAACATTATTTAAGTCATTTTAAATCTAAATAACTCAAAATAAACAATAAAAATAATCATAAATATCTGAAAAAATTAAAAATATATATTTTGAACCTAAAAACCCTAGAAAAATACTTGGAGCAATTTTATATTCATAGGTTTCCTACTATAATTAGGAGAAGCTCTAAAAAATAGTTTTACCTATTTAACTAAAATAAATATTAAAAATATTTCAAAAATTCTGAAATAATTTCAGAAAATATATAATAATATTATAAATTCTAGAAAATTACATGGGTCCATTATATATTCTTTGTCTTGCACAATAAATTTTAGAAGTCGTAGAAAATTAGTTATTAGCCTAAATAACTCCCAATAAATACTAAAAATACTCAGAAAATCCTCAAAAAAATCTAGAAAATATATTTGATTATTTAGAACATAAAATAAAAGTTTTAAATAGTTTTAATTATTTTTTACTCTAAAATAAATTTTTGAAAGCCCTAGAAAATTTACTGTTACCAGTTTTTAATTAACCAAAAATTATGGAAAATTTTCAATGGCCCCAAATTAACCTAATAACAACATTTAAGCAAGAATTTTAGGATACGAAGATTACATATATGAGACCACCCCATTATCATGAGGCATTCTTATGTTTCATTGGCCATGACGCAGTTGTTACACGAGTGTGAGTCTCATGTAGGACACGGACTTGCGTATTCGTTTAGCCACTGGTACTTATGGGACGTGCGATGGATAGGGATAACTGCTGATAGAATTTAAATTATTAGAAGCCTTGGCAGTTCTTAGAGGTATCATCGTGTCATGGATATGACATGCTTAGAGCATGAGGTGGGGAGGACAACAAGTAAGGCGTTTGGGCTCCTTTGTACTTTTTTTGTGTAACTCGTACGCTCCGCCGGAGATGCGCGGTCATGATGACCCCTATATTATTATCTATGGGCGGCCTCTGACATTCAAAAGACGTTATGCTTTATAGGCCCCTGATTCTCCGAGAGAATTATGTCAATCCCATTTTGGCTAGATAGCCTACGTGTTGGAAAGTTGTTCTCAAAGTGCATTCATATAGACGGTTAGACGACCCTTTTTGGATGTTTATTTTCAGTACTTTATTGGCATACTTCTATATATCTTGGTACGTCCCTCTGAGGACCTGGTCCCTTTCCAGATATAGACGGGCAGGATTATCTACAGGAGTACGGACCCGGACTTGACGCTTCATACAAGATTGAGAAGGTCTTACCTTCAGAGTACCCCTGATTCATCGCAGCTGATGGATATTCTAGTTGCTATTTTATTTATTGATATTTATCTTATATTAGAGTTTGATCTCTTCTCTCATTTAGTTTTAGTATAGTCGATTGGCAGTGGATTTATTTTCACCCGACTATCATTATTTGATACTTCATATTTGAGATTCAGTTATTCATTTCCTATTTCTTTATTTATGCTGTGGATGAGATATAGATTACGTACGACTTGTGTTGATAGTATATTATCACTTATGGATTTGATATTCATGTACAGCGTATGTATGTATTACGATCTTCCAACACATTAGAGTTATTGTATACTTACGGTTGGCATGTTGTGCATTTCTAGTCCTACGTATTTTGGGGCTGGGGCGTGACATATTTTTAATGGTAGCCCATGCAGATCTTCAAATATATTATCTCGGTTATATTACTGTACCGAACAAGCCTGCGTATAGGAATACAGTATAGGGTCTCATCCACGCTTGACTAAAACTCATCTTCCCTTTCAACTTCCTATTTAAAATACTTGCATCCTGTTTGATTCTTGTACTCCTTATAATCGTATCATACACCTCTTGCAGAGAGATGGATTTGCGTAGTGGATGTACAGCCACCGGAGGCGACACACCTTCCGGAGTCAACGGCCAAACCAGAGGAAAGGCCTCAACGACTCCTAGACTTTCGGGGCCGGATGGACAGACTCACAATCCAGTTCCATCTGATCTTTCTGCTTCACCTAATAGGACTTTTCCAGCTTCATCGAAACCACAGGATGGCCAGACACAGCTATTCCAATTCTTCCAAATGATAATGCAGGAACAGAGACAGCAAGCGGCCGTACTAGCTGTAGAGCAGAGGCAACAAGCGGTGGAGCAGAGGCGAGAATTTCTGGCAGTACTTAAGAGAATGGCTATACTAGCACATGTACCAGCCCAGGCACTAGTTTTAGTACTGCGAGCTCGAGTTGGTTCAGTCAAGAACATTGTACAGATGGGTCCCAAGTCGTATAAAGGCACTGAGAGCCCAGAGGAGACCACAAATTGGATTACCCACACCGAGAAGTTGTTAGAAGCATCACAGCTACCTACAGATCTACTTTATTAAATCATTTAATTGAATTACAGTATTTCGTAGCATATTAGAAAAAATAGAATTTATTAAATTTAATTACTAGGTTAATTTTTATATAGGAATATATGGAGCTAAACCATTATTTTACCTTAATTTATTTCATGTAGGAGACCTTGTGGAAGGTTAATAGATTATTTATATGCACTAATATAATTTTCTAGAATTATATATATATATAGATTAAATTATAATTATTTATTAAATTATATAGATTTATTAATAGGAAAAGAAATAAATAATAAAAAGAAAAAGGAAAATAAATAAGAAAATAAATAAAACCCCTTTCCCTTAAGCTAAACCCAAACCCGGTCCTAACCCAACCCATTTCCTTAAACCCTACCTGCTAGCTAAACCAGCAGCAGCAGCGGCAGAACCCCCCGCGCGGAAGCCCGACCCCCATTCGGTTTCCCCTCTACCTATATATATATATTATATGACTTCTTAAACCCTAACCCTAAATCTCGACTACCCAGACCCTGTACCGCCGACCACCAGAGCCCCCAGCGCCGCCGCCCGGAGCACGCCAACCGCCGCTCGTCGTCGTTCGCGAGATCCCGTACGCACGCCTGCAAAAATTTACTGCAGCGTAACCCTGTTCAGGCGTTGATTCCCGCTCTATCGCTCGACCAAATTCGACCCCGTCTTCACCGGTAAGTTCACGACCCATCCCTCTTCCAACTCTGTATTTTAGTTTACTTCGATGAGCGCATAATCCTAGGTAAAAACCGAGACCAAGTTGGAGAAAAATCATAACTTTTAATCTCAGAAAAACTGCTATAACCACCCATGTTTAAGGACTCATATCTCCCACCACAGAGATCCAAACTTAGAAATTCCTTTTGCTATGTGAAGACTACCTAACCTAAATTATTTTCTGTTAATTATATTATTTTATTTGATGCTGTATGCAGAATTAAACTAAGTTAAAAATCATGAAAAATTATTTTTGAAACCTTCAAAATTGTGATACGGAGTGTGCCCCACCAAACGGGACCGCCCCGTCGTGTACCAATTACACCGAAAGATGGGTATGGTATGTTCAGACGTGTGATATTTTATGGAAACAGATTCGGACGCGTCTGCGCGTCGGAATCAACCCGTATCCGCAAAAAGTCCCTATATCGTAACTTTTATAAAATACCGTACCATTTAGTGTACGCTCATCAGAATACGACAAAACTTGCACTATTGGACACGTGGTATCGCGTTGTCCTGTGACCCAAGTTTTACACAATTCTGAGATAGTTGACCAAGCCACCTATTTGCGGGCCCCACGGTTGACTTTTTAGACGAATTTGTGTTCGACTCACCAGAATCCAAAATTGGATATACCGTTGAGTTTGTATTGACGTTTAGAATTTGTTTGACCTATAATTTGTTCCATTTAGAGACCTTTACCCCTGGCACGCTTTTCAGTACAAAGTGGGCCACATGTGGACCCCGCTTTGACCCAAAATTATCGTTTTGCCCTTGTATCCAAATTTGACGAAAGGATAATATTTTCTAGCTATTTCGCTGATTCTGAAAATATTGGTGATGTTTATTTCAGCATCCGGAGACGTTTATTCGGAGGCCTTAGTTTCTGATCCCATGTCCTTGACATCTGGACGCTTATACTTTACAGATTACTTGCCAGGCAAGTATACCTTGCCATTGTACTGTGATTACATTCCATATGATGCATGTATGTTTTATTTCTATCATTTAATTCATATATTTTAAACTGCTATATAAATTGCACGTCCAAGGAAACTTGGGTGCAACGACGGTGACGTCGTATTCTATTTTTTTTATGTATATGCATATGGACTTACTATATGATACCACCCCATTATCATGAGGCATTTTATGTTTTATTGGCCATGACACTGTTCTTGCATGAGTGTGAGTCACATGTAGGATACGTACTTGCATACTCGGCTGGCCACTGGTATGTATAGGTCGTGCGACGGATAGGGATAACTGCCGATAGAAACTTTGCATGCTAGAAGACCTGGCAGTTATTTAGAGGTATCATCGTATCATGGATATGACATGCTTAGAGCATGGGGTGGAGAGAACAACAAGTAAGACGTTTGGGCTCCTTTGCACTTTCCTTGTATAACCCGTACTCTCCGTCGGAGATGTGCGGTCATGATGACCACTATATATTATATATTATCAGGCGGCCTCTGCCATTCAAAAGACGACATGCTTTGTAGGCCCCTGAATCTCCAAGAGAATCATGCCAATCCTATTTTAGCCAAATAGCCCACTTGTTGGAAAGTTGTTCTCAAACTGCATTCACTTAGACGGTTAGGCGACCCCATTAGATGTTTATTTTTTTAGTACTTTATTGGCATATTTATATGTATCTTGTTACGTCCCTCTGAGGACCTGGTCCCTTTTCAGATATAGACGAGCAGTAGTATCCACAGGAGTACGGACCTGGACCTGACGTTTCATTCCAGACTGAGGAGGTCTTATCTTCAAAGTATCTTTGATCCATTGCAGCTGATGGATATTCTAGTTGCTATTTTTTTTGAACACTTATCTTATATTAGAGTTGATCTCTTCTCTCTTTTTTGTAGTTTTAACATAGTCAATTTGCAGTGTATTTGTTTCCATCCAACTATGATACTTTGATACTTCATCTTTGAGATTCAGTTATTTATTCCCATTTATTTCTTTATTTGTGCTGTGGATGAGATATAGATTGCGTGTGACTTGTTGATAGTATATTACCACTTATGGATTTGATATTAGTGATATAGCATACGTATGTGTATAGTTTTCATATATTGGAGTTCGTATACATATGGCTGGCATGTTACGTATTCCTAGTGTCACGACCCGCACCCAAAAAATTGGACATGAGTCGTGGGTACGTCCAGCCTACGCCGCAGCATCGGCGGTAGAACGCTGTCTAGGTCAACTATCTAGATAATAATCTCACGCAATCAATATATAAACTTGTCAAGATCTCAACTCCAAACGGGGGAGCAATATCATAATGATAATCACAATGTACTCAATCATGAATCTAAGCACAATAAGATAACAAAGAAGACTAACAACTCCAAAGTCTAAACAACTGCAGCTAAAAACAACCACAACATCAATAATAATAATAATACAACATCCTGAATAATATAATACAAGGTCTCAGTCCAAAACCGGAGACAAATCCAGTACCAAAGGCTAAAAGCTAATAAAAACAATAATAAGGTCTTAGTGATCCCGACTACCAACCCGGAAATCACTCCTAAACTAGAGGGTCCCTGTCTGCACCATCGATAGGCTCAGGTCCATAAAACGTTGGACACCACTCCTTCGGATACTCTGGAAAAAATATGTCCAGTCAGGACTGGAGCAAGTACATCTCTAACAGCAGTTCCAGTTAAATGATAAAAACTATAAAACAGTTGTAGCAAGTAGCAAGGAGAATTAAATAAAGTATGGAACAAGAAATATACATATGTCACTGGTGCATAAAGGTAAAGATGTATGAATATCAGAAGCAAGACAGTAGTGACTGCAAGATACAAGAAATCTAAACTAAGAGTAAGTCCGTGCACATGAACGTGTAGGGAGTCCAGCAGGAAATACATGTAGTGAGTCAAGTCCAGAAACATGTAAGTGAGACCAGCAAGAAATGCAAGTGAGTCCAGACTATAAAGAATGAACTTAGTGTCTTTGAAATACCTATTTCGACATATAAACGGCTAGGGGTAAGTACGGCTCACCGTGCACTGGGTGCGCGGTTGCTATCATTTCAGATTAGACCAGAGGGAGTGATTCCTGATAATTCCAGATAGGAATATTTACATGTCTACTCGAGTATTTCTCCGCCCCGACTAGTACAAGTGAATCCAAGATCCGACACGTAAATCAAGTATGAGTCTAGCCTGAAACATGAGTGATGCCTGTAGTGATGCCTGTAGGTGATGCCAGTAGTGATTCCTGAATAGAGGCCAAAAATATGAAATATACGTGTCGTAAGTAAATGAATCCAGAAATACCAGTCTGTGTCCCGTGTTGTGCCAGAAAAATCAGATGATACTATACTAGAAGCTGAATCATAATAATCATCAGATAATGAAAACTATCAGAGAATGTACTCGCTTGACGTCCTGAGCAACTAGCGATCCAAACCGGTGTTGCAAGGACCTATTGCAAAAAGCAAGGTTAAATATGGTTCTAATGAGTTAAACAGATATAAAATAACTAAAAATAGGCTTCTAGGGTCGTTCTAGGTCAAACGGGTCAAACCGGTGAAACCTGGATCAAAAAGTCAACTCTGGGTCCAAAAAGTCAACCCTGGGTCAAAACTAGGTCAAAAGTTGACTTTGGCAGTCAACCGAGTCAACTACGGTCAACTCTAGGTCAAACTAGGGTACCCCTAAAATTCTAGGCCAAAACTAGGTCATTAAGCTAATAAACCCTCAAACTCGCCTCCTTGAGATACCGGGATACTCTCGGTATCCGATACCTCAACCTAGGCTATGCACCCCGCCTAAACCCGCTAAAACATATGCTAGCACGTGTAAATATATACACATATACATAAAAACCTATCTCTAAACTCAAACCTAGGCAATTGCTCAAAAACCCCGCTCAAAACTCAATACCTTGATATCTCAAGGTATTGAGGTATCGCTCTAATACCCCTCTAACTAGCTATTTAAGCATATAGATATACTCCTAGTTAATAATCTAGGCTAGAAAATATATACCTAACATATATATATACATACCTACGTATCCATATGCATATATATATATATATATATATATATATTCACAAACACATACATATATATCCACACCTTACACCCATACCTAAATATATATATGAATATCTATATCTAGATATCTAAACTATCTACCTAGCTATATGTATATACATATACATATAGATCTATATATCTAGCTATCCCTCTACCTATATATATATATATATATATATATATATATATATATATATCAATCTACGTATCTATCTAACTATCTATTCATGTATCTACCTATGTATCTATAGATATATCTATCTATCCATCTACCTATCTATCTATGTATCTAATATCTATATAGTATCTATCAATCAATTTATCTATCTATTTATATATCTATCTATGTATCTATCTAATCTATTTATGTATCTATCTATCTAACTATCTTTCTAACTATCCATCTATCTATCAAGGTATCAATCTATCAATCTATCTATTTATCTAAAATTCTATCTATCTAACTACCTATTTACCTATCAATCTATCTATCTATTAATCCAACTATCTATCTATTTTCTATCATACATAAACCCTCAACTCCCTAGCTACTGCTGCTGCTTAAAACTGCTGCTGCTGCTGCTTTAACCTGCTGCTGCTGCTGCTTAGAACTGCTGCTGCTGCTGCTTTAACCTGCTGCTGCTGCTTAGAACTGCTGCTACTGCTGCTGCTGCTGTGCACAGCAGTGCGCTGTGCACTGCTTCGCTGCGGCACGCACTGCTCTGCCACACGCACACACACAGACACGCCCACACACACACACACACACACACACACACACACACACACACACACATATATATATATATATATATATATATATATATATATATATATATATATATATATATATATATATATATATATATATAACAACATACATATATATATACACACACAACTCTATATATATATATACACACACACTAACATATCTACTAACACACACATACTTATGCATATAAATACACACACACACATATACAAACACATATATATATATATATATATATATATATATATATATATATATATATATATATAAACACATATATATATATATATATATACACACACATATATCTATATATATACATACACACACTAATATATATATACATATACACACACACACTCAAACATATATATAAATATATATATATATATATATATATATATACACTCTCTTACACACACAAATATATATATATATATATATATATATATATATATATATATATATATATATATATATACACACACATAAACACAACACACACAACACACAACACAACGCACAATGCCCCACCAACGCACGCCCAACGACCCCCTACACGCACAAACACAAATATATATATATATAATATAATCCGAGAACTCTAGCAAACACTCCCCGAAGCTAACCCAATGCACGCACAAGCCCGAAACTCAGAAACCACGCCGAAATGGCCGTTCGGTCATTTCGACGAACACGCGGTGTGCGGTTCGGAAAACCTCCTGAAACGCACACCAAACCAACTCAAAATCGGCCCAAAATTTACCCACAGATTCTAAACGATGTCTAGATCCTAGAAAAAATGCTACCCCATCGATTCTAGGCCCGTGGCGAAAACGCGCACGCACTTAGAACCGACGACGACGAAAACCCCAAAAATGCCCGAAACGCCCGTTTCTCCGTGACACAACTTCACGTGTCCGAACGAAGACACGCACTCACCCTCAAGACACCCGACAACGTCTACCTAGGTCCATCTAACCTAGGGCATCATCCAAAATTGGGCCAATTTCGGATTCTATCCGAAATTGTCACAAAACCTAGTGTTAAAGTCTCCAAACACAACCAAACTAGTTCCAACTTCCTCCCACGGGTAGCCCTAAGGTCTATGAAGATTCTAAACCACTAATTACACTATATAAAAATAATTAGCAAGGGAAAAGTTAGGGTTTACCTCTTGGGAGTTAAAATCCCAAGGCCAAAGTCTCCAATCCACTTGAAATCACCTCCCTCAAGCTCCAAGCCTCCAAATCTAGCCTCCACACCAAGTCTAGGCCCTAAACACCTAGGTTAGGAAGAATCATAAGGTTAGGGTTCACATAAAGAAGAAGGAATGGAAGAAGGAAGGAAGAAAAATAGAGAGAACTTACTTGGAAGAAGGAAGGAAGAAGAAAGAAGAAGTGGAGAAGAAGAAGAAGTGAAGAAGAAGAAGAAGAAGAAAATGAAGAGGGGCTACTATGTTTGGTCGGGTAGGGGATGGGAAATAGGGGCCGGCCATGTAAAGTAGGTTTCCAAAGTCTCCAAATGTCCAAAATGCCCTTCTCTCACTTGGGTTTGGGTTTCGAGTTCCAAAAGCACTCAAACTAACTCCAAATCTATCCAACTAACCCACTAAAAATATAATAAATATTCTAAACCCAAAAATAAGTCTCACAAGGGTGTGGGTTGGGTCAGACATGGGTCCACTAGGGTCTGATATGGGTCCAGGCTAGCCAAAACCCTAAAACAATCAAATAAAAATAATACAATCACTTAATTAAATATAAATACAATTAAATAATAAATAATACACAATTAACTAAATTAAAATAAAAAAAATACCCGGCTCTGGAAATGGGGTAGTGACACCTAGTCCTACGTATTTGGGACTGGGGCATGACATCGACCCCCAACAGCCGGAGGATTTCAGCGAGGACCACCGCTACCTACGTAGGAGGACCAATTCACGAGGGCCAGACATGGACTACCACAAAGGAATGGACAAGCTTTTACACTAGAAGTGGATGACATAAAACAGGAGATTGATGTTATAGCAGGTATTACTCTTGTTTTTACTTTTTCTGTTGTGACATTATTTGATACGGGAGCCACCCACTCGTTCATATATTCTAATTTTATTGCCAAGCACAATATTGCCACTACACCACGCTTTCTTCGACTATTTTGGAGGAAGCATTCTTTTTAAGGTACCAGGCTAGCCGGAACTTGAGTTTGCACGGGAATCCATAGAATCCCTTGATGGTGTTCAGCTTGCAATGGACGACGTTATTTATCACCCCATCATTTCAGAGTTCCAAGACGTCTTCCCAGAGGAATTGTCAGGACTACCTCCGGACAGAGACGTGGAATTCTCGATTGAATTGACACTGGGAGCAGCACCCATAGCATCGCATGTTTATAGATTGGCGAAGAAAGAGATGGAAGAGCTGAAGGCACAATTGAAAGAGTTAGAGAAGAAAGGTTTCATCAGGCCAAGTGCATCATCCTGGGGAGTACCAGTATTGTTTGTACCAAAGAAGGATGGGTCAGTGCGTATGTGCATCGACTACAGAGCCTTAAATGCTGTGAGTGTGAAGAATAAATACCCATTGCCACGCATTGATGACTTATTTGATCAGCTTAGTGGAGCCAAGGTATTCTCGAACATAGACTTGAGATCAGGATATCACCAGGTGAAGGTTCGGAAGCAGGACATCCCAAATACCGTATTCAGGACAAGATATGGACACTACGAATTTCTGGTCATGCCATTTGGATTGACCAATGCTCCAGCTATCTTTATGGACTTGATGAA
The DNA here is from genome assembly GCA_036927795.1 of Iris macrosiphon. NCBI lineage: Eukaryota > Viridiplantae > Streptophyta > Magnoliopsida > Asparagales > Iridaceae > Iris > Iris macrosiphon. The sequence continues at coordinate 99,401,541 of JAYESA010000006.1, forward strand.
TCGAGTATTCCATCAATATTTGGACCAGTTCATGGTCGTCTTCATAGATGATATACTTGTTTATTCAAAGAGCCACGAGGAGCACGAGGAGCACCTGCGGATTATCCTAGAGACCTTGAGGGGAGAGCAGTTATATGCGAAGCTCAGTAAATATAAGTTTTTCTTGGACAGAGTCTCATTTCTTGGGTATATCGTTACGGGAGATGGTATTTCTATTGATCCAGAAAAAAATCTCGGCAGTTAAGACATGGCCCATTCCTAAATCAGCATCGGAGGTGAGGAGTTTCCTTGGACTTACAGGATATTATCGACGGTTCGTGGAGAACTTCTCAAGGATAGCAGCGCCTATGACTCTGTTGACGTGCAAGGACCAAGAGTTCGTATGGACCGACGAGTGCCAAGTCACTTTCGAGGAGTTGAAGAAGCGATTGACCACAGTGCCAGTATTGACTATTCTATCAAGATCAGGAGGTTATGTGATTTACAGTGACGCATCGGAGAAAGGCTTAGGATGCATGTTGATGCAGCATGGCAAGGTGATTTCATATGCATCTAGACAGTTATGAGTACATGAAAAGAATTATCCAACTCATAACTTGGTTGCATGGGATAAAAAGAGAGATAGCTCGCTTTGTGGCTAAATGTCTAGTATGTCAGCAGGTGAAGGCGTAACATCAGAGAACAGCAGAGCTACTGCAACCACTTATGATTCTTGAGTGGAAGTGGAAGTACATCACTATGGACTTCGTTACAGGTTTCCCAAAGGGTCCAAGTAGGAGAGATGTTGTATGGGTAATAGTGGATCGACTCACCAAGTCCGCACATTTCTTGCCTTTTAGAGTTGGCCACTCTACAGAAGCTTTGGTTGACTTATATATGAGGCAGATTATGAGGTTGCACGGCATTCTGGTCAGCATTGTGTCAGACAGGGATTCACGTTTCATATCTCACTTTTGGAGAAGCATGCAAGAGAGTCTTGGGACTTGTCTGAAGTTCAGTACATCTTATCACCCGCAGACAGATGGGCAGTCCAAACGTAATATTCAGATACTGGAGGATATGTTGAGGGCTTGTATGTTGGACTTTGGAGGATCATGGGAGGACCACCTATATCTTGTGGAGTTTTCTTACAATAATAGCTATCAAGCGAGCATCCAGATGGCTCCGTTTGAAGCATTGTATGAAAGAAAGTGTAGGTCTCCCGTATGTTGGAGTGACGTGGAAGAACGTCAGATTCTGGGACCATAGTTGGTAGTCAACAATGTAGAGACAGTGAAGAAGATACAAGAGCACTTACGAGCAGTGCAAGACAGGCAGAAGCAGTGGGCAGACCTTCACCGTTGTCCCTTAGAGTTTAAAGAAGGCGATCATGTCTTCTTGAGGATATCACCTACTAGAGGCACTATTCGGTTCGGAGGGCGTGGCAAGTTGATCCCAAGGTATATTGGACCATTTAACGTGCTAGAGCGAGTGGAAGAAGTGGCGTACCGACTTGCACTACCACCTTCACTCGAGGGAGTACATGATATATTCCACGTGTCGCAACTTAAGCGATATGTGACAGATAGCAGTCATGTTCTCGACCACTCTGAGATCACCATTGGGCCGAGCTTGACATACTAAGAGCAACCTATGGGGATCCTTGATCGTCGAGAGAAAGTGTTGATGAACTAGTCTATTCCCTTGGTCCGCATGGCATGGAGGCATTGCGCGCCAGGAGAATCCACTTGGGAGCGCGAGGATGACATGCGCAAACATTTTTCATATCTGTTTATAGATCAAGGTGTGAATTTACTTTGTTTATTTCTACCATACACCATTCTTGATTCCCTATCGTGGCTTAGTTTTAATTTCGAGGACAAAAATTTTATAAGTTGGATAGAATATAAAACCCCCAAATTTAAATATTATATTTATTTAATTAATTAATGAATTTAATTATATTATTTATTAGTTAATTAGAAAATTATTAAATCCCTTAACTAAACCCTAAACCTTAAGCCTAATCCTTAATTCCTTAAGCCTAAGCCCTAAGCTAACCCGCAGCAGCTGCTAACCCAACCCGCCAGCGGCCAGGCGACCCGCGACCCCCCTTCTCATCTCCAACCCCCGCTCCGCCTATATATATATACCCCCTTATTCAAAACCCTAACTCTAACCTAATCATCTGACATCCACAGCCCTAACCTCGCACCGCCGGAGAGACGCCTGGACCTTCGCATCGCCACTGGAGAACACCGGACGGCCATGCCCGCGCGGTCAACCGCAGCACCACAGACAGCGACGACCCCTATTTTATGCGTCATTATTCGTCTCGTCTCACGACCGATTTCTGATCCATCTTTACCGGTATGATCACAAAATATCCCCCTCTAAACCCTGTTAATTAGTTTCTATCGAACAATATTAAACACTAGGTAGAAATCGAAGCCAAGTTGAGAAAAAACCATATATTTTAAACTGTTATGAACTGTTCCAATGACCTATGTTTAGAGACTGATATCTTCCACCATAGACCTCCAAATTTAAATCTATTTTTTGCTATATAAAGTCTATATAACCAAGATCATTTTCTGTTAATTAGTTTATTTTATTTTGTGTTAGAATCAGAGATAAATTAGGTTAAAAACTGAGAAAAACTTATTTTTAAAATATTAGAATTTGCGATACGGAGCATACCCCGCCAAACGGGACCGCCTCGTCACGTACTAATAGTACCAAAAGGCGCGTATGTTATTTCCTGACGTGTGAGATTTTGCGAAAACTGATTTGGACGTGTGTGCGCGTCAAAATCAACCCGTATCCGTAAAAAGGTTCCATATCGTGACTTTTGCAAAATACCACACAATTTTGTGTACGCTCTCGGAATACAACAAAACTTGAGCCATTGGATTCGTGTTATCAGGCTGGTCCTGTGACCCAAGTTTTACGCGATTCCGAGACAGTTGACCAAGCCGCCTATTTGTGGGCCCCACGGTTGACTTTAAGGGCAAATTTGTGTTCGGCTCACCGGAATCTAAAATTGGACATACCGTTGAGTTCGTATTGATGTTTAAAATTTGTTTGACCTATAATTTGTCCTATTTAGAGACATTTACCTCTGTCACGTATTTCGGTGCAAAGTGGCCCCATGTGGACTCGCTTTGACCCAAAATTACCGTTTTACCCCTGTGTCTAAATTGGACGAAAGGGTAGTATTTTCTACCTATCTCGCTAATTCCGGAAATGTTGGTGATATTTATTTCAGCATCCGGAGACGTTTATTCGGAGGCCATAGTTTCTGATCTTGTGTGCTTGACATCTTGACGCTTATACTACGTAGATTGCTTGCCAGGCAAGTATACGTTGTCATTGTACTGTAATTTATATTCCATATGGTGCATTCATTTATTTCTGTTATTTAGTTCATATATTTTAACTGCTATATAAACTGCGAGTCCAAGAATAACTTGGGTGCAACGACGGTGGCGTCGTATTTTATTTTATTATTTATTATGCATGTTGACCTAGTATATGAGACCACCCCATTATCATGAGGTATTCTTATATTTCATTGGCCATGACACAATTGTTACACGAGTGTAAGTCTCATGTAGGATACGGACTTGCATATTTGGCTGGCCACTAGTACGTATAGGACGTACGACAGATAGGAATAACTGCGGATAGAATTTGCATTATTAGAAGCCTTGGCAGTTATTAGAGATAGCATCGTGTCATGGATATGACATGCTTAGAGCATGGGGTGGGAAGTGTCACGCCCCAGTCCCAAAATGCCGAGGGACTGGACACGTGGCAATGGCCAGCAGCACGCACCGATGGATAACCCAATTTAATGGATCCATCAGGGCATGCTTAAGCTGTAGTCTAACAGGAAATAGAACAATTATTATAAGTCCCAGGTTATTCTAATCTCATCCACAACAGATAAACACAGAGTAAATGCCAGAAATAATGCAATAGAATAAATAAGCAAATCTCAAATAAGTGTCTCGGGGAACAACTCGAGAATATGTCTGGTACATCAATGCAATAGACAAGAAATAAAGGAACTGGAAATAGAACAGAAATAACTGACTATATAAAGCCAATGCTCAGGAGAAGTCCTCTGGTGCGATCTCGTCCTCAGGTCCTGGTACAGCTCCTGGAAATGCTCCGGTACGGTGTATCTCTGGATGGATCTCTTCGGCTATACCTGGGGACATAGTCCATTCCAGGTCCTCAGGGGACATAACAAGGTACAGATAATACAAGACAAAATATAAGCAGTGCAGAAATTAAATGAAATAGCAGGGTAAAGTATGTAACCAACTAAGTGATATGCAAGTTGAGAGCATCACTAGAACTCAGGCTGAAACCACTACAAGCTCTGTGTCGGGGAGCCTGTAGCAGTAATAACACGTAAAGGGTCTAGCTCTGCTGGAGAGTCTACAACCTCACAATAGTAGTGGATATATATATGGATCAGCCTGTAGCATGTGTGTCTCTCCCCACCCAATGTAACCAAGCATACCATGACCATAACGTCTCATGTCCATGTCAGCGGGATCATAGCTAATGCAACAGGTCATAGAATATCTAAGAATATAATATCTATGTCAATCCTGTATCCTACACAGAATTACCATGAATATCTCAGGAAGATTCTGTCTGCATGAATAGTGTCAAGTATCCTGGGTTATGATGTACTTGATAAGACAAGTACGAGAATACATAGGGTGTCGATATCCATGTCTACGTGACGTTACACAACTCCGCGTACGGGGTTGGCACCCGACTAGTAATCGGACGCTAAGTAAAGTCACTCGGTCCTGGGTTGAACAGTTAAAACAAGATTATATATATTTATACAAGAATTCAGGCAAACTACTATAACAGGAATCACTGAGAATTGGCAAGCTTTACTTGCCCACTGATGCAACATTAAGCCAAGAAAATAATTAGCAAGCTGCAGGGTTTGGCAAGGTACACTTGCCTACTGATGTATAACTAAGTCAAGGAAATAAGTAGCAAGCTGCAGGATTTGGCAAGGTACACTTGCCTGTGGTTCTGGTTCCAATTGCGGCTCTGACTTCAGCTGGACTTGCAGGCGGTACTCCGGTTGCTAAAATAAACATCACCATCAGATCCAGAAAATATCAATCAGCTAGAAATGCCTGTCCTTGAGTCCAATTTGGAGACAAGGGCAAAAACGACAATTTCGGGTCAAAATAGGGTCCACATGTGGGCCCGCTTTGCACCAAAAAACGTGTCAGGGTCAAAGGTCTCCAAATTTGTCAAACTTAGTGTCAACAGGTCAGGAACGATGATACGAACCCAACGAAACTTTAAAAATTGGATTCCGATGAGCTGATCACAAAATTGCCCGTCGAGTGGGGCCTATGGGGCCCACGACACGCGATTTTGTCAACGTTCTCAGAATCGAACCAAACTTGGGTCACAGGACCAGCGTATCGCTACGAGTCCGATGACGCAAGTTTCGTTTCGATCCGACGTGTGTACACAAAGTTAGGGCACGATTCAGAAAAGTCGGATACGGGACGTTGTCCACGGATACGCGTTGATCCCGGTGTGCACGCACACCCGAATCGACTTCTGAGAAATTCTGCACGTCCGTATCAACGACGCGCACGTATCTGTGAAGACCACGCGCGACCAAGTCGTCCCGTTTGGCGGGGCGTACCCAGTTCTGGGGTGAATCAGGGCGTTGTTTTTCCTGTTTTTGGATCGCGGTTCACGATCGCCACAGGACGCGCTGCCCCGAGCGGGTTATACGGGCACCGAGGGGGTCATGCAGGCTACGCAACGCAACTAACGAAATCAAAAACAGAGCTACGAGGAGAAAGATACAGATACCTGAACAGGGCTCCTGGAAACCGAAATCCTTCATGTCTGTTCGGGTCGTGACACGTGTCGGCCCTAGGGTTTCAGTTAGGGCTGCTGTTCGGGTCGCCGGAGCTTCGCCGGAGGGCTCGGGGGCACTGCGGCCGGAGGCAGGGAGCGAAGGCGGGTGTCGGCGGCGGCGGCGCGAGGGGCGGCGGCACTGAGCGGCACGGCGGTCGACGGTGGAGGGGGATCGGAGGGAGGCTGGGTGCTGTCGGGGGGAGAAGGAGGAGAAAGGGGCGGAGGAGGTCACCGGGCGTGGCGGCCGTAGGCGCTGGCAGCGGGCAGGGCACTGCAGCGATGGCGGGGAGGCGGTCGGAGGGGGTCTGGCCGGAGGGGGTTTTATAGGGGAGGAGCGAGGCGAGGGGGGCGAGGGAGGCGGCGCTGGGGTCGGGGTCAGGCGCAGCGGACGGGGGCGCGTGGCGCGGCGGCCGCGGGAGGCGGCGGCGGACGCGGGGGCGACCGGGTCGTGCGGGGAGGCTGGGGGCTAGCGGGTTTGGGTTTGGGTTCGGGTGCGGGTCGGGTTCGGCCGGGCGGACCCGACCCGACCCGATAGGCCAATGGGTTGGGCTGGGCAGGGGTTTGGGCTGGGCCGAAAAATAAAATAAATAATTAATTAATTAATTAATTAGTTAATTAAATAAATAAATAAATAATAGTTTTTAGGTGTTTAAAAATAGGTCCGGGGCCCAATAAATTCTTAAAAAATTACCCTAAGTCCAGTTTTTCATTTTACACCCAAAAATATTATTTTCATAATATTTTAATATTATTTATTATCATTTAAAAATTATTTAATAATTAAAACCCTGAATTTAATTAGGAAAAAATCCCAGAAAATTCCAGTAAATTGTGAAAAATTCAAATTTAAGATTCTTGAAAAATCAGGGGGTTTATAGGAAGGACAACAAGTAAGGCGTTTGGGCTCCTTTGCACTTTTTTTGTGTAACCCGTACGCTCCGTCGGAGATGCGCGGCCATGATAACCCATATATTATTATCTACAGGCGGCCTCTGACATTCAAAAGACGTCATGCTTTGTAGGCCCCTAATTCTCCGAGAGAATCATGCCAATCCTATTTTGGTCAGATATTCTACGTGTTGGAAAGTTGTTCTCAAAGTGCATTCACATAGGCGGTTAGACGACCCTTTTTGGATATTTATTTTCAGTACTTTATTGGCATGCTTCTATGTATCTTGTTACGTCCCTCTGAGGATATGGTCCCTTTTCAGGTATAGATGGGCAGGATTATCCACAGGAGTAAGGACCCGGACTTGACGCTTCATACCAGACTGAGGAGGTCTTACCTTCAGAGTACCCTTGATTCATCGCAGTTGATGGATATTCTAGTTGCTATTTCCTTTATTGACATTTATCTTATATTAGAGTTTGATCTCTTCTCTCATTTAGTTTTTAGTATAGTCGATTGGCAGTGGATTTGTTTCCACCCGACCATCATTCTTTGATACTTCATATTTGAGATTAAGTTATTTATTTTCTATTTCTTTATTTATGATGTGGATGAGATATAGATTGCGTGTGACTTGTGTTGACAGTATATTACCACTTATGGATTTGATATTCATGTACAGCGTACGTATGTATTACGATCTTCTAAAATATTGGAGTTATCGTATACTTACAACTGGCATGTTGCATATTCCTAGTCCTACTTATTTTGGTACTGGAGCGTGACAAAATACGAAGACATAACAGACAATGATCTACTCTAAGGATGTTAAACCTAAAAATAGAGTCCTTGATCTGATACCAATTGAAAGAACCCTAGAGAGGGGTGAATATGATCAAGCTAATAAATCAAGCATAATATGATTGTTAATAGCTAATTTAAAAATAAGAGTGCATGAAATAAAGCAATAAGAATACCAACACCCGATGTATCCTGGTATCCTTCGTGAGGCACTCCAGTCCCAGAACTCTCTCCGACTTTAATCCACTACTATCAAATAGTTACACTATGACTTTTGATCTGAATGCTCGCCAACTTCTTACACAAGAGCTTTGATCCTAAGGCTCTCTGACTTCACACAAGCTTTGATCCGAATGCTTGTACACCTCAGTCTCTTTACAAAATATGTTTTGATCTTCTCACAACAAATATGAAAATCTCACTTTTATAACTTAATAATATTCTAACACAATTTGTGGATTGGCAAGTAAAAGCTTTAGTAGAGTTGTTTGTGGATAGGCCTTTTGTAGATAGAAAATTTTAGGCTCAAAATGATCGACCTTGAATGAAGGGGTTCAAGACTATTTATACAAAGGCATAAAGAAAGAACAATAATGCAACTTTCTGTGAGCAGTCGGAACATCCGTCGGTATTATGCTAAATATCGTTGGTTGTTCCGTGGTGTGCTGTCGTAGGCACCCAAAAATAAAACCTTTACTCTTGAAATAATATGTAGTAGTGAGAGTAAGGATCGTTCCCACGAAGAGTAATTAGTTTGATCTTTATGCTATGTAAAATAAGATGGGGGGAGTGTTTTGGATCAAAGCAAATTAAAAAGAGCTAAAAATAATTAAAGTATTAAAACAATCAAAGAAAAAAATGTTGGTCTCAATCAACATCCACCATTGGAATCTTAAAACTGATCAAGGATGCAAGTATATATTAATTCATACTTTGAATATTCATCGTTGGAATTATTTTTCTATCTCATTTATCCATAATTAATTAAAAATAAGTGATCTAATTAACCCTAACTACTAAACAACCCCAGACAAGCGCTAAAGGTTTAATCTAGTAGCGTATTAAACTCGATGAGATCGATGAAGCAAAACAACACAAGCACAAGCGGTTGCATTTAATTTTGTAAAAAGTTTTTCTCCTAAGATCTAATAAAACAAAGCAGTTCAATAAATCTTGGTTTCTTCACAAATTAAAGGGATCGAACAATTACGGATTCGATATCTAATTTAGCATTAGATTGTCAGGAATAATAAACTAGTATGCATCCTAGTCATTAAACAAGATAATCATGAAAATATGTATAAGAAAATATTCGAAACTCAAAGCACAAATCAAAAATATAAACACAGATTAGATCTCACAAGTTTTTATTCATTCCGAGGCTTCCGTTTCCTTCGACCAACAAGATTTTTAGCTCCGCATATTCAAGAAAACTTCAAAAGAATATTGCAGAAGAGAAAGAAGAGTTGTGTGTTGTTCTCCTTTTCTCCTGATCTCTACCCCTTTTATATACTCTAAATTAGTTTTTTGAAGATCACAATATCATCCCACAAATCCTCTAAGAGTTACAACAACCCAAACAATAAAATAAAATCTTTGAACAAGTTAGAAAATGGTTAATTCAGCTCTACTTTTCGTGCACAGCATAGTTGACTCAACTTCAAGCCTGATTTGGTCTATGATGTAGCCAGAATCTCGGAAAACTCAAAATAACAATATTGTACCTTTATCACTTAGCTTTCTGAATCAATTTGGCTTAGCTCAATTCAACTTCGGATGAGAAAGTTATGACCATTTTTCTACAAGGTGTCAAAACTGTCCAGAATTGATAATTAGCTCCATTTTGTATTTATTGACTCCAATTGCATCCTAAATCAAAATATAAAAATAATGAGTATCTTTAGACATTAAATGAGCATAAAGGAGTATACATTAAGGAATAAAAATATAATATTTTATGTTCTCATCAAATACCTCCACACTTAACCTTTGCTCGTCCTAGGACGAAACTCTAATTTATTTTTCCAAAAAAAAAAATCAAAGTTACAATGTCATAAATAAAAAATAACCAAGCTCTTCAAAACTCATAAAATATCATGAACATATATTCTTAAACAACTTCTAATTACTTAGTAGGTATTTTCACTTGAAAAATGGAGTAAACTAAATAGGTAGACCCTCACAGAAATAAACACTAAACTCTTATGTGTTTGAAGGTATATATTTCTCTCGAATTCATTCCAAAAAAAATGCTCTACCATAAGCTTATATATTTTATTATTCTCCACCACTGGGATCACATACATAACATAAATCATAAGGACTTTTCATGGGTTGTAACATGGCTTAGGATTAAGGTATGATATATTTTGGAGTGTAGCTCAAAAGCCATCAAAACTAGTGGAGCAAAAATGAATCAACTCAATCTCAATATAAAACATGTAAAATCAATCACTGCATTTTATAATCTCTTCAATTTGACTTTAAAGCATTTAAACAATGTAAAACAACTTCCACCCTTTTTTTTCTTTTCTTTTCTTTCTCTCTCTTTTTTTTTTTGAACAATAATGGAACTTAGGAAATTTGGGGATAAAAATATGTTCCATTTTGTTGGTTGTAACCAAACCACAAATTTAGACACCCCCACACTTATTTTTTCGTACACCCATACATATCATAATGATCAACAATGCTCCACTAGCTTTGCGACTTGGGTACAGATATAAATATTATAGGTTGAAAGCTTGTAATATGGGTATATCAAGAAAAAGGCAATAAAGTTCAGAGGGGTTCAACAAAAAAAATTTAATTACAAGGTGGGCTCGACTTATGTAACGCATAACAAAGATGGCCTTAATCATGTTCATGCATGCATTGTGTCAATGTGACCTCGAAGAGAATCAAAGCAAGTTCTAGAGAAACAAATAAGTGGAAGAATATCTCTCATGAAAGAATAATGAGACTGATGTGTCAGTCTAAAGGCTCAAATCCTCACTGGCTTTTGTCTACCAATTTAGATACTACCATTTTCAATAAAAAAATAACTAGACTAATTAATTCTAAGTTGAAAAAAAATTACTTATTCAATCATGTTATGAATTTTTCAAATTTAGTTGAATCTTACTTATGACATACACAACCAAAAATCATTAAAAATCACAAAAACAAAATTCTTTTATTTAAAAAAAATTCTTTTTTTTTAGAAAAATACAAACTCAAACTACTTAAAAAAAATCTCCTCCCCCACACTTAAACAGACATTGTCCCCAATGTATGGTTAAATGCAAAGAAAAGACAAAATTACCAAAAATAAAATATGAGAATAAAAATAAACTTCCCTTGGGTTGCCTCCCAAGCAGCGCCTTTGTTTAATATTGTCGTTGGCTCGACTCTATGCACACTTGATAAACTAGGCAGGGGTTTCAAGTCTAGAATGCAGGACTACAAAATAGAAGGTAAAGGTCTTTTGTCATAAATTGGTAACAAAATATATAGAATGTTACCTGACTGTTGTCTTTTTGGAAGATCATTCAACACTGCAACAGTTTTATGTAAGTTAGTACTCAAAGCTAACTCATGTTCTTTCTCAAAATTCTCACTGATGGCAACTTTTACTCCATCTTTTCCATCAAGTTTAAAAACTTCTTTTGCATTAGGTACTACATCGTCATTAGGAATGTTCGTTTCTGTAACGATATTTTTCTCTTCGTCTTGTTTTGACGATGCATGTGCTTCTTTTTCTGAAATGTCAACCTCTTTACCACTTCTCAAAATGATAGAACATTCATTTTTTTTGGATTTTATATCGTTTGAGATGGTAATTTCTCCAAGCTTTGTGCCTCTAGCTTATTAATTGCAGTTGTCATTTGGCTCATTTGATTGTTCAAACTTTCGATACTAGCCCTCGTCTTCTGTTAAAATTGTAAGTTATTAATGGCAATAGACTTAACAATATCTTCTAAAGACATACCAGAATTAGAAGTTTGGCTTGGTTGTAGGTATTGCTGCTTGTATTGCTGGTAACTTGGACAATTTTGAGTTGCGGATTGATTTAATTCTGGACTCTCATAGGTGAAATTGGAATGATCTCTCCATCCTAGGTTGTACATGTCTGAATAGGGATCATACTTCATTTCTGGTAGTCCAGGAAAACCATATTGCGTATTAAGTTGTTCATTGGACTCCTCTTGAAGAGTTGGGCACATATCGGTTGGATGCCCTGATACTAGACAAATCCTACAAGCCTTTGTTATTTTCATGTTACCTACAACCATCTGACGAACAAGAGAAGTTAAACAAGAAATTTGTTATTCTAAGGAAGAAACATTTACCTCATCAGCATGCCTAGATGGAAGATCTAGCCAAGTGCCAAATATTTGAGAATTAGCCGCTATTTCCTGTTACTGAACTTTTTTTTTTTTTTGCTAATAGGCAAAAAATTATTTGATCACAAGAACGAAATAAAGATCACAAAAAGCACAAAAAATCAACTAAAATTACTCCCCGGCAACGGCGCCAAAATTTGGTGTGCTGTCGTAGGCACCCAAAAATAAAATCTTTACTCTTGAAATAATATGTAGTAGTGAGAGTAACGATCGTTCCCACGAAGAGTAATTAGTTTGATCTTTATGCTATGTGAAATAAGATGGGGGGAGAGTTTTGGATCAAAGCAAATTAAAAAGAGCTAAAAATAATTAAAGTATTAAAACAATCAAAGAAAAAAAATGTTGGTCTCAGTCAACATCCACCATTGGAATCTTAAAACTGATCATGGATGCAAGTATATATTAATTCATCCTTTGAATATTCATCGTTGGAATTATTTTCTTATCTCCTTTAGCCACAATTAATTAAAAACAAGCGATCTAATTAACCTTAACTACTAAACAACCCCAGACAAGCGCTAAAGGTTTAATCTAGTAGCGTATTAAACTCGATGAGATCGATGAAGCAAAACAACACAAGCACAAGCGGTTGCATTTAATTTTGTCAAAAGTTTTTCTCCTAAGATCTAATAAAACAAAGCAGTTCATTAAATCTTGGTTTTTTCATAAATTAGAGGGATCGAACAATTATGGATTCGATATCTAATTTAGCATTAGATTGTCAGGAATAATAAACTAGTATGCATCCTAGTCATTAAACCAGATAATCATGAAAATATGCATAAGAAAACATTCGATACTCAAAACACAAATCAAAAATATAAACACGGATTAGATCTCACAAGTTTTTATTCATTCCGAGGCTTCTGTTTCCTTCGACCAACAAGACTTTTAGCTCCGCATGTTCAAGAAAACTTCAAAAGAATATTGGAGAAGAGGAAGAAGAGTTGTGTGTTGTTCTTCTTTTCTCCTGATCTCTACCCTTTTATACACTCTAAATTAGTTTTTTGAAGATCACAATATCATCCCACAAATCCTCTAAGAGTTACAACAACCCAAACAATAAAATAAAATCTTTGAACAAGTTGAAAAATGGTTAATTCAGCTCTAATTTTCGTGCACATCATAGTTGACTCAACTTCAAGCCTGATTTGGTCCATGATGCAGCCAGAATCTCGGAAAACTCAAAATAAAAAAAATTTACCTCTATCACTTAGCTTTCTGAATCAATTTGGATCAGCTCAATTAGACTTCGGATGAGAAAGTTATAACTATTTTTCTACAAGGTGTCAAAACTGTCCAGAATTGATAATTAGCTCCATTTTGCATTTATTGACTCCAATTGCATCCTAGATCAAAATATAAAAATAATGAGTATCTTTAGACATTAAATGAGCATAAAAGAGTATACATTAAGGAATAAAAATATAATATTTTATGTTCTCATCATTCCGCCATCGAACAATAACAACTAGAAATAGAGTCGTTGGGATCATTTACTACACAGAATCCGATCGTTGGAATTCAAACGGTCACAACTCAATTTTTTGTCAAAATTTCGTGAAATACCATCTAAGTTCCATTCTTTCTACATAGAAATCTACTGAAAAAACACGGAACTTCTGTCGATGTTCCGCAAAATTCCGTCGAAATTTCGTATGACTGTCCGAAAGTAATCCGGGGTTATTTTATAACCTAGCTTTCAATTTTGTTATCAATTTCTTGTTTTTACAAATATTCCTAAGACACATTACAGAATCCAGATAGACTATGGGAGGTGCATGCTTCTTCAGAGTCTTAAAATGATGATAGTATGGCTTGGCTTCTTCCTTTATAAGATGATGGCTTCTTCCATAATGGTCGTAGTCCAAAGATGAGTAGATTAAAAAAATTGTCTACCTTTCGGAGGCTTCGCCCCTGAACCCCTACGGAGGGGCGCTGCCCCTAAAACCCCGTCCACTAACCGGGCAACGAAATCCCCGAGTGTGTGGTCCCGGAGATGTCGTGGGCAGTTCAAAAAAATCTTATGGGATGACATTGGACCATCACGATTTCTTCATTGCATGTATTTATGTTTAACCTTGCTTATTGCTTTTATGTAAATACATGTTAGACAAACAAAGTAATACACATAGTAGCAAGTATGATATATTTAATGCACATTAGGATAATGCTAAGTTTAAGTAGAAATTACTATAATAATTGTATTGATTATTAGTGATATAATAATGTTAAACTTAAGCAAGCAAAAAAGATATAGTTAGAGAATTAGGCTAGAGAGAGAGAGAGAGAGAATAAAAGAGTGTAAGGTGGTAGCACGAGAGAGGAAATACACAGAGAGTTTGATAGAGAGACATGAAGCATAAAAAGAAAAGAAAGGGAGGAGAGATAAAGAGACAATGGAGAAATAAAACAAAAACACAGGGGGGGAAACTAGAGCTTCGTTTGGTAGGAAAAATAAAAAAGTAGAAGTAGAAAAAGAGTAGAGATATAATTTCCATCCATATGGAAAGGAAATAACATTTCCGTCTTTTTTGTTTGGTAGGAGTGATGAAAAATAGAAGGGATGGATTTTTCTTTGTTTAGTATGTAAAAAAAAGTGAAAGGAAGAAAAATAAAAAAAAATATACGCTTTACCAATTATATACTTAACAAAAAAATTATATATTTACCATTTGACTTCATTGAACAATTCTTAAATAATATAATTTATATGGGATATAGTTGTAAATTAGTATAAGCTTTCACTTTTTCTTCTATTTTTTTTTCATTTTTTGAAGTATTATAATTTTCAGGTTAGGAGGAAAAACTAATCCTTCACTTTTCCTTCCCTTAACATTTTCTTTCTATACCAAACAAGAGAAAATGCATCATTTTCTTCTATTTTCCTTTCTTCATTTTTCTTTCTCCCACTTTTCGCTCATACCTAATGGACCCCTAGGTAGGGGTGAGCATAGGTTCTATTCGGAACAAACCGAACCAATTTTAAGAAAAATGAAAAAATCAAAAATTAAAATTGTGAAAATAATAAATTGAATCATTTTTATGAAAATCGAACACAACTGAACCGAATTTAAATGATTTGGTTTTCGGTGGATTCGATTTTATGGGCTAGTGGGTCGGGCCTTCACATTTTATCAAATTGGGCATACTTAAATAACACTCCATGGAAAATCTAACAAAACATATATGAATTCTGAATTTATACAAAGTATGAAAAACTACAAATTATACATAATATGAAAAAGAAAACTTGATGTATTATGCCAGGAAAGAAATTTTGTTGCAGCTTAAAAGAAAGAAAGTTGATGACTGAAGATTGAAAGAAAACTTGCTAGAAATGATAAGCACAATATTGACATGTACATTGATAGAAAATTATCTTGTAGTAATGTTGTAGCAATCAACCAAACTGCTTATGTTGTTGCCTGAAAATTGAAAGAAAGTAACATAGTAGCTACAGTGCAGAGTGTAAGAAAAAAGAGAGATTTTCTAAGGCTCATAAGGTTTTATGCATCAATTAATATAGTATATATTCTCATTTCTCAAGACTATCATAAACTCCAACTTTATTATAGCAAAATGTTAGCAATATTCCAAACGAATTCAACTACTAAATTATTAAACAACTAAATAAAAAATACATTTGTTCTAATCATTTTTGAACTTTATAGAGCACAAGAATGGAAGATAATTTAAGAATAATTGATCACTAGATATAGGAATGACCAACAAACACTTCAAGTTTGATCATTAGTTTTGATACTTTCCAATATAATTCCTCCGCTAAAAAATAACTGCAGTGTATGTCTCGCCAGTAACAGGAGTAAAAAAGATCAGTCTGTTCGATTGAGAGACGAAGAGAGGTGACATGGAGCTCAGAGCCTTTTATTTATATATATATATATATATATATATATATATATATATATATATATATATATATATATATATATATATATATATACAGAGAGAGAGAGAGAGAGAGAGAGAGAGAGAGAGCAAGCAGGGGGCTCAAGCGTTGAGCAAAAATTAGTAATAGTGGCACTACTACGAATGGTTTGGAAGGAGAGGAAGTGTGTGTTAAGTTAGGTTTTCTTTTATTTATATAATATAATATAACGGAGTAAAAATATAATATTATATGTTATATTCGGTTTTTGATTCGGAACGAAAATCGAATCTTAAACCTGTGATTCAAACCGAATATAATCAGTTTTCAAAAAGTGAAATCAAACCTCGATCCATTTAATCTATAACATATCCGAATTGTTAATTCGAGTCGGTTTCGATTGAAAATTAAACTTTTGTTCACCTCTACCGCTAGGATCACACTAACAAAAGACTAGACAACTTAACTAAAAGAGTTAATTGTCCAAATGGCATATGATGAATGTCGTGGTCGTCGTTTTGGTGATTGAATTTTTCTTTTTTGTTAATTTGGTACCTAATTTTATATTTTTGTTTAAAGAATGTATGAACTAGATCTTGTTGGTATTTTTGGATGGAAAAGATTAAAAATGATTGATTGCAGATCATGATCTCTACAATCAATCATAGTCGACGTAGCGGAAAAATAATCCTGAAAAATAAAGAACAAGATTATTACATGTCTATTTTTAATAGTTTATATCCAAAAATATTAAGTTCAGACATACTTTAAATCAAAATATAAACTTAGTACTAAATTAACTAAAAAATTTAATCACCAAAATGACAATCTCGACTCAGCCATCATTTGGACAATTAACTCAAACTAAAAAGTGTGGGAGGAGGCAAAATATTTTTTTTTGATTTATTAATGCTGATTGGTTGAGAGGGACGTTTATAACAAAAAAGACTTGCCAATAAAGGATGTACTATGGTAGGAAAAATTGGAAGTAGCTTACAATATTTTCCTTTTTGGTTTACTAACAATAGAAAATACCTCCATGTGCTACCGTAATTTATTATCTTTCTATTTAATACCGATTTTGATCCATCCAAGCATAGGGCTTGTTTGGTTCATGGAAGTAAAATAAAATAAAAAAATTGAAAATGAAGAATTTACGTACGTGGTATTCTCGTCATGTATATACATATTTTTTTAGTTTCTTTATTTAGATAATTGTTGAAGTGAGTTGCAAAGCATAATTTTTTGTACTTTTGACGTTTGGTTTGTAATGAAGTGGTACTTGATAAATGATATAATTTTTCACTTTTCTTAAATTTGTACATCAAGAAAAAATTTTGAAAAAATTAAATACAAATTGACATATCGCCAAATGAGTTGGCGGATTGAGGGTGGGAGAGAGGGACCGCCAACTCAGTTGGCGGTTGGCGGTTGAGGGTGGGAGAGAAGGACTGCCAACTTAGTTGGCAGGTGGGAGTTGGGACCGCCAACTCAGTTGGCGAGGAAACCGTAACAGTAGTTATATATATATATATATATATATATATATATATATATATATATATATATATATATATAGAGAGAGAGAGAGAGAATAAGGGAGGTGAGGTGGCACCTCACTCTCAAAACAAGGATGGCGGTGATGTGGCACAATCTCAACCACACAAACAAGGGGAGGGGGTTAAGTGCAATTTGCCAATTATGAAATGTGTGGTTGGAATTGTGCCACGTCACCGCCACCCTTGTTTTGAGAGTGAGGTGCCATCTCACCTCCCTTATCCTCTATATATATATATATATATATATATATATATATATATATATATATATATATATTCTAAATCAATTAAATTTTGTAAATGGATAATAACAAATTAACTATTATGATATCACAAAAATTTTACATTGATAATACCAAAATAAAAATATTTATTGAAAATTTTAAATCCAAAAATTTAAATAATACCAAAAAAAAACAAATAAATAGTGTTATGGGATATTTTAGCAAATGTTCCTACTAAAAATGTCAAAAGTAGTATATATCCCCAGTAAAAAAAAACTAACAAATGTCTCCAAAATAAAAAAAATCGATTAAAAGAGCGGGGACATATCTTAAAATTTCTCCAAAAATAAAAAATTAGGTTAAAAAAATAGCAAATGCCAACTCACTTGACGAGATGTCCCTTTGTATGCAATTTCTCCAAAAATTTCTACTAACGCGCAAATTTAAAAATTTTCGTCCCTTTGGATGAAAATTTCTCCAATTTTTTCCTTTTTGGTTTACTAACAATAGAAAATACCTCCATGTGCTACTGTAATTTATTATCTTTCTATTTAATACCGATTGTGATCCATCCATGCATAGAACTTGTTTGGTTGAAGTAAAATAAAGTAAAAAATTTGAAAAATGAAGAATTTGCGTACGCGTATGCTCGTCATGTATATACATATTTTTTTAGTTCCTTTGTTTAGATGATTGTTGAAAAGTGTAACTTTTTGTACTTTTCATGTTTGGTTTCTAATGAAGTGGTATTTGAGAAATGATATAATTTTTCACTTTTGAATAGGATAAGGTTACCTCTAATTAGTATTATTTTTTATTATTTTTATATGGATTAAAATTTTAAGTAATTATTATTATTATTATTATTATTATTATTAAATAATATAAATTAAGTATTAAATCCACATTTTTATTATTAAAATTTTGAATTGGTAGTTAAAAAATGATTTGTTTTTTCACTTTTTAATAGTGTTAATTTTTTTATGGATTAAAATTTTAAGACTTTGATATAAATAATTACAAAATCATGTGTCTAAAATTAAAATTCAACTAAATAATAATAATAATAATAATAATAATAATAATAATAATAATAACAGAAATTTTACTATACCGATAATAATTTTATATTAATTAAATATAATGATAGAAATTTTAAAAAATTTAAAATTTCGATATATATCGCCAACCGAGATGGCGAAATTTTGGAGAACTTGAGTTGGCGAAAATCCAACAAGAATCCGACGTGTCAATTTTTTGGGCGGGAGATGGGTGAATTTTCGCCAACTCAGTTGGCGAAAATGTGGTGTTTTGATTTTATTTGGTTTTATGTTTATGGTTTTATTAGGTGTGATTTTTTGTGTTGGTTTTATTTGTGTTGGTTTTTTTTGATTTTTTTGTTTTTTTTGTCGGTTTATTTTATGGGTATGTTCATAGTAACTCTGGGTATGTTCATAGTAACGTTCATATTGTAACGTTCATATTTTTACAACGTCTCTATTTTTTTCATATATATAAATTTCTTATGCTATTTATTTCTCACTCAATCCACTTATACTTTGAAACATAAGCTAATTCAGCTCAATCACTCTGTATTTAGAAGCTCATTCTCATGTGATGGATCAAAGTTTAACAATATTATGTTCGGTTGGAGGTGTGCTTAATGGGTTAGTTTATGAAGGAGGTTTAACTGAATTTTTTTTAATTGATCGAAATATTTTGTTTGATAGTTTACGTAATCAAATTGTTAAGCAATGTCTTATTGATTATGAATTTATATTGGTTCATGTTTATTTAACTAATTGTATAAAGTTAGTTAGTGAACAAGCATAGAAATTTATTCTAGAAATTAATGTACAAGCAACGTACATTAATATTTATGTAACTTCACCACCACCTAGAAATAATATTGTAAGTAGTATACGTGCTTCTAATGAAGTTAATACTGCTCCTAGTTCTTCTCATCAAGTTATTTCATTTACTGAACAAGAACATATAGTAGATGATGGTAATAACAACGATGAAAACAGTGGTGATTTAATTAAAAATTTAGATAATGAATTTGATGGCAATGTTAATAGTGTTAGCATTTCAGGATTAATCATTGGAAGAAAATTTGATAATTGTTCTGAATTTAGATGTTTTATTAGTGATATATCAATTGTACATAATTTTACTTGTCATGCTACTTTAAATAATGCTAGTGGGATTGTATATAAATGTAACGATTCAAGTTGTAATTGGAAAGTATACGCTAAAGCAAGTGGTAAAGGTGAAAGTTTTGTTATTACTACGCTAGAAAACGTACATTCTTGTTTAGGGGGACTTATAACATGTTCTCATCCATTAGCTACTACTGTATGGGTTAAAAATAAGATATTGATAAATTTGAGATAATCAGTCGTATAGTCCAACGCATGTTGTAAATAATATATTTAGAGAACACGAAATATATATTAAACATTGTAAAGCTTGGAAAGCTAGGGAACTTGCTCTATCCGAAATAAATGGTAGTTATATTGATGTATATAGTAGTCTTGAAGAGTATAATTTTAAAATTATTGAGACAAATCTAAGTAGCCAATGTTTTATACAGACTACAGAAGACAATAGATTTAAAAGAATTTTTATTTATTTTAAGGCATGTATTGATGGATTTTTAAGGGGATGTTTACCTGTGATTAGTACTGATGCTACTTTTCTTTCTTCTAGATATTAAGGTATTTTATTTATTGCTTGCGCTCATGATCCAAATTATTAATTACATCCAATTGCTTATGCTATTGCTGAGAGTGAAAATACTAATTCTTGGACTTGGTTTTTAAACGGTTTGAGAACATCTTTTGAAAAATATTTTGATGCATGGAGTACAATTTCTTTTATATCAGATAAACAAAAAGGATGTATAAGGGCTATGCATGATATATTTCCAGAATCGTCTTATTTTTTTTGTATTCAACATTTTAAACAAAATTTGAAAAAACTCTTCAGATTTTCACATTTTCAACATAGTTTAGACTATCTTGCTATGTGCTATAATGAAACAGATGCGAACTATTGTTTGAAAAAAAATAAAATCTGAAAACATAGATGTTTCAACTGGGTCGTTGGAGTAAATGATGAAACTCGTATTTTTTCACACTGGATAACAGCGTATTCTTCTTGTCCCAGATTAGGTATTCACACGTCGAATCTTGCTGAATGCTTCAATAACTGGGTAAAAAATTTACGTGATAAACCAATAACGACATTACTTGATGGAATTCAAGCCAAAATTATAACACTTCAGGACAAGAACAGGCAAAAAGCTGAAAATCTTCAAACTGATCATTGTCCTAAGATGTTACAAACTATGGCTCTTATCATAAAAGAAAAACACCGGCTGCAAACGTTGAATATAGTTAGATATTTGTTTGAAATATTAGATTGTAAAACAAATAGAACATATGTTGTAGACTTAGATGAAAAATCTTGTTCATGTTTAAAGTGGTATCATACTTTGCTTTCATGTGTACATGCATGTTATGCGTGTAAGTCTAAAAATGTTAGCATCGAGAGTTTTTATCCAGGTATTTTCTCTAAGCAAGCATTAAAAAGCGTATATGAGCCGCACCTTGAGCCAATTCCAGTCTCCTACAACCTCCAAAATATATTGGTTAGAGGACACATTGGAGTACCAGATGTACGACGCAAGGCAAAAAGACCAAAGAAGAACCGGATCAAAGTGAATGATCAAGCTTCAAGAGATCTTCGATGTAGTAACTGCAATGGTTTAGGACACAATAGAAGGAGATGCACAAACCAACCAAGGGAATAAAGGCATTGTCGTAGATTTTTAAATAGTTTTATTTTATGAGAACAATATGTAATTTTATTGAAATAGAAGAAAGTTACATTCAAATAAAGTTCGTACTGATATAACAATTTCATCGACCTCTCTTGGCTAATTCCCGATTGTTTGGACGATCAATCTCTCTTAGATTGAGTCGGTCCATCTTTTCTCGTGTATTCTCCGGAGCCGCATTATCACCACCTTCTTGACTGTCCTCCACTTGAGATGGCATCGGTACTGATGGAGTTGTCAAGATATACGTATAGTTGGTAACTCCGAGGGAGAATAGGCTATCACACTAAGAATCTACCTCTGGGGCCCACTGAGAATCTCCCTCGGGGGTCCACTCAGTAGTGCCCGCACCAGCTGTTGCCTAAGAAGTGCCCCAGTCAGGCCAATGAGAAGTGCCCGCACCAGCCCACTGAGAAGTGCCCGCACCATCCCACTGAGTAGTGCTCGCACCGTTCGTCGCCTGAGAAGTGCCCCAATCAGGCCAATGAGTAGTGTCTGCACCAGTCGTCGCTTGAGAAGTGGCCTCACCAGCCCACTGAGGGACATTGTCATCTTGCAGTGGCAGACTATCATCCTGATACCAAACTGAGGTATACTTCCTAGGGGGGCATGCTTATCATTGTACAACAAGTCCCTGAGGATAATCTCCTAGAATATAAGTAAGAGAGGGTTCGGAGGAGTCGGTCCTCATTGCATAGCAGCAAAAAATTCGCCAACCGCTGTGCGCAATGGGTCGCCCACTGGATGATTTTGGTATGCAGTATTTAAATTTGGAAGCTAAAATATTAAATAGAATTCAATAGAGGACATAAATAAGTACACGGAGATAGACATTTTTTATATAAAAATAACGTACCATACCTTCTACATAATCATAATAGCCATGGAGACTATAATCATCTATGGCTCGATATTGGAATCAAAACTCTTGGAATTGGTAGGCTCTGTTGCTGATAAGAGGAGCTCCCCACCAAGATCTATATGCATCATCACCGTAGGCTGCACTATTACAAATTATGAGCATATAATTTCTTATAATTTTTGCAGTACATTTTGTTAAACTTTTGGAATAGCTTACCATCATCAATAGAGGACATCATTTGAGACAAATGTTCCACCTGATGTGTCTCAACTCTAGAATTCTACCCAGGAATCAATCTGCGTGCTCTGGTTGTAGTGCCCCGCTCCGCGTCGGCGCTATGTATCAAGGTGAGTGGGCAGAACTTCGTTCTCTGATTCTTGCATACCTTAATAATGAATCTGAGTTTTTGAATGCTTGTTTTCTTAAAGAGAATGATAGAATCTGCCTTGCATGCTTAATAAGAGAACTCACATAGCTTGTCATTGAAACGAACTTGTCTTATTAACTAAGAGAATCCTGAAACGCTTGTCTAAGACTAAGAGTTTGCATGAACATGTTCCACTATCGCTTGTGCTTCGAGAGAACCATATCGTGTGCTTGAACTTGTTCAGTGAGGGCGGCTTGTCCGCAACAAAGATATATGGTTTGATAGTTCATCTCGTCTGCATCCTAGAGTTTATTTGATAGTGTTTCATGCATTCGCATCGGTCGGACAATGGCTATTGGTGGAGAGCTGAACCTCGATCACGGCTGCTACAGAGATAGTAGAAAGCAACCATGAGTCACAGTTGCCAATAGCATCAGATAAATGAGTCATTGGTTAGCTGGATCAACCGCTACCGATCTTGAGATACTCGGGGACCGCACTACATATAAGATAGTTCATTGTGTTAGCTTGGTAGAGGACTGCCCCTAGATATGCATTTGTTCCTAGATGTGTATTATCCCTAGAGTCTTTGAGTATAGCTCACGAGACACGCTGCGCACACCCTGATAACAGAACAATCGGCTTGTCTTGCCTGCTTGCTTATATCCAATATGAACTCTGTTTTCAAAGATATTTCCAAAACAAAGTAATATGACTCCATTCTTATGCTGCATGTAACGAACATAGGTAAAACTAAAAGATCACTAGTAATGTAATATTTTATAACATGATTACTTAGTGTTGGTTTTAGTGAATGTTTGCTTCTATTCAGTTGTTTATACTTACCAGTACTTATAAAAGTGCTGACCCACCAACAGTTTACTTGCTTGCAGGTACTGGATCGTCCGAGGAAGCGATAAGCGTGCCTCATCCCCAAGACCAAAAAATCTGGTTTCGTATGCCTCGAGCTGCTTCCTTATAAAGGGGCATAATGTATGGAACGATTCCATTGTATTAAAGAGAACCCAGTGCCTCGATTTGCCCCGAATACTCAGATGGTTAAATGCTTGCAACAATGTCCCTCCGCTGCTGTAACGCCCACAACCGCACGGTACGTTACGCTGAGTCGGATTGAATGAAACAAATGCTGGTTACATTTGATTTGTTGGATTTTGGAAAGAAGTATTGATTGAGTTAGTTTTATGTGCAGATGGCTAGCGGAGTTCGATGGGATTCAGGTGTTCATTCAGAGCAGTACTGAGATAGCTGGGTTGGAATGATAATGCCGTCTTTCTTAGTCCGATCGGTCAGATGATTTGGAGAGCACGGCCTGCTCGCACGATCATACCAGTTGAGTAGATCGCGCTTTGCATCGGACCACGGGTTCAAGGGATTGGTCGTATCGGCAGGACATGATGCTTAACGGGATCAAACATTGTGAGTGGGCTCTTTCCCTTCTCCTCTACTCCTTCATGCCTAATAATATAGAAAACACGTAAGACTTGAACACTTGGGCTGAAATATTGGGAATCACTACACTGAGGCGTGCATAGAGTGTGCGTCATTGCTTGGATAGGAATGTGGCTTGAAATGATTTGCGCGTTGGATAGTTGAAGCGATAGTTGGATTATACATTTGAGGCAATCGGTTGGATAATTGGGATTATGCTTGGACGAGTTGGAATGATACATTGAGGCATTGGGAATATCGAAAATTTGGGCGAGCGAGCGTGCATCCGTGAACGAGTATCACTTGGTCGCTTTGTCTTGCAAACCGAGCAGTTGTGGTTCAAAACCGAACAACTGCATCGGCGAGGGTGTTGTGCCGCTTGATGGGGCATTGTGCCACGAATGGGGCATTGTGCCACTAAAGCGGCATTGTGCCACGGTTGGTGCATTGTGCCATAGGATTTCTTTGAGCATGGGTGTTGCATCAAGTTAAAATACATTGCTGAGAAGCGGCATTGTGAATATGGGCATAACTTGGGCATAACTTGGGCACAACTTGAGAGATTGTGCCTATGGGTATTTTGGTGCCTTGGACTATATGTTGAGGTCAAGATTTGGATTCCTTGGCTGGATATATTGGAAGAATGGTTATGGATGCTTTGGTTGGATATCGGTTGAACGAGTCTAGGATCGCTTGGTGGGGCGAGAATGTTCGATCCTCTCGTCATACCTACTTGTGTCTGCATGTCACGGACGACTTGTGCACAAGTCTTGGCATTTTCTCGAAATGGCTTTCCGGGGTACTGGAACCGTATCGATCCGGAAGGAAATATTTGATTCGTGCTAGTCACGATGCATTGCTGGACCTCCAGCGGGGCTTGCTACCCGGGCTGATAGGGCGCGCCGTAAATGCTTGGATATGTCCTGTATGGCTTAGCCAGTGACTTCATATAGATAAGAGTTGGCTTGCTTTTCTTTTGTTGGTTTGGCTTTCGTGTAGGCGCGGCCACCTTGCCTCAGCAAGAGTGTGCACTCAAGATTGGAATATAAACTTTGGTTGAGGAAGGATATTGAGGCTTGGATTGTTGGTCAGATTTGTTATCATGCAAGCGATGACTTGAGTAGGACGGGTTGCGTGCTAGTTACCTTCAGGTTGGATTATATAAATACTTGTCGATTGGTTTGAGTTGAATGCTTGCATGCTTAAACTGCTTTACAACTGTCCTTAACATGTCATCTTTATGCCATAAAAAGAATCTAGGATTCAACTAGAAAGATCACCATATAACTGTATGCATTCACTATTTTACTTAGTGTCGGCTTAGATGAGTGGGTTACCCCGCTCACCAGTACGGCTGTGTACTGACCCACGTTTGTGGGCAATATTTCAGGTACGCAGGCGTAGTGGCACTGCTTGGATATACGGGACAAGATGTATGAACTGTAAGTACCTTTGTGGGCTAGAGAAAAGAGCAAGAGTTATTTTATCGCCTTCGTGGCATCGCCTTCGGGGAATTGCCTTCGGGGCATTTCATTTGGACCCTATCGAGAGCTTCGCTGCGTATTACTCTGTTGTGTGCTTGGTACACAAAACGATTCTGATGTAACTTGGTTGTTTCGATGATAACTTTGGTGTTTAACAAACATCGCCTTGTACGAGCGCACCTCCAGGCTTGTACGGCATCACGTCCCGATGAGAACGATTGTCCCGCGGAAGAGCTGCAGCGTGGTGATTTCACGTTCAGCGGGGACTATTGAGCTTGCAGGAGATTGGGGCGTGACAAATTGGTATCAGAGCGTCCGGTTCATTTCTTCGGACTTGGTCCTTCGCTTCATCACAAACTCTAAATAGCTTCTGCGTGTCATTTAGCTCTTGACTCTACTCGGTGCCGTATTGGATATTTCATGCAATAAGTCTATAATTGTCGGTTGTGGCTGTATGTTATTCTTGGTTGTGTTGCCTTGGTTGCCTTGGTTGGTTTTCGTTAGATCGCTTAGCCTCGTTAGGCATTGTTGCATTCGTGCAGCAAGTTGAGTGGCATTGTTGCATTTGTGCAACAAGTTGAGAGCTTTCGTTGGGTTGGCTTGGCTTGTCATTCGAGGAGATTCTGATTGCCTCAATGGATCAGTTGGTTGGCAAACGAGATTTGGTTATGCGGCATATTTTGAGTAGAAGCATCGATTGAGAATGGATCATTGCACGAATTGCTCGTGTAGCGACTGTGTTGGAACTAGAAGTTGGAATTTTGGTTATGGCGCGTCGGTTGGGCATGTTTAAGTTTGGCTCGGGAATATCAGAATAAGTTTGCACTAGTTGCTCGTACAACAAAAGTGTGGAACAGTTGGGTATTGGGTTGGACCACTTGGAATACGATCGTTGCATGAGTTGTTCGTGTAGCGAAAGTATCAGACGGTAGAAATAGTTGGAAGTATTGGGAATGGGATATGGCACGAGTTGCATAGCGAGATTGATGGAAATATTTGGATAATTCAGGCATTGCCTGAGTTTTGTGTCAGACTCGAATTGGGAAAGGCATGATCACACATAAGGGATGGATCGAACGGATTCTTGGATCAATGCAAGAAATCGTAATGCGAGTAGCGACTTGATTTGGAGTGGTATATGGGATACCACATATTGAGCAAGGCATTGGAAATATTTTGGTTGGACATCAATGGGAATTGTCTGAACGGACTCGGGTAACGGGAATATAATTTGGTTGGTGCACGTCGGTTGAGTTGGGGAGAATGAAAATGGAACAAGCAAACATTGAGTTGAGCAATCGAGAACGAACTTGTGCAAATGGAAGTATCGTTGGGCTTAAGAGATGGACGAGATCGGAACGAATAGTTGGGATACGCTTGAAAGCGATGGGTGAATCGGAAGATAGCAAGCACGAACTACAATTTTGGGTAACACATTTGAGCTGTTGGTTGAGTAATGAAACACGATTTGGTTTGGAGGGGCAATGCGATAGATTCACACAAACTTGAAAGATTCAGGATATTGCTGCTCGAAGAGTCAACACAGGTTTAGCGGAAGTGAATTTTGGGCAAAATGGTGCAACGATGGTAGACAAAATTCTTCGGAAAGATGTGAACGAACTGTGGCAACAACTGAAGGCAAAGAATTATGGCGGATAGACTTTTGAAGATAGCTAAACGTGGGAGCAACGTCGAAACAAATCACTGTGTTGCTTGAGCAAGTTGGACGTGCACTGTGAATTTGGCAATCCGAAAATTTGATGGATTCAGGACAGAACGACGGATTGATGGAAGATATTTCATCGAGCGCAGTTCTCGAATTGTGGCTCGGATAGATAGCAAGACTCTAAGTGGTTAAGCGGCATTTAGTTGACAGATCAGAGGTAGTACATGTAGTGCTCGGATTCGGAAGTTCGTTCGGATAAAATGGTTGGATTATGGTTTGGATTTTCAGATGAGATATAGCATGGTTTATAGTAAATGTCCATCGTGATGACTTACAATTATCGAGCGCAGCTTCGGGACAGCTGACCCTAGCGACTTGCCCGCCAAATCAGAGTGAATATTGTAGACCCATAGAACGATCCTTGAGGTGGCGTATTTGGGAATGCGTCGAGGGTGGATGTGAGCGATAAGATTTGGCTTATTGACTGAGTATTGGATTTGAGAGACCCTTGGGATAGTTTTCAGCTGAAGATGCAGCCGGAAGATCGAAGCGATGATGGGATTGGCCTAAGTCAACTGATGAGATTCAGAGTCGCAAATTTTTATCGATGGCATCGCCTCTGACTCATCGTGCCCTGGAAGGGAATAGCATTCATATGAATTGACGACTGTGAAACTAGCTCGTGAAGTTAAAGCAGCGGCTCGTTCAGATCAAATTCTTGCGAATACTGGAAGGGACAGATTTGCCTCAGATTTACAAGATGTCGGAATTTAGTCTGGGAAGCATGCTCGTTCGGAAGGCAAAGGTGATATTCTATGCTTCGAGGCAGTGGAAGCAGCGCGAAGAACTATTCCATGCGCAACCTAAGAATTGTGGCGAGTGTGTCCACGTTGAAAACGTGGCGACACTATCCCTTTGGCGTGGCGGCGAGATCTTCGTGGATCACACGAACCTCAATATAGATGTTCACCCAGTAAGGTATTGAGATGGCAGAAAAATGTGTTGGACTGAGCTGATCAAAGCAAAATTGATATTTGGGTAAGTCGCCTAGATAGGGTAGTATCAGTCATGATAATCGTTCGGTACATGAGATATATTTGGAGATATTGCTAGCGCGGATTCAGAAATAGTTGGATGGATTGAGTTGGAACACGAACTGATTGAGTCGGTGGGAAATCATCATACTTGAGAATAGTGCTCAAGCGAATGTGTTGGAATGAAAATTATGATTTGGTTCAATTGGGAGTAAAGCAAAATAGATGCCTCGAACATAAAGATACCCTTGTAACTTGTTCAAATTTGCTATCACAAAGCTCGGCTGAAATGCATGTATTTTAGGGACGCCTTAAATATATGTACGATCCAAAACTAAGCGATACGAGTAATTCGTATTGAGCTGCAAGGAGGATGTAGGAATTCGTGAAATTTGTACGAGCGTTCAGCAGAAACGAGATACGGAGTTGAAATCGTGAATATGTGAGTTGCATAGAGCAGATCTATGGAATTGGATTGCAGCATGTGATAGGAATGAGTACCAGTACGGTTCGTGGGCGAACCTGATTCTAAGTGGTATATTATGTAACGTCCGCAACCGCACGGTGCGTTACGCTGAGTCGGATTGAATGAAACAAATGCTGGTTACATTTGATTTGTTAGATTTTGGGAAGAAGTATTGATTGAGTTGGTTTCATGTGCAGATGGCTAGCGGAGTTCGATGGGATTCAGGTGTTCGTTCAGAGCAGTACTGAGATAGCTGGGTTGGAACGATAATGTCGTCTTCCTTAGTCCGATCGGTCGGATGATTTGGAGAGCACGACCTGCTCGCACGGTCATACCAGTTGAGTAGATCACGCTTTACATCGGACCACGGGTTCAAGGGATTGGCCGTATCGGCAGGACAGGATGCTTAACGGGATCAAATATTGTGAGTGGGCTCTTTCCCTTCTCCTCTACTCCTTCATGCCTAATAATATGGAAAACACGTAAGGCTTGAACACTTGGGCTGAAACATTGGGAATCACTACACTGAGGCGTGCATAGAGTGTGCGTCATTGCTTGGATAGGAATGTGGCTTGAAATAATTTGCGTGTTGGATAGTTGGAGCGATAGTCGGATTATACATTTGAGGCAATCGGTTGGATAATTGGGATTATGCTTGGACGAGTTGGAATGATACATTGAGGCGTTGGGAATATCGATAATTTGGGCGAGCGAGCGTGCATCCGTGCACGAGTATCACTTGGTCGCTTTGTCTTGCAAACCAAGCAGTTGTGGTTCAAAACCGAACAACTGCATCGGCGAGGGTGTTGTGCCGCTTGATGGGGCATTGTGCCACGAATGGGGCATTGTGCCACTAAAGCGGCATTGTGCCACGGTTGGGGCATTGTGCCATGGGATTTTTTTGAGCATGGGTGTTGCACCAAGTTAAAATACATTGCTGAGAAGCGGCATTGTGAATATGGGCATAACTTGGGCACAACTTAAGAGATTGTGCCTATGGGTATTTTGGTGCCTTGGGCTATATGTTGAGGTCGAGATTTGGATTCCTTGGCTGGATATGTTGGAAGAATGGTTATGGATGCTTTGGTTGGATATCGGTTGAACGAGTCTAGGATCGCTTGGTGGGGCGAGAATGTTCGATCCTCTCGTCATACCTACTTGTGTCTGCATGTCACGGACGACTTGTGCACAAGTCTTGGCATTTCCTCGAAACGGCTTTCCGGGGCACTGGAACCGTATCGATCCGGAGGAAAATATTTGATTCGTGCTAGTCATGATGCATTGAGGGACCTCCAGCGGGGCTTGCTAACTGGGCTGATAGGGCGCACCATAAATGCTTGGATATGTCCTGTATGGCTTAGCCAGTGACTTCATATAGATAAGAGTTGGCTTGCTTTTCTTTTGTTGGTTTGGCTTTCGTGTAGGCACGGCCACCTTGCCTCGGCAAGAGTGTGCACTCGAGATTGGAATATAAACTTTGGTTGAGGAAGGATATTGAGGCTTGGATTGTTGGTCAGATTTGTTATCGTGCAAGCGATGACTTGAGTAGGACGGGTTGCTTACTAGTTACCTTCGGGTTGGATTATATAAATGCTTGTCGATTGGTTTGAGTTGAATGCTTACATGCTTAAACTGCTTTACAGCTTTCCTTAACATGTCATCCTTATGCCATGAAAAGAATCTAGGATTCAACTAGAAAGATCACCATATAACTGTATGCATTCACTATTTTACTTAGTGTCGGCTTAGACGAGTGGGTTATCCCGCTCACCAGTACGGCTGTGTACTGACCTATGTTTGTGGGCAATATTTTAGGTACGCAGGCGTAGTGGCGCTGCTTGGATATACGGGACAAGATGTATGAACTGTAAGTACCTTTGTGGGCTAGAGAAAAGAGCAAGAGTTATTTCATCGCCTTCGTGGCATTGCCTTCGGGGCATTTCATTTGGACCCTATCGAGAGCTTCGCTGCGTATTACTCTGTTGTGTGCTTGATACACAAAACGATTCCGCTGTAACTTAGTTGTTTCGATGATAACTTTGGTGTTTAACAAACATCGCCTTGTACGAGCGCAACTCTAGGCTCGTACGGCATCACGTCCCGATGAGAACGATTGTCCCACGGGGGAGCTGCAGCGTGGTGATTTCACGTTCAGCGGGAACTATTGAGCTTGCGGGAGATTGGGGCGTGACAGCTGCTTACTCGATAGATGCGATGATACCCCAAACTTTAACGATGTTGCCTTGTGCGGGCGCAACCCCAAGCTCGCATGCCATACACGCCCCGCGGGAGCACCGAGGCACTGTGATTTGTGTCCGGTCCAATGGGGGAAACGGTGGTCTGGAGGCCTTCGGGACCGGGGCGTGACATAATGGTATCAGAGCGATTCAATTCTTTGCCCATTCCGTTATTATGACTCTGAGATATGCTCGATAATGTATTACAATAGAGTATTTTATACAATAAGTCCATAGATATTCTCAAAGTGCAAAAGTTTTCAGGAATTGCTTGAGAGTCGTGCTTGTGATTTGCTTGTATTTCGATTGAGGATGGCGAGGGATGAGGACTATCACTGCTCGGAATATCGAGAAGTTTATCCTTGAAGTTTCAAGGACGAAACTTTTTGTTGATGGATAAGTATGTAGTGTCCCACTCCGCGTCGACATTATGTATCAAGGTGAGTAGGCAGAACTTCGTTCTCTGATTCTTGCATGCCTTAATAATGAATCTGAGTTTTTGAATGCTTGTTTGCTTAAAGAGAATGATAGAACCTGCCTTGCATGCTTAATAAGAGAACTCACATAGCTTGTCATTGAAACGAACTTGTCTGCTTAACTAAGAGAATCCTGAAACGCTTGTCTAAGACTAAGAGTTTGTATGAACATATTCCACTATCGCTTGTGCTTCGAGAGAACCATATCATGTGCTTGAACTTGTTTAGTGAGGGCGGCTTGTTTGCAACAAAGATATATGGTATGATGGTTCATCTCGTCTGTATCCTAGAGTTTATTTGATAGTGTTTCATGCATTCGCATCGGTTGGACAATGGCTATTGGTGGAGAGTTGAACCTTGGTCACGGCTTCTATAGAGATAGTGGAAAGCAACCATGAGTCACAGCTGCCAATATCATCAGATAAATGAGTCATTGGTTAGCTGGATCAACCGCTACCGATCTTGAGATACTCGGGGACCGCACTACATATAAGATAGTTCATTATTTTGGCTTGATAGAGGACTACCCCTAGATATGCATTTGTTCATAGATGTGCATTGTCCTTAGAGTCTTTGAGTGTAGCTCACGAGATACGCTGCGCATACCCTGATAATAGAACAATCGGCTTGTCTTGCCTGCTTGCTTATATCCAATATGAACTCTGTTTTCAAAGATGTTTCCAAAACAAAGTAATATGACTCCGTTCTTATGATGCATGTAACGAACATAGGTAAAACTAGAAAGATCACTAGTAATGTAATATTTTATAACATGATTACTTAGTGTTGGTTTTAGTGAATGTTTGCTTTTGTTCAGTTGTTTATACTCACAAGTACTTATAAAAGTGCTGACCCACCATCAGTTTACTTGCTTGCAGATATTGGATCATCCGAGGAAGCGATAAGCGTGCCTCATCCCCAAGACCCAAAAATCTGGTTTCGTATGCCTCGAGCTGCTTCCTTATAAAGGGGCATAATGTATGGAACGATTCCATTGTATTAAAGAGAACCCAGTGCCTAGATTTGCCCCGAATACTCAGATGGTTAAATGCTTGCAACAATGTCCCTCCCCTGCTTACTCGATAGATGCGATGATGTGTCACTACCACATTCCGAAGACAGGGGTATTTTCGAATTTTTACAATATTTAATATTATGGTAGTTACAATTAAATAATTGCATGATAATATTTTTTATTTAAATAATTATGTGATGTGTAATTGAATATAGTATTAGATGCAGTGTTCATTTATTTTTTAGCTAGCAGACTAGACCTAGAAGCCCAGTAGATGACCACCTGTCCGAATTATAGAATTCTGGATTTTATTATTTTATTTGGAATTTATTTATTGGAGATTGTAATTAATTACCGTATTTTATTTAATATTTTTGCGCATTACCTTTGTTTCGATATTTGGATCACTACCCTGACTTTTGTCTTCCAACAAATTTCACAATCTTGCCCTAGACATGCCCGCCTTCCTTTCTGCTATTTTTGTAACTCATAATTTTGCTCCCTGTGCATTAATTCTGGCCGCACAAAAATCGTCGCGGACGTTATTTAATAAATCCCTATTTTGTATCGTTGTGCGTTCCAATTTAAATTAGAGACAATCTTGACCTATTTTTCGTGCGACCCAAATTAGGATAATATTCTGTTCTGAGTCTTCTTCACTATTGGTATTGATGACCTGACCTGATTTTGGCCCCATGTACTCCTAATTAATTTTTGAACACAACTTGCATTTTATTCTAATTAAATTGAGGATACTATTTAAACCAATTCTAAAATTCCAATTTAATTCCAGGCCCTGCTCCTCCATTGCCGAGCCCGAACTCCTCCGACCTCCGGTCAGCCAGCCCGGTCAGCCACCTATCCCATCTTCATCCAATCACCACCACCACCTCCATCACTTTAGCGCCACCACCTCCTGCCGTACTCCGGCGAGACTCCGGCCAACCCCGCAGTAAGCTCCTCCTCTCTTCCCTCTTCCCTTTCCCTGTAATACATGTATATGTGCAATCTATGTATTAGTATATACTATGTGGTAATATATAAGTACTCTATGTATATATATATATATATGTATTCATACATCATATATGTGTATTCATTAATAAATATATGTATATGCATGAATATTGGTTATTTTCATATAGTATAAAATTAAGTAATGTATGTTAATGTATGTAAGTATTTAAGGTGTACGTATATGTATATATTAACATGTATATGTATGGTATATAGATATATTTAGTGTATTCTATGTTAATGTACATGTATTTGTATATATTATTTAATGTGTAGATATATATATATATATATATGTATATAGATACGTATACGTACAATGATATATGTTGAATATTGTATTGTATTTTTCATATAAAAAAAAATATGTATTATTTTAGTAATATATATATACCTATATATAAATGTATGTTTTTGGGGTACAAATATACATATATTTATTTGGTATAATTTCATATAGTATATACGTATTAAATGTATTTTTGGAATATGTATAAACATATATATGAATATCAGTATTTTGGTATATATTCAAAATAACCGTATTTTGGTATCAATATATATATGTAGATTTATATTTTCATTTGGTATATGTAAGTATATATACATATATATAAACTTATTTTTGGTATAGGTATAAACATGTATTATATATGTGTTTTAGTATTTAATATTATATATATATAATGTATTGGCATATATATATATGTGTATATATATTTTTGTATAAACCCTTGGCATATTTTTAATGTATATATATATATATTGTATATGTCTTTAATTTGATATATATATATATATATATATATATATTGTAAGTACATATGTAAATTAAGATATGTATATTTACGTATCTATCTACTAGGTGACCCTAGTTGACTAGTGCCATGCCTGGCATAGCCCTGAGTTGGTATTTTGTTTGTGTGTTAGTGTAACATCTGATGCAAATGTGATATGGTGATATGTTTCTAGGACTGTTGGTTCACCCAGGGGATACTCTGGAACAGGACATCAATAATTACCAGCTAAGGACCCAAGGCAAGTACATTCTCTGATAATTTTCAATTTCTTGATAATTTCTATAAATTCAATAATCTTGAAATGTTACAACTGAATCCTTGACACTGTGCAACACGGACTAGTATAGCTTGGATCTGCAGTCATGAGATGTTACATTGATTATCGTATTGACATTGTACACGACATGTATATTAGACATCGTACATGATAAACTGGACTTGCTCGTGTATCGTGACGTGTCATGGTTGGATCCACAGTACTAGTTGGGGGCGGGAAAGTAGTTAGTAAGAAATGTGATCATAACCTCTTATTGTAGTATAGAACAATGTAAGTGTTAATCATGCTCTTCACCATGATTAGCCAGGCCCTGTAGCTATCGTACATGTTCCCAAGCCGATCACATTTTGAAACTACTATTTCAAACACTTAGAATAGATTACAGTTTCCTATTTTAAATCATATACTACATCACCCGTATATGATATTGTTCCTTGTTCTTTTTATTTTCATACATGCAATGACTATATCATATTGCCTATTGCCTGTCTCTTTACATTGCCTGTCTCTCTTTATTGCCATTACATTTATTTCATGGTCTTCTCAGTAGCTAGCATCACACGTTTATTACTTTATAGTCCTTATCAATTTAATGGAACTGTTATTTGAGATTGTGCTTTGCTCCTTCCTGACTGGAAATATTTTTCCAGACTATGCCTTAGAGGATCGGTGTCCGACACTTTATGGACCATATGGTGAGTAGCTGCAGACTTGGTAGTTAGTTGTGATTCCGGGAGGTCTAGCCGGAATCACAAATTCTTCTAGTTTTTCTGATTAGTTCTTTTAGCAGACTTTTGGTACCGGATTTGTCTCCGGCAATTTTGATGAGACTTGGATATTTGTTGAGTTAGATTATATTCTGGATTTGTGTTGTATTAAATTTTTGTTCGATATCTTATCGTGCTGTAATCCTGTGATTGAGTATGTGTTCATTTTATTGTGTCATCCGTGCCTCCTTATGGAGATTGGATGCATGTGTGAGATTGGCTAGATAGTATCAAGACCTTGACAGCATTCTACCGCCGATGCTGCGACGTAGGCTAGACATACCCACGCACTCGTGCCCCTAAACCGGGTGCGGGTCGTGACACGTTTTTAGTGGTGGCCCATGCAGGTCAGACTTCGCAATTTGAGCGATGTCGTGGTAGTGCGACAACTTAGTTGTACAACTGCGTGCCTGCGATAGGATCTAGGACATAGGATACTAGGACGGGAGCGAATACTCAATCACAATTCCTTGAGAGATTCCTGGGATGACCCCTGAGAATCTTATTTTAATTCCAATTTAAAAATCCTTCCCTTGTTCCGTCCATTCTCACTTATTGATAATGAATTTGATTGTTGTTGATTAGGTATTAAGTTAGGATTTTGGTTTCATAGTAGGGTTGATTTATATCAAGATGAATTTGCAGACTAATTTATGGTATTATTTGATGACACACGTCGATGAGGACAGTGAGAAAGGTAACACTAGGGCTATTGGACTACAAGATACGGATTTAAATTTTAAATTGAGGATTGAAAGTAAATTTTTAATTTTTGAATTTTGAGAAGTGAAATATTGTCATTAAAACTTTTTGAGGAATTCAGATTCAATTTGATGAACCTAAACAAGCTGTAAGGATTTTTGAGTGATTAAATTTTCATTTCAGTATTTAGATAATTAACCTTGAGGAAAGTGTATGCATTTTTACTGTAAATTTATTCGAGGAGTTATTTTGAGGAATTTTATTTGAGGAAAGGATTTTATAGTGAGAGAGATATATTGGTATATAAGTATATAAGATGCATGTGTAAGGATCTGTTGGCTTGAGCATGATTGAGATTTCACTGCCAACTGGCTTAGGTGTTCATCTAGGATTGTATTAGAGAGAGCAGTACTTGGTATAGTGTGTTGTAATTGTTATGCACTTGAGTGATAGGAATAACTAGTATCAGCGATTGCAGTAGGTAAGGAAGCTAGCAGTGAGTGTGCTTGTGATAGAACTGTGGTACCTAAGGGGTTAGAGGTATCAACCTTGGATGCATCTTTGACCTGTGCAATCACAACTAGGGTTTATTCCCAATCTTTTACCTTGAATGTTGCTTCTTTAGAACTATACTGTCCTTCCTTGAAGATATCGCATTTTACCTTAATTGATTCTTTGGGATCTGTCTTCAGGATGTCGCCGCAGACACGATCTATGAGAGCGGGAACATCAGCTTTAGAGGGGTCTGCCACCTCTCCACCTGATGGACAGACAGCCGTAGTTCCTCCTACATCTCCGATGCACGTAGGTGATCCTCCTCCCCTACCTGTTCAGAAGATTGCCGTAGCTGTGACGGACAACCCTCCACTTCCACCGACTCCGATTCCCGGAGGTTTGCCCATTGACGGGACGCAGATGTTTACCTTGATCCAGGGCATGGTAGATGCCCAGAGAGTGACGGCAGATGCTCAGCGAGTTCAAGCTGAGGCTCAGAGGGTGCAAGCAGAAGCACACCAGGCACAAACCAAGCTGATGAGAGAAAACATGGAGAATGCTCATCAAGTGACTCTCCAAGCTTTGGAGAGAGTAGCACAGTACCAGCAGTTTCCTGACCAACATCAGCAGAGATCAGGTACTATAGCGGACTTCAAGAGGATGATGCCTCGAGAGTTTAAAGGCACCGAAGGAATACTCTACGCTGACGACTGGCTAGAGGATATAGAAAGGAGCCTGCGATTGACCCAGATTCCGGAG
This sequence comes from Iris macrosiphon, assembly GCA_036927795.1. Taxonomy (NCBI): domain Eukaryota; kingdom Viridiplantae; phylum Streptophyta; class Magnoliopsida; order Asparagales; family Iridaceae; genus Iris; species Iris macrosiphon. Next base: position 99,438,912 of record JAYESA010000006.1, read on the forward strand.
AACTTGCAGATAGAAGCCGCTGGCAGTCAGATATTCGATATCGCACTCACGTGGTATCGCACGGAGCCGAGAATTACTGCACAAGGACTTACTTGGGAGACCTTCAAGGAGCTCTTCAAGGAGAAGTTCTTTCCCGACGTGGCATTGGGAACCTTGGAAAGTCAGTTTCATGACTTGGTTCAAGGAAATATGTCGGTCGACGAGTACGCTGCAGAATTCTGTAGATTGAGCCATTTTGCATCATCTATGATTCGGGACCCAGGAGATCGAGCCCGGAAATTTAGAAAGGGACTGACGAGAGAGATTAGGTCGCGCACTTCTGGTCGGCGTACCGCTACCTATGAGGCTATCTTGATGGATGCTCAGATCGCAGAAGAGGATCTAGATCTCAGGCCTAAGAGGAGTCACAATACTTTTGGAGATACGAATGGTAGCGCAGGACCGGCCAAGCATCCCCGTATTCAGCACCAACAGCAGTACCAAGTACCATTTCATATTCAGCAACAACCATGGACAATTCAGCATCCACCGCAGTACCTAGCACCAGTTCCTATCCAGCAACAACCATGGGCGTATCAGTATCAACAACAGTACCAGGCACCAGTCCGTGTTCAACAGAATCAGCAACAGCCTCCAAGAGAGACACAACAGACTTGTCATTTCTGTAAGAAGTCAGGTCACCTTTGGGAGAGCTGTAGAACGAGACTAGGACTCTGTTTGCACTGCGGCGCTACAGGACATCGAGTAAGGGATTGTCTTCTAGTCCCTTATCTTCCCGGCCAGTGCGCAGCTTCAGATTATAGAGATCCAGTTAGGCTACCTGTGGAACCGTATATTGCTCAGCACCCGCGAAGGGAACCACCCCAGCAGGGCGGGGCATTTGCGATGACGGTCGAGGAGACCGATACTACAGGTAATGTGTTAGCAGGTTTTGTTCTTTCCTTCCTTCTGTTCCTATCTATTTGATTGATTGACTGATACCTTAGTACCGTAGCTTGTATGCATGATTTCTTGTTAGAATGTAGTTAATGGTACCCCTGATATAGAGACTGCAATACCATGACAAGACACCATGACCGTATATATTCCCCTTAGGTTGCATGTTGTATGATTGTAGGAAGGATTTTTCTTGGACCATGATTATCGAGGTTTGACCATGACGAAGATTCATAAAGGAGTTATGACTTGACAGGAGAGACAAGATGATTAACAAGATGGTTAAAATTCGAGGATAAACACCGATTTAAATAAAGGGCCAAGAATTTAACATGGCAGAATTTATGATTTATTAATTCCAGGAAGATTATGACATGATTAAACGGGTTATAAAATTTGGAAATATTGGGGGATTATCAATATATTTATTTGATTGCAAGTTATGAATTTTAAAATGTTATATTTGGATGTTGCATTTGGAGAACCCTTAAGTACCGCATTGTTAAGTATTTTGAGGAAAGAGGAAATCGAGGAATAAAATTATTGATGGACTAATGTTTGAATTCAAACTTTTTGGACGAGATTACATTATATATAGGTGCATTGATTAAAATCAAGTTAGAGGAGTGGATATTAAATTCCGAGTATGGAATTATTAACTAAAAACTTTCGGGAATTTTTTTTGATAAAAATGGACTTTGATTCTATTTCGAGGATTTTCCAGGTTATGCAATAATTTCAGAATTTTTGACAAATTGTGAAAAGACCTTGTGGATTATTAACTGATTTCGTGGTTGAAGAATTTAAAATTTGAGGGAAATAATAATGTGTATGATTAAATGCTACTTTGAGGATTCTGAATTTCGAGGACGAAATTCTTTTAAGGTGGGTAGACTTGTCACTACCACATTCCGAAGACAGGGGTATTTTCGAATTTTTACAATATTTAATATTATGGTAGTTACAATTAAATAATTGCATGATAATATTTTTTATTTAAATAATTATGTGATGTGTAATTGAATATAGTATTAGATGCAGTGTTCATTTATTTTTTAGCTAGCAGACTAGACCTAGAAGCCCAGTAGATGACCACCTGTCCGAATTATAGAATTCTGGATTTTATTATTTTATTTGGAATTTATTTATTGGAGATTGTAATTAATTACCGTATTTTATTTAATATTTTTGCGCATTACCTTTGTTTCGATATTTGGATCACTACCCTGACTTTTGTCTTCCAACAAATTTTACAATCTTGCCCTAGACATGTCCGCCTTTCTTTCTGCTATTTTTGCAACTCATAATTTTGCTCCCTGTGCATTAATTCTGGCCGCACAAAAATCGTCGCGGACGTTATTTAATAAATCCCTATTTTGTATCGTTGTGCGTTCCAATTTAAATTGGAGACAATCTTGACCTATTTTTCGTGCGACCCAAATTAGGGTAATATTCTGTTCTGAGTCTTCTTCACTATTGGTATTGATGACCTGAACTGATTTTGGCCCCATGTACTCCTAATTAATTTTTGAACACAACTTGCATTTTATTCTAATTAAATTGAGGATACTATTTAAACCAATTCTAAAATCCCAATTTAATTCCAGGCCCTGCTCCTCCATTGCCGAGCCCGAACTCCTCCGACCTCCGGTCAGCCAGCCCGGTCAGCCACCTATCCCATCTTCATCCAATCACCACCACCACCTCCATCACTTTAGCGCCACCACCTCCTGCCGTACTCCGGCGAGACTCCGGCCAACCCCGCAGTAAGCTCCTCCTCTCTTCCCTCTTCCCTTTCCCTGTAATACATGTATATGTGTAATCAATCTATGTATTAGTATATACTATGTGGTAATATATAAGTACTCTAAGTATATATATATATGTATTCATACATCATATATGTGTATTCATTAATAAATATATGTATATGCATGAATATTGGTTATTTTCATATAGTATAAAATTAAGTAACGTATGTTAATGTATGTAAGTATTTAAGGTGTACGTATATGTATATATTAACATGTATATGTATGGTATATAGATATATTTAGTGTATTCTATGTTAATGTACATGTATTTGTATATATTATTTAATGTGTAGATAGATATATATATATGTATATAGATACGTATACGTACAATGATATATGTTGAATATTGTATTGTATTTTTCATATAAAAAAAATATGTATTATTTTGGTAATATATATATACCTATATATAAATGTATGTTTTTGGGGTGCAAATATACATATATTTATTTGGTATAATTTTATATAGTATATACGTATTAAATGTATTTTTGGAATATGTATAAACATATATATGAATATCAGTATTTTGGTATATATTCAAAATAACCGTATTTTGGTATCAATATATATATGTAGATTTATATTTTCATTTGGTATATGTAAGTATATATACATATATATAAACTTATTTTTGGTATAGGTATAAACATGTATTATATATGTGTTTTAGTATTTAATATTATATATATATAATGTATTGGCATATATATATATGTGTATATATATTTTTGTATAAACCCTTGGCATATTTTTAATGTATATATATATATATATTGTATATGTCTTTAATTTGATATATATATATATTGTAAGTACATATGTAAATTAAGATATGTATATTTATGTATCTATCTACTAGGTGACCCTAGTTGACTAGTGTCATGCCTGGCATAGCCCTGAGTTGGTATTTTGTTTGTGTGTTAGTGTAGCATCTGATGCAAATGTGATATGGTGATATGTTTCTAGGACTGTTGGTTCACCCAGGGGATACTCTGGAATAGGACATCAATAATTACCAGCTAAGGACCCAAGGCAAGTACATTCTCTGATAATTTCCAATTTCTTGATAATTTCTATAAATTCAATAATCTTGAAATGTTACAACTGAATCCTTGACACTGTGCAACACGGACTAGTATAGCTTGGATCTGCAGTCATGAGATGTTACATTGATTATCGTATTGACATTGTACACGACATGTATATTAGACATCGTACATGATAAACTGGACTTGCTCGTGTATCGTGACGTGTCATGGTTGGATCCACAGTACTAGTTGGGGGCAGGGAAGTAGTTAGTAAGAAATGTGATCATAACCTCTTATTGTAGTATAGAACAATGTAAGTGTTAATCATGCTCTTCACCATGATTAGCCAGGCCCTGTAGCTATCGTACATGTTCCCAAGCCGATCATATTTTGAAACTACTATTTCAAACACTTAGAATAGATTACAGTTCCCTATTTTAAATCACATACTACATCACCCGTATATGATATTGTTCCTTGTTCTTTTTATTTTCATACATGCAATGACTATATCATATTGCCTATTGCCTGTCTCTTTACATTGCCTGTCTCTCTTTATTGCCATTACATTTATTTCATGGTCTTCTCAGTAGCTAGCATCACACGTTTATTACTTTATAGTCCTTATCAATTTAATGGAACTGTTATTTGAGATTGTGCTTTGCTCCTTCCTGACTGGAAATATTTTTCCAGACTATGCCTTAGAGGATCGGTGTCCGACACTTTATGGACCATATGGTGAGTAGCTGCAGACTTGGTAGTTAGTTGTGATTCCGGGAGGTCTAGCCGGAATCACAAATTCTTCTAGTTTTTCTGATTAGTTCTTTTAGCAGACTTTTGGTACCAGATTTGTCTCCGGCAATTTTGATGAGACTTGGATATTTGTTGAGTTAGATTATATTCTGGATTTGTGTTGTATTAAATTTTTGTTCGATATCTTATCGTGCTGTAATCCTGTGATTGAGTATGTGTTCATTTTATTGTGTCATCCGTGCCTCCTTATGGAGATTGGATGCATGTGTGAGATTGGCTAGATAGTATCAAGACCTTGACAGCGTTCTACCGCCGATGCTGCGGCGTAGGCTGGACGTACCCACGCACTCGTGCCCCTAAACCGGGTGCGGGTCGTGACATGATGCCCTAAACTTTAATGATGTTGCCTTGTACGGGCGCAACCCCAGGCTCGCACGGTATCACATTTCGGTATCAAACGGCCATACGCGTCCCGCGGGAGCGCCGAGGAGCGGTGATTCGCATCCGGTCCGGTGGGGAAAACGGTGGTCGGGAGGCCTTCGGGACCGGGACGTGACATTGGTAGTTGCATTGCCTTTACTACGAGTGAAATATGGTGGCTCATCAGTAATGTGTTGTATCATCCAGAACTGTCGCATAACACGATCAGCTGGATGATACATGATGTTATCGTAGAATATTATAAAAAATCTATGTAGACTCAATCCAAAGGCCGTTGTTTGTAACTCAAGAGAATTTTGCCCAAGCCGGTACGGTAAAAAAATTATCTATTTCATGTCAACAAAATTGTAAGATAATAAACATATTGACTATATAAAATACAAAAATATATATAAGAGACTATAAAAATTTTACCTCGTTAAACTTTAGTGAATCGAATTGGCCCCGATATATTGTGATATCCTTGTGAGCACATCGAGTTGGATCAGCTGCAATCGTCATCTAGCGTAAAGCTGATGGGAAGACACCATCTTCGGTATCAATACGGGAGACTGGCCTACCGATACTGAAGTGCTCGTGGTCCAAACCTAGAAAAAAAATATATCATGTAAGTGTACATATTTCTTTAGTAAATGAAATTATATGAAAATTTTATACCTGTAATAATGTCATACATACATCCATTCAAAATTTTGTCTTTTATCCACTGAAGTAAAATGCACAAAATTTGACATGGAGTTGTACAGATATGCCAACATAGAAGCTCCCCATGCATGGCGGGTAGATTCTGTCAGATTTTCCAGGAAAAGGTAAAAAACGTAAATTTGCCCTAATTCGGAGTTTGGAAATAAAATTCCGTTGATTAGACCTAGTAAGTAGGCCCTGGTGCAAGCAGTAACCTGAACATATAATAAAAAAATATATCAGTTAAACTAAATAAAAATATATATTACATAAATAATAACATTAAATGTTATACTTACTCGTTCCGCATCCACTAAGATTTCTTCCTCACCAATACGATCTAGGTGCATAAAGTTGTGGCGGAGCCACGAAAGCGTCACGAAACTTTTACCATATATGGTAGGCGGCTCCACGCCTAAATACTTCATAATCACAGTTTTGGCGCAAAATGATTCATCATTTTCAAATATTATAGGTTCACCCGTAATAGGTAATCCTAAGATATTTGCCACATCTACTAGCAAAATGGTCATTTCTTCGAACGGTAACTGAAAGGTATTTCTTCCGGGCCACCACCGCTCAACTAAACTGAAGATCAAGTCTCGGTCGTGACGTAGAAAATGTATCTGATCAATATGATCAAAACAAAATACGTTCACCATACCATATTGTTCTTCAGTCAACATCCAATACCCAACGTCGTCCTCATAACGCCATGCGACATGCTTTCGTGCTCGAAATATATCAAGATAATCGTATTGCTATATATGACATATATAAACAATGTTATTATTAGACATATAAAAAAATATAAATTATATTTACTAAAATAATTTAATTTTAATATACCTGTCCAGAAAATACTAGACTAGAAATGTGCGACTCACGTAGCTGGATAATCATATATGTGGTAGGCCCTCCTGGAATACGTCCATCGTTTTTGGTACCCATATGCAATATTTAATACTTAGTGTTAAAATATGTAATCAAATATTTAGTGTTAGCATGATTTTTTATCACGAACATTACAATTATAATAGTTAAAATAGTAACTAGAATTACATAATTACAATTATAATTAAAAAAATTACAAACATGTTCTCCTTCTCTTCTTTTCTCTTCTCTGCTTACTTCCTCCTCATCTTCTCTTATCTGCTTCTTCTTCTCTTCTCTGCTTATTCTTCTTATCTGCTTCTTCTTCACTTCCTGCAATGTTGCTTCCTCCCTCCCTCCCTCCCTCTCCTTATAATATACACCAACACCCACCAACACCCACCAACTTATTAAACCAACTACCAACATTTAAACCAACCACAACCAACCACCCACATTTAAACCAACCACAACCAACCACCCCGGACCAACCAAACCAACCAAACCGTAGAGTCCATATTTTCGCCAACTCATTTGGCAAAAATAGGTGTATTTCCGCCCAAAATTCAGATTTTTGCCAACTCAGTTAGCGAAAATCAAATTCTCCAAAATTTTGCCATATGGGTTGGCGATATGTATCAGAATTTCAAAAAATTTAAAATTTCTATCGTTATATTTAATTAATATAAAATTATTATCGATACAATTAATTTTATGTAATAATAATAATAATAATAATAATAATAAATTTATTTGTATTATTCTTATTTATTTCTCACAAATTTATTACTGTACAAAAAAACTATTTTTTTAACACAAAAAATTTCAAACAAAATTGTCAACTGTGCAAAAAAAAAAAAAAAAACTATTTATTTTATCAACTGTGTTAATATTGCAATTCTTTCTTCACAGCAACATCACTCATTTTTCCATGGAAGTGAAAATGGGATGAATGACAACCGACAGGAACTCTGGGGTCTTTTTATCCCACTTCAGCAAAAGGAGGATGCATATGCTGAAGTGGACTATTTCACCCCTAAGTTTCATGCATATGCATGAAATAGTCCACTTTCATGGAAGGATCCACTTTCATGCATATAATCTGAGAGCAGTTTCATGCATATGCATGAAATAGTCCACTTGCACCCCTAAGTTTCAGCAACCAAACAGCCCCATAGTCCCGAAGGATCCATGAACTCAAATAAACACACTGGTGCATAATAAATTAGGTAGGTTTTTTTTTTTCTTTCTATAAATCATGAAAAGAAAGAAAGATATTGATAAACTCTGTGTTTAACACGAGATTTGGTCGGATTTTGAAATCACCCGTCCAACAAAAAGTAAACCCAAACCCTTGGGCGCCCCGTGCAAAACTCCGGCTCAAGAAGATTTTAGAAACCAAGCGCGTGACTATTTCACAAAACCAGGGGCATTCTCGGAAACTAATCTCTCTCTCTCTGGACTCTGGAGAGATCGACCAAGTTATTACCACCACACACTGCTTGTTCTCAGTTCTCACCAAACAAACAGCTCTCCCCATCTCAAGCCATTGCTCCGACGGAACAGTATAATCCAGACATCACCCAAACATAACCAATAGATATTAGACACGTGTCTGTAATTTTTTTTTTTAATTTCGAAATCGTCCAACGGCTGTTTTTTTTCGGTTCTGTAGATCCATTTCATCACGAGGATTATGTTAGTATTTTAGTATTTTACAAACGATCAGTCCCTTAAGACAAATATTTCATTTCACATCGTAAACTTGCAATATTATTTTAAAAAGGATGAAAAGCTAGGGACTCTTGTGCAAATATTGCAGCCTTGGGCATCACGAAAATGGTCAAAATGGAAGGATCCGAAAAACTCGACCAGTACTTGATATTTCGGGCCTAAAATTGGTCTACTGGGGCAAAATGTTAAATCAATCTGAACTTTGGGACAAATATTTAGACCTAGATGATCACGAATTTTTTGTTTAGAGCATTCGTAGTAGGACACTTCAAACACATACTTTAAATTATTAAAAAATATATAAATTATTATTTTTGGAGTGTTCCTATGATATTGGCACACAATGATACACTCTAAATATATAAATTATATATATATGAGGAATTTGCATCGTCGTTGACCTCACTATCGACCGCGTCGCCGTCGTCGAGCCGCACCTCAAATCCATTCCCGTCGGCTCCGTCACAAAGACGTTGAAGAAGAAGAAGAAGCATACGGGGGCTGTGCGCGGCGGAAGCATGCGTTCGCGGGGGACTGCGACTACGCCTCGAGCTGACGACGGCGACGGCAACAGCAGCAGAAGCTGCAGCAGCAACGACAGCAGCAGAGGCGAGCGCGTGCGTCTACACCTCGTCGCCACCTCCGCGCATGCGCCTCTGCCTCCGCCTCTGTAAGCCCCCTGATTTTCAGAAATATTAATTTGGATTTTTCGGAAATTAAACCTAGGCCTTTGGCAATTTGATGATTTTTAATTACGGTTAATTCATATTAAAATATTATAAAAATAATATTTTATGGTGTAAAATGGAAAACCGGACATAGGGTAATTTTTCGGGAATTTATTGGACTCTGGAAATCCGTTTAAAGCCCTGAAGACCCATGTAGAATTAAATCTGTGCGAACGCCCGACATCCCCATGAGAGCCGAAGCCCAGCCCAAGGAGCGTTGACCCAGCCCCAAATCCTAGGTCAAACCCTAGTCAAATTTTCGTATGTATAAATACATGTTTTCCTAGTTTTTCTCCACAAACCAAAAAGAAAAGAAAAAGGAAAAAAAATCCCTAATTACTAAATCCCTAATCCTAACCCTAAGCCGCAACCCTAGTTATTCTCCTCCGCCCGCCGTCTCCGGCAGTTCCTCCCCTCACCGCCTACGACGAAGCCCTAACTCCACCACCCTAAGCCCCGAGCCCCCTCGGCTTCGACCCCACGACCACCATCTCTCTCTTCTTCCCCGGCGAGTCTCTCCGTCGCCTCGACGCCATCCCCCACCTCGCCGGAGATCCGCAGCAGCAGCCCTTTCCTCCGCCTTTCTCCTCCAGCTACCCCACCGCCTTACCGGAGCCCCGCTCCGCCTCTGCCAGCCGTCTCCCACAGCGCCTATCTTCCCCGACCAAAACCCCTCTCCAACCCGCTCCGTCGACCTCCCAGTCACCAACTCCAGACCCGCCGCCGACGAGCCATTGCCCCGCTCCACTGCCCAGCTTCGACTCGCCGCCCCACCCGAGTCCGCCTCAGACCCCGACGACAGCCTCAGACCCTGACTCGCCGCTCCACCCGAGTCAGACTCGACCAACCACCGTCGACGACACCACCCAGCCTTCGACGACTCTGCTCCCGCCGGCGAGTCTTTCCCCCGCTGTCTCTGGACACAGCGGACATGGCAACCCTAGCCCCGGACACGGTGAACCCTAGAACGGGAACAGCACCAGTACAGGACACGCGAAGACACGACCAGGACGCAATTCGGACTCTCGGACACGAGAATTTCAGACTTCACGGAGCCCTGTTCAGGTACCCGTTTCTCTCTCCTTGTAATCCCGTTTTTGATTCCGTCAATTGCGTTGCGTAGACTGTATAACCCTCTCGGTGCCCGTACAACTCGCTCGGTGCATCACGTCCTGTAGTGGTCGTACACCGCGATCCAAAACAGGAGAAAATAACGCCCCGTTTCACCCCGGAATTGAGTGCGCCCCGCCAAACGGGACGACTTGGTCGCACGCGGTCTTTACCGAAACGTGCGCGACATTGATACGGTCGTGTGGAATTTCGGGAAAGTTGATTTGGATGTGCGTGCACACCGAAATCAACGCGTATCCGCTGACGACACCCCGTATCCGACCTTTCTGGAACACGCTGTAACTTTGTGTACACACGTCGGATCGAGACAAAACTTGCGCCATCGGACTCGTAGCAATACGCTGGTCCTGTGACCCAAGTTTGGTTCGATTCTGAGAACGTTGACAAAATCGCGTATCGTGGGCCCCACAGGCTCCACTGGACGGACGATTTTGTGATCGGCTCATCGGAATCCAATTCTGGAAGTTCCGTTGGGTTCGTATCATCATTTCTGACTTGTTGACACTAAGTTGGACAGATTTGGAGACCTTTGACCCGGACACGCTTCTCGGTGCAAAGTGGCCCACATGTGGACCCCGCTTTGGGCCAAAAATGTTATTTTTGCCCTTGTGTCCAAATTGGACTTAAGGACAGGCGTTTCTAGCTATTTGATATTTTCTGAATCTAATGGTGATGTTTATTTCAGCAACCGGAGTAGTACCTGCAGATCACACTGAGACCAGAGCTACAGCTGGAGCCAGGACCCCAGGCAAGTGTACCTTGCCAAATCCTGCAGTTTTTGCTACTTATTTCCTTGACTTAGTTATACATCAGTGGGCAAGTATACCTTGCCAACTTTATATTTCTTGTTGCATTTTCCTTGATTCATTATATTGCTGTGCATGCTTAACCTAGGACCGTGTGACGTACTTAGCGTCCGATTATCAGTCGGGTGCCAACACCTTACGCGGTGTTGTGTATTGTTATCTAGAGATGGACATTCGTGACCCCCTTACATTCTCGTACTTGTCTTATCAAGTACACTTTGACCCAGGATACTTGACACTGATCATGAGACGGGATCTTCCCGAGATATTCGTGGTGATTCTGTATAGGATACAGGACTTGACAGAGATACTATATTCTTAGATACTATATGACTTGTTGCATTAGATAGGATCGTGTGTGACATGGACATGAGGCATCATGGACATAAGACGTGTGATTACATTGGGTGGGAAGAGACACACAGGCTACAGGCTGACCATATATATACACCCCTAATATTGTGAGGCACAAGACTCTGAAGCCCGAGCTTGGCCCATTACTCATTATTACTGCTGCTACCGGCTCCCCGACACAGAGCTTGTAGCGGCGTCAGCCTGAGTTCTAGTGCTGCTCTCATCTTGCATATCACTTAGCTGGTTATTTAGTATCCCCTTATTGTTCCATCTATTGCTGGAGAGACCCGCATGCTACAGGTTGACTATATTATGTCGGCTACTCAGTCTCCCGCTGAGCTAGACCATCTCATGATACCACTGCTACCGGCTCCCCTACACAGAGCTTGTAGTTGTTTCAACCTGAGTACTATTGATGTTCTCTCTTGCATTTCACACAGATGATTACATACTTACCCTATTTATTTTATTATTTGCTGCACTGTATTCATTTTGGCATGAGCTTTCTTGTACCTTGCTATGTCCCCTGAGGACCTGGATCCGGATTATGTCCCCAGGATTTACAGACGAGATCTATCCCGAGGTATACGGGACCGCAGCAGGAGCAGATTCAGGAGCTAATACAGGAGCTGTACCGACCTTCGAGGACGAGATCACACTAGAGGACTTCTTCTGAGTATTGTCTGGTGATACTCATTTATTTCTATTTCCAGTTCCTTTATTTTCAGTCTATTGCATTGCTGTATCAGACTTGTTCTCGGATTGTTCTCCGAGACACTGTTATTGAGATTGTAGTTATTTTCTTTGTATTTATTCTGGCATTTGATCTATGATTATCTATTTTGGATGAGATTAGTATAGACTGTGGTTTGTATCATTGGACCTACTTATTCTTATATTACAGCTTAAGCATGCCCCGATGGATCCATTAAATTGGGTTTGTCCGTCGGTGTGTGCTGCTGGCCATTGTCACGCGTCCGGTCCCTCAATATTTTGGGACTGGGGCGTGACAGCCTCCCAGTCCTCGCCTTTGTAACGCCCCGCTCCGCGTCGGCATTATATATCAGGTTAGTGGGCAAAACTTCGTTCTCTGATTCTTGCACGCCTTAATAATAACCTGAGTTTTTGCTTGCAATATTTTCATAAGAGAATGATAGAACCTACCTTGCATGTTAATGAACGAACTCACCTAGCTTGTCTTTGAATCAATGTCTGCTTAACGAGAATCCTGAATCGCTTGCTTAGAATGCATGAACATGTTCACTATCGTCTATGCTTCGAGAGAACCATACTGTGCCTGAACGTGTTCAAGTGATAAGTCGGATTGCCCTGTAACAACGATTGTATTCTGATGGTTCGTCTCGTTTGCATACTAGAGTTTATTTGATAGTGTTCCATGCATTCGCATGCGGTCGGACAATGGCTATTGGTGGAAAGTTGAACTACATGTGTCACGGCTGCTACAGAGATAGTGGAAAGCATCCATGAGTCACAGCTGCCTCTAGCATCAGATAAAGAGTCATTGGCATGCTGTACAACCAGCTGCCGATCCTGAGATACTCGGGGACCGCCCTGCATATAGCTAAGTCATTGTGTTGGCTTGGATAGTGACTGCCCCTAAGATCGTGCATTGTGTGTCTAGCTTTGCATCTGACCCTGGAGTCGCACGAGACACGCTGCGCACACCCTAAAACTTGAACGGTTGCTTGCTTGCATATTCAATATGAAACTTTGTTTCCAAACATGTTTCCAAACAATGTAATATGACTCTGCTAGAACTGCATGAAACGAACCTAGGTAAAACTAGAAAGATCACTAGTAATGTAATATTTTATAACATGATTACTTAGTGTTGGTTTGAGTGAATGCATGTTTCTGTTCAGTTGATTTATCTCACAAGTACTTGTATAAAGTGCTGACCCAACAACAGTTTATTTGCTTGCAGGTACTGGATCGTCCGAGGGAGCGATAGGCGTGCCACAGTCCCTAAGACCCGGAATCCTGGTTTCGATTGTTGCCCCGAGAATGCTATCGTATAAGGGGGCATAATGTATGGAACGAACGTGTGCCTTTGCTAAAGGAAACCCAAGTTGCCTCGATTGTCCCGAACACTCAGTTGGCTAAATGCATTGCATTGCAACAAGTCCCTTTCCGCTGCTTACTCGATTGATGCGATGATAACCAACTATCAACTTAAACGATTGGCCTTGCACGGACGCAACCCCAGGCCCGTGCGGCATCACGTCCCCCGAAAGCTCGAACGGGCCATTCGCTTAGCTCCCCTCCTTCCTCGCACCCGCGGGACGGGCGCGGTGATTCGCGTCTGGCGCGCCGAGGCACGGTGATTCGTGCCCGGTTCGTTAATTCCGGCCGTACGGGGCGGGGCAGGGCGAAGCGGCGGCCCGGGCGGGACCGGGGCGTGACAGCCTCCTCCTCCTCCTCTCGCTACTCCGCCTCGTCCCTCCCCTTTCGGCCTCCACGTAGCCCCGTCCTCTTTTCACCTCGCGTAGCCTTTCCTCTCGGACAGTCAAAATTTTGACAGTCCTACTACCAATTGGAAAGACGGTCAAAATTTTGACAGTCGTAAAAATTTAACATTTTTTTGTAGGACTGTCATCATTCCAATTAATAGGACTGTCAAAATTTTGACAGTCCTGATTATAAAAAAATTAATTGGAAGTGGACAGTCCGATGAGTAATTTTTGGGAGTGACAAACTTGTAATTATCAATGATGAAAATTTAGACTTTCCTGAATTTTTTTTTGTAGTGTCTTTATCAAAGCCTAATTTAGTTTTTTCTATAAATCAGGCGAAGAAAGAAAGTAATTGATAAGTTCTGTGTTTAACACGAGATTTGGTCGGATTTTGATTTCTCCCGTCTAAAAATGAGTAAACCCAAACCCTTGGGCGCCCGGTCCAAAACTCCGGCTCCAAGAAGATTTTAGAAACCGCGCGTGACTATTTAACAAAACCAGGGGCATAAATCCGAGAATGCTCCTGTTTTTTTTTCTTTCTGCAGATCCATTTCATCACGACAATTATGCAGAAGAGTTTCATTCATTTCGTATTTTACAAACGTCCCTTAAGACAAATATTTCATTTCATATCGTAAACTGGCAATATTATTTTAAAGTAGTTTCTATTCGAAAATATTTAGGACGAAAAGATAGGAACTCTCGTATTTGCAACCTTTGGGAATCACGAAAAATGTTATTTAGTAATAAGATTTAAATTTTCAAATTGTTCAATATTAATATTTGAATCTTAAATAAGATTCAAACACTAACTTTAAACAATTTAAAGACTAAAATTCTAATTTCATATATATATATATATATAAAATCCTATCAGTAAATATAACCCTCACGAAAATGGTCAAAGTGGAAGGATCCGCTAAAGTCGACCAGTACTTGATAATATTTCGGGCCTAAAATTGGTCTACTTGTGCAAAATGTAGTAAAACTGGACTTTGGTACAAATATTTAGACCTAGATGATCACAGATTTCCTGCTTATATAGCGACACAAATCTTCAATTTTTCCTCAACGGATTCTCATTTCTCTTCTCCAACGACTTCTCCACTCTTTCTAGATCGCCATGGGTATGTTCAATCAATAGTTTCTCTATAGATTCTACTCTTTTTTTTCTTCTTCTCATTTTGTAGATCACTATAGTTTCATAAATCGATCACTATACTCTCTATTTTAGTGAATTTTTTTCTGAATTTTTAGATCAATATAGCTGCAATCGATCTCTCTTCTTTGAATTATACTAGTTTTCCCCCTGATAATTCCCTGATATTTTCCCCTAAAATTTACTATTTTCTGTTTTCAGCATCCTCTGGCAAGAAGATCAAGATCGGAATCAACGGTGAATTTATTTGCTTTCTTCATGATTTATTTATTTCTGTATTGCATGTGAGTTTCTGATGTTTTGATTTTGTTTTTTTTTCTTAGGGTTTGGAAGGATCGGTCGTCTGGTCGCCAGAGTCGCGCTCCAGAGCAGCGATGTCGAGTTGGTTGCCATCAACGATCCCTTCATTACCACCGACTACATGGTGAGATTCGAGATCCGACGCATATATAGTAGAGAGTGTAGATCTGAAATCTGATTGGTTATCTGATGATGAAAATAGCTGAGACATGGTTACTCTTTTCATTAAATAATTAATTTGATGTAAACTTCAATTATGTTTATTATCACTATTTTTGACGATTGATTGATTTGGATTGTAGAGATGTTGAAAGGTCAAGAACTCATTTGTTTGATGTTACTGTGGGTCAGTTTAGCTCCTGTTTGATTGATTTTGAATTAAGTTCCTATGATGTGTAGAAATTTGCCTTGATATAATTTAGACGTGTTCAGTGAAAAGTAGTTTTTGTTTTTTCAGAAAAAAAGTGTCCTCTCTTTTGGATGGTAGAAACTGTGTCTTACTACTGTTTTATCAAACTAAAATGTTAGATTCAAAGCAAATTATCAACTTTGATGCAAAATTGATGTTTAATGGTTAAGATTATAGTTACTCTTTTATGTTTGAAAGAGAGATTTGTTTAATCATAATGTTTGATCTTATATCTGTAACTTGGTATTTAGGTGTAACAGTAAACAATGTTGATCATAATCTCACTGCTTGTTTTTGAGACAAATTAGAAAAATAATTTCTATTTGGCTAGAAATTTACCTGGATCCTACTAATTTATTATGATCAAATCCTTCGACACGATTCTGATGCTTTAATCTGCATGAGTAAATTTCTCACTGAATAAGTTTCAGTTTCATATTGTCAATAAGATACCCTCGGAAGCTCATAATGATCTCATTGTGTATCTTTTGAGTTCATTTGATTGATGCTATATTTTTGTTTGGGAATTGTTTGCAGACCTATATGTTTAAGTATGACAGTGTCCACGGCCAATGGAAGCACCATGAAATTAAGGTGAAGGACTCCAAGACCCTTCTCTTTGGTGAGAAGGCAGTTGCTGTCTTCGGTTGTAGGTATGATTTGCCTTTCTGTTGGCATTTTGCTGTATAAAGTGCGAACTAACTATTTTTTCCTCCTGATATTAAGGAACCCTGAGGAGATCCCCTGGGGTGAGACTGGTGCCGAGTATGTTGTGGAGTCCACTGGTGTCTTTACTGACAAGGACAAGGCTGCTGCTCACTTGAAGGTAACTTGTTTATTCATCATGTATTGTGTTGGATTAATGGCATATTATGTAGAATAGCTAGGATTTCTTCTTTCAGATTTGCTAGTCATTTATATTTGAATCGTCACTAGTCATTTAGATTTGTTAGTCATTTATATTTTGGTATTAGTCATTTAATGGCATATTATGTAGAATAGCTTCTTACCTCATTTAGACCTTTCTAGATTGAGTGCATTATGGATGGTCGTTATATATTTGCCTATGATACCTCCTCACCTTATCGCTGCTCCTTTTCTCCTGCTTTAGTATATTCATTTATATATATTTTTTTACTATACCTCTGGTTCGATGATCTCATTGTGGTTTCATTTTTAAGTTATTCGTTGAAATTATATTATATCTTAGTTATGATTCAGTAGTGAACAATTTACTGCTTGTAGTACTCTACTAAGTTGCAATCATTGTGGATCCTAGAAAATGCTTATTTGTAAACATTATACCTGGTCATTATTGCATGTATCAATATGGAGAAATACTGAATCATTCAAAACAGAGTTTTGTTTTAATATATGTGTAAAATTTAGGTCTTGCTTCTTTTTTATATTAAGTTCTTCTTAATGGTGTTATATGGACATCTTTTGTACTTGTTCTTGATAGCTGGTTTTACTTGTTCAACTGTTTTAAAGCCGAAAAAATTGTGAAATATTTTTCATTGGTTTTTGTGGCAATAGGGCGGTGCGAAGAAGGTCGTCATATCTGCTCCTAGCAAAGATGCTCCTATGTTCGTGGTTGGTGTCAATGAGCAGACATACAAGTCTGATATTGATATTGTTTCTAATGCTAGCTGCACCACCAACTGCTTAGCTCCCCTTGCAAAGGTATCCTCTTCGTTTCATACTCATTGCCATGGTTTTGCTGCATCTTGTGCGGCTTATTTAGAATTCCTGTATATTATGACAGGTTATCAATGATAGATTTGGCATTGTTGAGGGTTTGATGACCACAGTGCACTCTATCACAGGTAATGTTTTACAGTATTGTCTAAGCTCACCTGTTTTCTGAGAAATGATAAATAGTTGCTCAATCTTGTTTTCCTCATCTCAGCAACCCAAAAGACTGTTGATGGTCCATCCTCTAAGGACTGGAGAGGTGGAAGAGCCGCCAGTTTTAACATCATTCCTAGCAGCACTGGAGCTGCGAAGGTAACATACCTCTTGCATTTGTTTGTTATAGACGTCTATTCCTCTTATTATGCTCATCTGGTATTGTTATTGTCCTTAACAGCTTGAAAATTGGAAATTCTGAATATGTAGAATTCAATTGTAGTAACTTTGCGAGCAGGAGTGAGTCTAGATGCCCTAGACTTCTAAAGCCTGGATGCCTGGTCCGATTAAGTAATTGCTTTCACTCAGCCGTACTGAAAATTAAGGGTTACTTTGGTTCCCATTTGTAACGGTAAATCATGGCCAATGCCCCTAAGCTAAGAAATTTGAAATTACCATTTTTGCTGTTTTGTTTCACAAAAATGGCAAAGATGGGGAACCAAATGAGGTTCCATTGTTGTTTTTGCCAAAATGCCCGTCAAATGCTCCATACGAGAAACGGGAGCCAAACTAGCTCAAGGACTTTATGATCCTTAGTGAAAGGAAATAGGCAGCACATGTTCTGTTCCTAGAAAATTTGGTAATTAGCAAAATCACATGCCTTTTGTTTTTTATATGTATCGTGTGTAGTATTATCTGCATATATATATGGAAAAAAGGGATATGAGCCATATGCTCATATTCATACATGAGCCAATGCACATGTGGACCAATAGGAATGGAGTGTACTAGTGCACATGGGATTGCACATGTGTGCACATGGGATGTAGGAATCCGTTCCTATTGGTCCACATGTGCATGGCTCATATCCCGTTTACCCTATATATATATATATATATATATATATATATATATATATTATTCCAAATACAATGATCAGGATTTGCGAGTTGGCTTCAACTTTTTAACAAGCATCTTATTTGATTATCCATGTATTGATATTTGTTTCTGTGGCTATGGTATATTATATCTCTGCCTTTAAATTTGTTTCCTTGCTTTTTCTGTAAGTTGTAATATTATTCTTTGTGAGGTATCAAGTAGTAGTACATCCCTTGAGCACTTGGATCAGACAATTTGCCTGTGGTACACAGGTATACTATATGAGTGTTCAAAGTCAAAAATTACCTAGGGTTTGACCTTCTCTTCTTCTTTAGATAAGATTTATGTTCTTGCACAAGTATCCTATAAGGTCCTTGCGCTTATTTGTTTCTTTTTAAGTTTTTATATTAAGTAGATTGTGCAATTTCTCTTTTGAACATTCCAATACCTATTGAAATTTTATTGTTGGAAAGAAGGCCCCTTTTTGTGCATAGGGCTGGCTTGATTCCCACGTGACACTGGAGTGTTTTCCATTTTTGTTGTCAAACATAATCTTGTTTGCTTCACCCAGCATTTGCCATACACAAGTGGCAATCAGTCTGTAGTGTATCAGTTGGCATTTGCCTTTTGAAATGGTGCATCTGCATTTTCAAATGGAAACCAAACTAACCCATAACAGTGATAGAGTGTTTGGCCTTGTGCTTATATGATGTTTCATATTTTAGATAATTGATGATTTCACATGTTTTATTATTCAATCAGCTTAAATAAACCAAGTTGTCCTCTTTTCTAACCAGGCTGTGGGCAAAGTTCTCCCTGCTTTGAACGGCAAGTTGACTGGTATGTCATTCCGAGTCCCTACTGTTGATGTCTCCGTTGTTGATCTTACTGTCAGGCTCGAGAAGCCAGCCACTTATGACGAGATCAAGGCTGCTATCAAGTGAGTCAAATAGCAAAGTACATCAACACTACTGCATTGTTTTGCCAGTTTCAAGCTTGTTGTCAATGCTTCTTTTCATTCATGTTCTGTAGGGAGGAATCAGAGGGCAAGCTTAAGGGAATCTTGGGTTATGCGGAAGAAGATTTGGTGTCCACTGATTTCATTGGTGACAGCAGGTATTGACATTTAGCTGAAGGAAGACTACTTTAGTTATGTTATTGGAAGTGTCGGAATTATTCATGCCTTTTCCAATTGTCTTGTAACAATAACAGGTCGAGCATCTTTGATGCCAAAGCTGGGATTGCCTTGAGCGACAAGTTTGTTAAGCTCGTGGCCTGGTATGACAACGAGTGGGGCTACAGGTAATTTGCACCTATAATTGAACTCTTAACATGTTCTGTAATTGTTATGCTTATGGTATGTGGATCTTGCTAAATTCGCTTCTCATTTGCAGCACACGTGTCATCGATCTCATCCGCCACATGGCTAGTGTCTAAAGTGCTTGCCTTGGGAACAAAAACAAATGGTAGTATTATCATGCCATTATAGACGGCTTAGTGAGTATTGATGTTTTGAAAATAAATGACTCGTGAAGAGATCAACTATCCTTTTTTTTATGTAATTGGGTCGTACAGTGCCCCACCTTTTCGAGATGGTTTGTTCAATTGGCATTAGTGTTTTTCCTTAACAACTGCGTTTGTTTGATGATCTAAAGTTTGGATGGGATGTGGTTTGTGCTTTTGTTTAATTAAGTGGTCGTCTTCAATGTTTCCCTTTGCATTAGCTTAAGGTGTAGTGGTTCACACAGGTTGCAATATGCTTGCATTTTTAGGTACTTTAGATATTGTATCCTGCACCAAGCATCCTGTGCGGTTATCATGAGGACTAGTGCTGGGTTTGGTGCAGTTTATTTTTCTTGCTGTTTATTTTCTTGAAAAGCAGTAACCAAATTGTGTTTGGCAACATTTGGATGGAAGGCTGATTTCAAAAGCTTCATGTTTCTTAGAGCAATCCACAGTGGAGATATTCCAAACATATATTCCAAATTTCCAAATTATTGAAAATTGTACAAATTGTTACTTTTGGAGTGGTTTTTTGATATTGACACATAATGGTACATTCCAAACAAATATTCCAAATTAACCTCATCTATTCTTTTTCTTTTTATTATTTTTTTTTATGGTAAGATTTTTCTCTCCTTTTTATTTTTATTTTTTCTTCCTTGTTTGGTAAGAAGGTTCATTTTGGTGGACCCAAAAATTGATGTAGCGGAGCTAGATTTACATTTTAAAAAAATTTAAAATATTGTAATGCAAAGTTGAAATATTACAATTTTCATGTTTTGTCACGTCAAAATTGCAATTCAAATTGATTTCACTTTTAAGGATCAAGACAGCAAGCCATTGATATAGTTTAGAAGAAGGGTTTATTTGGCTGCAAGAAACAAGTTGCGGAGAATTGAGTTTCCAAAGAAAAAGAATTCTCCTAGTTTTTATATTAATGAAGAATAATACTATTCATCCCTTCAAAGTGTAACTTCAAATCATTTCTTCTTATATGGCAGCTGACGTGACGGTTAATGTGATAGATGAGATGACAAATTTTAAATTTTAAAATTTAAATTAATAAAATTAACATAAAAATTTTTGGGTGATCAATTTTTTCGGTTAAAATTTGTCATGTCAGGTCACACATAATGCTATTTAATATGTCATGTCAGTTGCCACATAAGAAATAATGGTTTGAGGAACAATTTAGAGAGATTAATAGCATTACTCTAAGGTTTCGTTTGGTTCGCGGAAAAAAATGAAATCAATTTTTTTGCCATTTCCTTTCATTAAGAAAATTATAATTTTTACTAATTTTTTTTTCGGTGTTTGGAAAAGCCAGAAAATTTGAAAGAAAAACTGAAATACATGGGGGCCTAAAATTGATAATAAAAAAAGAGTTCACCGGGCCGTGTAGGCCCATTCACTGTGGATGATTCACTAAGCCCACTTACCTTACCTGAGGTGTGAGCACTAAAGTGGCCAAATCAAGGAAGCAAAGGCCACATTCCAATTAGGTCATCTACTTTCTCCAAAACCAAACTCTTCTTTTGTTCCTAGACAAAATTTTGAGCTGGTGTTGTTGTCAAGTTTCGACAACATAGGAAGAACTGCAACGAAAGCCGGCTCTCCACCTCCAGGTTCTCTCGGACTGTCGGCTCTCCCCCAAAATTTCAAATATTGTAAGCAAGCTTCCATTAGGAAGAGCAGCGAACCAATGTGTAGCTGTACCTCTTCCTAATGGAAGCTCACAAGATTTGGAAATTTGGGGTAGAGCCGACAGGGGCAAAATCAGTGAAGGGGTTTCAGTCAAAACTTCAATTTTTCTCAACCAGAACAAAATTCTGGTTGACAACTTATTTATGGTTTTTGAGCCCTACTTTTGCTTAGTAGCTTACTCTTTTTCTACCAAATCTTGTGCAGTAGACGAGAAAGCCATTTGCCATAGACCATTTTTTCAAAAGAAAACATGCTAGTTGTTCACAAGATCATTATAATGCACCAACATTTGTACCGGTGGTGACAACATCTGACATTGAAGCTTCAATATCTGAGAATCCTCCAAGTCCAGGACCTCCACATCATCTGAGTTCCTCCACCATTAGGACCATCAAGATTTCAAAAAATTGGAATCAATTGAGATTGACATTAGTTCCTTGGAGCGCGATCATGGACTACACAAACGAATTTGTGATTATCATGTTAATAAACGTGAGTAGATTCGAAGGGCCTATATTAGGTTTGGTCCATATCAACCTATACGGAATATGTACCCAAAATCTAGACCAGAACATCATTGTCGTAGCTTTCAATCTACATGGTTTAAAGTATTTCCTTCGTGGTTAGAATATTCTCCACCATTAGGACCAATTCAGATTGAATGTGTCAATTGATATAGTTCGGTGGCTTACATTTCAAGGTTGTGCTTTTCGAGGTCGTGGTGAAAGTTTAAGCTCGATCAATCGTAGAAATTTTCTTGAGATGTTAAGTTTTTTGAGTTCTTATAATGAAAAAGGTGGCTGATGTCATAGGCAAAGCTCTTAAGAATACCCCTTACACATCATTAATGATACAAATTTTTTTTTTTCCATGAGTTTTCAATTAGAGTGAAGAATGCAATTTGTGTAGAAATTGGAGATGGAAAGTATTGTGTAATTGTGGATGAAGCTCGGGACGAGTCAAAAAAGGAACAAATGTCTATAGTTTTGAGATTTGTAGATGGAGAAGGTTTGTACGAGAACGTTTTTCTTGGACTTGTTCATGTCTTTGATACTAAAGCATTGACTATGAAACATGTCTTATAGTTTGCACTATCTTATCACAACCTAGATATTTAGAATATTTGAGGGCAAGGATATGATGGTGTAAGTAATATGCGGGGTGAGTTTAATGGATTGCAATATTTGATTTTGGGTGATTGTCCATATGCTTACTACGTTCATTGTTTCACACATCACTTGCAATTGACATCGGTGGCATCATCGAAAGAAGTTGTCTTCATCAATCAATTCTTTGTTAAATTGATTTATATTGCCAATATTGTCGGTGCTTCTTGTAAGCGACATGATGAATTGCAAGCTGCTCAAGTTAGTGACATTGTCCATATGATTTCCATTGATGAGCTTGAGGGTGGGAGGGCACAATCAAATTGATACTTTACAACTAGCGGGAGATACTCGTTGGAGTTCTCATTTGAGATCTATTTCTAGCTTGATAAAGTTATTCAGCGCGACATGTCAAATTTTACTTACCAGTATTGATGATAAAGGATCTACCTCTACACAAAGAGGAGATGCAGATACAACTTATGAAACTTTGATTTCATTTGAATTTGTTTTGGCATTGCATCTTATTAAATCAATTATGGAACACACTGATCTTCTTTGCCAAGTTTTACAATGTCAAGCTCAAGATATTGTAAATGCTGTGCAACTTGTTTCATCAACTAAAGAACTTCAAAAATTCAAAGATGACAAATGGAACTATTTACTTGTTGAAGTAAAATCATTCTGTGAAGCACAAAACATCTATGAACCGAACATGAGTGCTCGATATATTGGTAGAAAAGTTCGAGTTCGTCATCCACAAGATATCACAGCTGAGCAACATTATCGAAGGAATTTTTTTATGAAGCAATAGATTCTCAGCTACATGAATTAAATGATCGATTTAGTGAGCATGCTATGGAGCTATTGATTTCTAGCTCTGAAATAAATCCAAAAGATTCTTCAAGCTCATTTAGAGTTGAGGATATTTATTTGTTGGTGGACAAGTTTTATCTGCATGACTCTACAGAGTTCGATAAAATACAATTGAGAATCCAGCTTTAACATTGTGAGCACAATGTTGTTCTTCATCCAGATTACAAAAAATTGCCAAGTATTTTAGAAATATGTCAATCGTTGGTAAGAACCAAAAGATCGACAACATACCATATTGTTTATTGAGTGATTACTCTTGTGCTTATTCCTCCGGTTTCTACTGCAACAACAGAAAGGTCATTATCTGCCATGAATATTGTCTAAAGACTAGACTTCGAAATTGCCAAGACTATTAGTACAACGACACATATGGAAGACTTTTGCGATTTGAAGGAACGTTGAGTTCCACTTTTATCTGGTTTTATGACATCTCTGATCTGGTTTTGCAGTGTCGACACTCAGGTAATTGGATTTCACCTGATACATTTAATTAGAGTTTAATATCAAAAATTATGTAGGTACCGAAAATCATTTAACATAGTTCGATGCCTTTCTTGATGTCAATGTCCTCCTGCCTATAGCTCTAGCGTTGATTGATTGATTGTTGGAAGCACACACCCTTAAGGTACCAGTGCCCTGCCTAGGATTTCATGCCTTCTATTATTCAGTGTTTTGTAATAATTCTCTCTTTGAATACATAGCAGAAAACTGTTGGTTACTTTGTTTATAGTCCGCTAAACTTGTATTATGATCCGCTGCACTTGTATTAAGAACAAACTTACCTTTCTTGTTTTGTAATGTTGCTCGTCTGAAAACTATTGGTTACTTTGTTTCACATATCTAGGTCATCCTGTGTGCTTGCATTTTGCTACCTTTTTTTATATCTATATAGCTGTGAGCACTAAATGTGCATTATCTTCTTTCTTTTATCTCAATGCCTAGTGTGACTAATTCTCTTGACATATTTTCCAGCTATTTTTGAAGCTGCTAACATATTTTCCAGGGCAGGGCTGACCTTAGAACTGGATGGCTGGCAGTATGCATGGTAAGCAGTGGCATGCAGATTTGCTGCGTTCTGTATCTCGTATCGTTCATCGAATTTCTAAAGTGATCTTCTTTATACAAAGAGTGGGGAAGAAAGTTCACTGGCGAAACACTAATGGAACTTGAGGAGAATCTCATAGACACCATGTATGAAAGTGTTTTATATCAGCATACTTTGTTCTCTAGAAAGTTCGCTAGGCAGTTAAAACAGAAGCATTCCCAGATACCAAACAATACATGTCTATTATTTATGCCATTATTGTTACTTCAACCATGTGCAGCTTGGTCCTTGGTACATCTCTTACTAACAATAGTGTTTATTTAAATAGACTGACCAAACTTTAAAATTCCTTCATTTTTGTACCAACACATGGAGAAGTTGTTTATGCAATTGGACTAGGTTATGAATGTGTATATCCATATATGTATGCTAAGGAAGTGTATTATAAATAATAATACAGTTGTGACTTCTTAATTTTTCTTGCACACATGTGGTTGTGGTTGTGGTGGTTTTGTTATGCCTAATCTGAATGTGATACTATGGACCACAGAATATGGAGATCCAAAGACAGCATGCTGGAAGGTTTGCGATATTTGAAGAAACTATTTTGTTATGGTAATTACAAAGTGGCTCCTCATCACATATTACACTTGCTTTAAATTATATATAGCATATTATAATATCATCTTAGTTAGTCTCCTTTTTAATTTCTTTGGGTGCTCGGTTCCTGTCCAACGCGAGTCCTGACTCAGTCCCGGGAGGGGGGGGGGAACTATTTCCTCCTATTTTTTCTTCCTTTGAGAATTAGTTTCCTTTCCTCCTCATTTCCATTCGCATCCGCACATAGGAAATGAATGATTTTCCTTTTTTATGGCCATGATTCTGTGAACCAAACGTGGCCTAAGGCTTTCTCCAATGAAAATTTCTAAAATTCAGTTTCTATCCTATTTGACATTGTAATTTAAGAAAATTTCTATCGTAGTGACATAATTTCTATATAGAAATTGGAGCCACAAAAATATACTTTCCAATGGTTCTCAATTTCTATTCTACATGACAGAAAATAAAGGGGTTAATTTAATAATTTAGTTTAAAAATAGTATATATATATATATATATATATATATATATATATATATATATATATATATATATATATATATATATTAGAAAAGGTAATTCCATTAAACAATCAAAACAAGGTACATTCACCAGCCATAATCAAGGCCACCTACTTAACATAACCAACACCTCATAGTCAATGCTATGGGATATCCCAATAGTCGGAGTGGACAAGCCTTAGAAGATACGTGTGTTTCTTTTCCACTAAACATGCCATACTGCCAGACTAATACGCGCCTCAGAAAACTATGTAGCTCCCCGTCCTCTTAAGTTGCTAATACAGTCCATAATCGCCTCGATTCCCCAGTCTCCCATTGCTTCCAACTTAAGAAGTCTTCCCTGTGCTTGCCATATTTGCCTTGACGTTGGGCAGTTGAAGAAGAGATGTCTAATCGTCTCCTCCACTCCACCACAAAGAACACATCCCTGTCCACCCGTGTTTACGCCAAAGCTGGTCAGCCTATCAAGAGTAAGCAATCGATTGAGGCAAAACTTATACATACACAATTGCATTTTTCGACTGAGTTGCTTCGGCCAAATGAATTCAAACCTTGCAAACTGCTGGTGCTTCATACGGATACTTTCTAAGCCGCTCGATGGTCAAAACCTCCATACTTTGACCCCTTCCGGCGCCAGGCGTCCACTAGTACGGTGTTGTCCAGCCGGATACTGGCAATCTCAGTAGCAAATTGCCTGGCCACACTGTGACTCCCCGGGTGCCAATCCCCTTGCCGAATAAGACGGCTTACTCATGCACTTCTTTGATTAGGAACAAACGAGCTCCATCCAGCCCTCTCAATGAGGATTCGGTGCTCGAGCCAAGGCTCGAACCACAGGCTCGTGGTTTCTCCATCCTTCATGCTGCTTGTGATCTCCTCCTTAACCCGGTGTCGGTATTGAATGATGGATTTGAATACAACCGAGTCATTATTATTAACTCGCCTGATCCAGAAATTATCTCCTCATAAGTATTTACTCGACATCCATTTTGCCCACAAGGAGTCCTCCGTGATGAACCTCCATACAAGCGTCATCCCTGCCACATCCCGAAGCTCTCGCAAAGATCACAACCCCACTCCTCCTTTCTCCTGAGGACGGCATAAGCTCTCCCATTTTATTGCGTGTATGCCTCATCGCCAGATAAAGTTGGCCCATAGCTTCTCAATTTTTCAAATAGTAGCCATTGGGAGCATGATGATTTGCAACCAATACATAGCAATGGCCGTGATAACCGATCGTACCAGCTTGATACGGCTACCGAAGAACATACACTGAGCATGCCACCCCTCAATTCGCCGTTGTGCGTACTCAACTAACGTTTGATAATCCATGTATTTGGCATAATTGATGGACAAAGGAACCCCCAAGTATTTGACTGGCAACTCTCCACGTTCCACCCCAAGAATAAACGCCCTCTCTTCCTTGTCCCGATACTGGGAATTAAAATATGCTTACTCTTATCTCGATTGAGATATAATCCACTGTGTTTGCCGAAGACCTCCATGATACGTGCCAGCTCAATCAAACTGTCATTTGTAGGTGACAAAAAGACGAGCAAATCGTTAGCATATATAAGATGAGTCACATGAGGGAGTACCTTCTTTTGCAACGGAATAATCTTCCTCATGTATACTGCTGAATCAATGAGGCAAGTAAAGTACTCCATAAGTAAAGTAAACAGATAAGGCGAGAGCGGATCCCCCTGTCGAATGCCTCTATTTCTTCGAATGAATTCATATGGTTGACCCTATATAAGGACTGAGAATGTAGGTGTCGACACACATTCCTATACTCTTTTGACCCAGACTTTGTCAAATTCCATCGCAAGCATAATATGGCACATGAACTCCCTATTGACCGTGTCATAAGATTTTCGGAGATCCATCTTGATACATGCTTTCTTTCCTCTAGGCATGTTAAAATCTTGGACAACTCGTGCGCCAAGAAGGTGTTGTCTGCAATGGCTCTCCTTTTGATGAATGCCGCATGATTAGGCGACACCAGTTCTGACATGATGCGCTCCATACGCCTACACATGAGATGGGTGATAATCTTGTACAGGTGGTTGCAATAGGCGATCTGCCGAAAGTCTGCAAGTGAAGTTGCCCCCTCCTTCTTTGGGATCAACGTCAGGAAAGTGTGATTGAGCTCTTTCAGCAACCTCCCATTGGTGAAGAAATCTTGTATCACCTCTAGAACTTGGTATTTGATTACCCCCTAATGCTTTTTGTAAAACATGCTGCCGAATCCATCAGGGCCTGGCTCTTTACTGGGATCAACATTCCGGATAATCGCTTCCACCTCCTCCAACTCGACTGGCGCTAGTAGGGTAGCATTACTGAATGAAGTAACCAGCCGCTTGCATATCACCTCAGGGAAGTTATTAGTATAATCATTTTGATTAAATAGGTCCGAGTAGTACTGATAGCTTCTGCCTATAATACAGATGGAGTAACCGCTTCCCTCTTATCCGGACCGATCAACTTGCAAATGTGGTTACAGTGGTGTCGCATTCGGACCACATCGTCGAAAAACTTTGAGCATTTATCACCCTCATGTAGCCATGAGGACTTTGCCCTCTGCGCAAGATCCACCTTCTCCTGTGTCCGAAGATCATCAACCTCATGGACAAGGATTTTTCCTCGGCCGCCAGCAACTCATTATGTATATTAGTCTGGAGCCAGTTTTGTACCTACCTAAGTTTGTCCTCCATATCTGAAAGTCTTTTTAGGGGCCGATCCTTGCACTATTACTTGAGTGACGCTTTAACCCTCTTGAGTAGGCTGATCAACTAAACCTATGGATTCCTATTCACCGTTCCACCCATGCCTCTTGTGAGAATCATCTCACAGTATTCGTATTTGTCACTACCACATTCCGGAAACAGGGGTATTTTCGAATTTTTTACAATATTTAATATTATATTATTTTTAATTAATTAATTGCATAATAGTTTATTGATTTAAATAATTATTATGTGTGATGTGTAATTAAATATATAATTATATGCAGTGTTATTATTTTATTTTAGCTAGCAGACTAGACCTAGAAGCCCAGTAGACGAACCCCTGTCCGAATTATAGAATTTCGGATTTATTATTTTATTTAGAATTTAAATTCTTGAAGATTTTAATTAATTACTGTATTTTATTTAATATTTTGCGCATTGCCTTTGCTTCGATATTTGGAGCACTATCCAGACTTTTGTCTTCCAACAAATTTTACAATCTTGCCCTAGACATGTCCGCCTTCAATTCTGCTATTTTTGCAACTCATAATTATGCTCGTTGTGCATTATTTCTAGCCGCACAAAAATCGTCGCTGACGTTTATTTTTAAATTCCTATTTTGTATCGTTGTGCGTTCCAATCGATAATTGGAGGCCATCTTGACCTATTTTTCGTGCGGCCCAAATTAGGGTAATATTCTGTTCTAAGTCTTCTTCAATATTGGTATTGATGACCTGACCTGATTTTGGCTTCATGTACTCCTAATTAATTGTTGAACACAACTTGTATTTATTTCTATTCAAATTGAGGATACTATTTTATCTGATTTTAAAATCTCAATTTAATTCCAGTGCCCTGCAAATTCAGCCCATACCCATCTTACAGTGCCCCCTGACCCTACAAATTATCGGACCCCGAATCGCCTGCCCAATTTTCGTCATTTCATGTGTTTGTGCAATTTCCCGAATTTAAGGGGCTAAGTTGCAATTATTCAATTGTAGGTGCCAACACCTAATTATTTAATCATGAGGGAGCCTATTAATTTTTAATTTAAAACCCTTATAATCCCCATGAATTATTTCCTCATGTTCCATCCTAGCCACTCATTTAAGTGGGTCAAATCCTCACCCTACATCACACCCTCTCTCTTCCT
The DNA here is from genome assembly GCA_036927795.1 of Iris macrosiphon. NCBI lineage: Eukaryota > Viridiplantae > Streptophyta > Magnoliopsida > Asparagales > Iridaceae > Iris > Iris macrosiphon. The sequence continues at coordinate 99,468,506 of JAYESA010000006.1, forward strand.
ATTTAATGACTTGTACCCTCAAACCCTAATCCCTATGCAACCTAGGTTTTCCCCCACCTCTCTCTCTCTCCTCCTCACAAGCCTCCAACGTAGGTAATTTCTTTCTCTCCTTCTTCCTTTTTCTTCTCTTTTCTTCTTCTTCTTCCTCTCTCCTTCTTCTCTTTCTTTTATTTTCTTTTTGAAATTTTTTGAATTCAATAGGGGGAGGGAACACTGTTCCCTACTGTGCACAGGCCGACCGTTCCCTGTACATCCGCCGGTCACCCTCCGGCGACCCTCTCCTCAGGCCGGCCACCCGGCCGAGTCCCCCTTCAGCCGGTGGCTGTTCCCGTCAGCCGAAGCTCCTCCGGCGGCCGCTGCACCCGGCCCGCTGCTGACCTCCGGCGGCTCCCCGCGGCTGCTCCTCCCTCCGGCCCCTCACGATCATCTCCTCTCGACACCATCAACCACCTTCACCACCGTCTTCAACCCGGCGGTCAGCCCCGAGACCGGCCAGGCCAACCCCTCACGAGCTCCTCCCAACTCCCCATTTCCCGGCCATCCTCCCTGCTGCTGTCCGCACCGACCCCGGCAGCCCGCTGTGAACTCCTCCTACCTCACGACGAGTCGAGCACAGCCATCTCCGGCCTGCCACCCCTCCGCCTTGCTGCGACTGCTCCGGTCCGGCGACGGCAACCACCACCACTCTGTAAGTTTCCCTTCTTCCCCTCTTCTCTTGTATATATATATATATATATATATATATCCTTATATATATATATATGTATATATGTATATACGTATGAGCGTATATAAATACACATATAAGTTTAGCATTTAATAATAATTAATGTGAATGCATTGTATGAAAATACGTATGTAGGTATATATATATATATATATATGCTATATGTATATTAAATGGTAGGTATTTAATTTATGTATAATTAGAGTAATTAAATTGTATACGTATAATACCTATTTATTAGTAATTAATTTTATGTAGGAAATTTTGTATAAATAGATGGTTACATTTGCATGTATATGTAACTATGAAATTAAATTAATGTTTAATATATATTAGTATGGTATATATATATATATATCTAATGTATATATAAATGTTTGTTTATATATATTTAGATTAGTGTGAATTAGTTTACGCTTTTAATTAAATTTGTATGTATAACTAATATAAAGTATTTATATATTTAATTAATGGGAAATTAGCATACGTATATTATTTATTTAATTTATGTTTAATATGTATATATGTATACTATATAAATACATTAGTAATGCATGTTTTAAAGGAGGTATATTGGTATATATTCAAATAAACGTATTTTGGTACGTGTATTTCAATTAATATATGTATATGTATCCTGGTATAAAATATATCATGATTGGTATTTGTATATATATTTGTATATATATATATACTTATTACATTTTTTCAAATATGTATTATTAGCATAAATGTAAGTATATATATATACGTATATACTTTGTACATACAATTAAAATATTTTCTATATATATATATTCTAAAAGGGTATTTTTGGCCTATATGTGAGTATACACTAGTATAAATCAACTATGTAATTTTAAAAAGGAATATATATATATATGTATATATATTGTAAACACATTTAAATTTGGTGCATGTATAAAATATTGTAAGTATAAATTATTACGTTTATAGATACATACAAGAATCATTTATTTTAAAGTATATATATTTATACGTATATCTATAATTGTATTGAGGGATATTATGTGTAATTAATTAATAAGTTGTTATTTAAATACGTAGTCCTACTAGATGACCTTAGTTGACTAGTGCCCTGCCTGGCATAGCCCTGAGGCCAGTATATTTCTTCTGTGTGTTAGGATAGCATCTGATACAAGTGTTGTTATTGTGATATGTTTTTAGGACTGTTGGTTTTACCAGGGGATACTCTGGAACAGGACACCATAAATACCAGCTAAGGACCAAGGCAAGTACATTCTCTGATAATTTCCAATTCTTGATAAATTCTATAAGTTCAAAAATCATGAAATGTTACATCTGAATCTTTGTCACTGTGCTACACGGACTAGTATAGCTTGGATTTACAGTCATGAGATGTTACCATTATTATCGTATTGACATTGTACACGACATGTATATTTAGACACTGTACATGATAGACTTGACTTGCTCGTGTATCGTGACGTGTCATGGTTGGATCCACAGTACTAGTTGGGGCGGGGAAGTAGTTAGTAAGAAATGTGATCATAACCTCTTATTTGTAGTATAAAAACTGTAAGTGTTGATCATGCTCTTCACCCATGATTAGCCAGGCCCTGTAGCTACTGTACATGTTCCCAAGCCGATCACATTTCGAAACTACTATTTCAAACACTTAGAATAGTTACCGTTCTCTATATTTTCATATACTACATCACCCGTATATGATACTGTTCCTTGTTCTTTCATTTTTATACATGCACTGACTGTATCATATTGCTATTGCCTGTCTCTCTTAAACTGTCATTACATTACTTCATTGTCTTCTCAGTAGCTAGCATGACATGTTTTATTGTATTATAGACATTATCAATTAATGGAACTGTTATTTGAGATTGTGCTTTGCTCCTTCCTGACTGGAAACATTTTTTCAGACTATGCCTTAGAGGACCGCTGTCCGACACTTTATGGACTATGGTGAGTAGCTGCAGACTTGGTAGTTAGCTGTGATTCTGGAAAGTCTAGTCGGAGTTATTATTTCTTGTTAGTTCTTTTAGTAGACTTTTTGGTACCGGATTTGTCTCCGGCATTTTGATGATTTTTTGGATATTGTTAAGTTATTCTTGTGGACTTGTGTTGTGTTTAATTTTAGTTTTTATTCGAAATCTTATCGTGTTGTTAGTCTGTGATTGAGTATATGTTCATTTATTTGTGTCATCCGTGCCTCCTAATGGAGATTGGATATTTGCGTGACATTAGTTAGATAGTATCAATACCTAGACAGCGTTCTACCGCCGATGCTGCGGCGTAGGCTGGACGTACCCACGCACTCGTGCCCCTAAACCGGGTGCGGGTCGTGACACGTTTTTAGTGGTGGCCCATGCAGGTCAGACTTCGCGAGTTGTGCGATGTCGTGGTAGTGTGACATCCTTGTTATACTACTGCGTGCCTGCGATTGAATCTAGGACATAGGATACTAGGACGAGAGCAAATACTCAATCACAATTCCTTGAGAGATTCCTGGGATGACCCCTGAGAATCTTGTTAAAACTTCCAATTTAAAATCATTCCCTTGTTCTGACCATTCTCACTTGTTGATATTGATTTGATTGCTGTTAATTAAGGTATTAAATTAGGATTTTGCTTCATTATAGAGTTGATTTCATATTAAGATGAATTTATAAGACTGATTTATGGTATTATCTGATAACACATGTCGATGAGGACAGTGAAAATGAGTAACATTAGGGCTATTGGACTACGAAAGGTGAATTTTAATTTTAATTTTGAGGATTGAAAATGAATTTCAAATTTTAAAAATTTTGAGAGGTTGAGATATTATGTTAATAACATCTTATTTTGAAGATTTCAATGAATTGCAAAATTTTAAAAATTTGAGGAATTGAAATATGGTTATTAAAACTTTATTTTGAGGAATTCAGATTCAATTTGATGAACCTAGACAAGTCTGTAAGGATCTTTTAAGGTGATTAAGTTTTTATTTCAGTATGTAAATAATTGGACTTGAGAAAAGTATATGCATTTTACCTTAAAGGTTTATTTGAGAGTTATTTTGAGGAATTTTATTTTGAGGATAGGATTTTATAGAGAGAGATATATTATAATATAAGTAGATAAGATGTATGTGTAAGGATCGGTTGGCTTGAGTATGATTGAGAATTCACTGCAAACTGACTTGGGTGATCATCAAGGGATGTATTAGAGAGAGCAGTACTTAGTATAGAGTGTTGCAATTGATATGCACTTGAGTGATAAGAATAACTAGCATCAACTGTTGCAGTAGATAAGGAAGCTAGCAGTGAGTGAGTTGTGATAGAACTGTGAACCCTAAGGGATAGTGGTATCAAACCATGGATGCACCTTTGATCTGTGCAATCAACTAGGATTATTCAAATCTTTTATCTTGAATGTTGTTCCTTAGAACTGTACTGTCCTTCCTTGATGATATCGCATTTTGCCTAAATTGATTCCTTGGGATCTGTCTTCAGGATGTTGCCGAAGACACTATCTACGAGAGCGGGAACACCAGCTTTAGAAGGGTCTGCCACCTCTCCACCTGAGGGACAGACAGCAGTAATTCCTCCTACATCTCCGATGCACGTAGGTGATCTTCCTTCTCCACCTGTTCAGAAGATTGCCGCAGCTGTGACGGACAACCTTCCTCCTCCACCGACTCTGATTCCCGGAGGTTTGCCCATTGACGGGGCACAGATGTTCACCTTGATCCAAGGCATGGTAGAGGCCCAGAGAATGGCGGCAGATGCTCAGCGAGTTCAAGCTGAGGCTCAGAGGATGCAAGCAGAAGCGCACCAGGCACAAACCGAGCTGATGAGAGAGAGCATGGAGAACGCTCACCAGATGGCACTACAGACAGTTGAGAGAGTTGCCCAGCAGTATCCTGGCCAGTGGCAGCCGAGGGCATTTCCGTATCAACAGCAGTACCCGGCACCAGTTCCTGTACAGCAGGATCAACGAACTTGTTATTTCTGTAAGAAGCCAGGTCACCTTCGGAAGAGCTGTAGAACGAGGCTAGGACTTTGTTTGCACTGCGGCACTGCGGGACATCGAGTAAGGGATTGTCTTCGAGCTCCTTATCCTCCCGGCCAGCGCGCAGCTTCAGATTATAGAGATCCAGTTAGGCTACCTGTAGAACCGCATGTTGCTCAGCACCCGCAAAGGGAACCACCCCAGCAGGGCGGGCATTTGCGATGACGGTCGAGGAGACCGATACTGCAGGTAATGTGTTAGCAAGTTCTGTTCTTTCCTTCACTCTGTTCCTATCTACTTGATTGATTGATTGATTCCTTAGTACCGTGGTTGCATGCATGATTTCTTGTTATAATATAGTTAGTAATACCCCTGATACAGAGACTGCAATACCCTGACAAAAGACACCATGATCATACATAAATCCTTTAGGTTGCATGTTGTATGAGTATAGGTAGAATTCTCTTAGACTTTGATTGTTGAGGATTTAACTGTAGTAAAGATTAACAAAGAGGTTCTGACTTGACAAAGAGAGACAAGGTGCCTAAAAATTTTTGAGGAAAAATATTTAATTAAATAAAGAGTTGGGAATTTGATATGGCGTAATTGAAGTTTTGTTAAATCATTGATTTTTAGAAAATTATGAAATGATTGAATTTATCATTGAATTTGAGGAATTTAAGAAGGCCATCGATATATTTGTTGGACTGCAAGTTGAGAACTTATATTTTGAATATTGTATTGAAGGTTCCATAAGTATTACATCGTTGCATATTATGAAAAAAAAAAAAAAAAAAATCGAGGGATAAAGAACACAAATGGATTAGTGTTAAATTCAAATTTGGGACGAGATTCAATTTTTAAAATATGCACTGATTGGATTTCAATTAGAGGATTGAATATTAAATTCTTGTATTTCGTTATTAACTTAAAATTTTGGAGGATATTGTGATAAGAATGGGATTTGATTTATTTTAAGGATAAGAAATTTATAGAATTTTCGAGAGAATTCATTGTGAAATAACAATATGGAGTAGTTCATGATTATATGATTTGAGGAATTTAATTTTGATGGTAATAAATGAATAAATAAAACAATCGAGGATAAAAAAAAAAAAAAAAAAAAAAAAAAAAAAAAAAATTCGAGGATAAACATTGATGTAAATAGAGGGTTAGGAATTTAATATGGCAGAATTTATGATGTATTAATTCCAGGAAGGATATTATATGATTGAGGTTATCATTAGAATTTGAGGAAATTAAGGAGATTGCCATTAAATTATTTGATTGCAAGTTATGAATTATAAAATGTTATATTGGATGTTGCATTTGGAGAATCCTTAAATATCATATTGTTGAGTATTTTAAGTACTGAATTATTAACAAAAACTTTCAAGGAAATTCGGATGGACTTTGATTTTTCTTTGAGGATTTTTCAGGTTATGCAACAATTGTAAAATTTTGAATTTGCGAAAGGACATTGTGGATTATTAAAAGATTTCATGGATGATAAATTTAAATTTTGAGGGAAATAATAATGTGTATGATTTAAACACTAGTAGGAGGATTTTAAATTTCGAGGACGAAATTTTTTAAGGTGGGTAGACTTGTCACTACCACATTCCGGAAACAGGGGTATTTTCGAATTTTTTACAATATTTAATATTATATTATTTTTAATTAATTAATTGCATAATAGTTTATTGATTTAAATAATTATTATGTGTGATGTGTAATTAAATATATAATTATATGCAGTGTTATTATTTTATTTTAGCTAGCAGACTAGACCTAGAAGCCCAGTAGACGAACCCCTGTCCGAATTATAGAATTTCGGATTTATTATTTTATTTAGAATTTAAATTCTTGAAGATTTTAATTAATTACTGTATTTTATTTAATATTTTGCGCATTGCCTTTGCTTCGATATTTGGAGCACTATCCAGACTTTTGTCTTCCAACAAATTTTACAATCTTGCCCTAGACATGTCCGCCTTCAATTCTGCTATTTTTGCAACTCATAATTATGCTCGTTGTGCATTATTTCTAGCCGCACAAAAATCGTCGCTGACGTTTATTTTTAAATTCCTATTTTGTATCGTTGTGCGTTCCAATCGATAATTGGAGGCCATCTTGACCTATTTTTCGTGCGGCCCAAATTAGGGTAATATTCTGTTCTAAGTCTTCTTCAATATTGGTATTGATGACCTGACCTGATTTTGGCTTCATGTACTCCTAATTAATTGTTGAACACAACTTGTATTTATTTCTATTCAAATTGAGGATACTATTTTATCTGATTTTAAAATCTCAATTTAATTCCAGTGCCCTGCAAATTCAGCCCATACCCATCTTACAGTGCCCCCTGACCCTACAAATTATCGGACCCCGAATCGCCTGCCCAATTTTCGTCATTTCATGTGTTTGTGCAATTTCCCGAATTTAAGGGGCTAAGTTGCAATTATTCAATTGTAGGTGCCAACACCTAATTATTTAATCATGAGGGAGCCTATTAATTTTTAATTTAAAACCCTTATAATCCCCATGAATTATTTCCTCATGTTCCATCCTAGCCACTCATTTAAGTGGGTCAAATCCTCACCCTACATCACACCCTCTCTCTTCCTATTTAATGACTTGTACCCTCAAACCCTAATCCCTATGCAACCTAGGTTTTCCCCCACCTCTCTCTCTCTCCTCCTCACAAGCCTCCAACGTAGGTAATTTCTTTCTCTCCTTCTTCCTTTTTCTTCTCTTTTCTTCTTCTTCTTCCTCTCTCCTTCTTCTCTTTCTTTTATTTTCTTTTTGAAATTTTTTGAATTCAATAGGGGGAGGGAACACTGTTCCCTACTGTGCACAGGCCGACCGTTCCCTGTACATCCGCCGGTCACCCTCCGGCGACCCTCTCCTCAGGCCGGCCACCCGGCCGAGTCCCCCTTCAGCCGGTGGCTGTTTCCGTCAGCCGAAGCTCCTCCGGCGGCCGCTGCACCCGGCCCGCTGCTGACCTCCGGCGGCTCCCCGCGGCTGCTCCTCCCTCCGGCCCCTCACGATCATCTCCTCTCGACACCATCAACCACCTTCACCACCGTCTTCAACCCGGCGGTCAGCCCCGAGACCGGCCAGGCCAACCCCTCACGAGCTCCTCCCAACTCCCCATTTCCCGGCCATCCTCCCTGCTGCTGTCCGCACCGACCCCGGCAGCCCGCTGTGAACTCCTCCTACCTCACGACGAGTCGAGCACAGCCATCTCCGGCCTGCCACCCCTCCGCCTTGCTGCGACTGCTCCGGTCCGGCGACGGCAACCACCACCACTCTGTAAGTTTCCCTTCTTCCCCTCTTCTCTTGTATATATATATATATATATATATATATATATCCTTATATATATATATATGTATATATGTATATACGTATGAGCGTATATAAATACACATATAAGTTTAGCATTTAATAATAATTAATGTGAATGCATTGTATGAAAATACGTATGTAGGTATATATATATATATATATATATGCTATATGTATATTAAATGGTAGGTATTTAATTTATGTATAATTAGAGTAATTAAATTGTATACGTATAATACCTATTTATTAGTAATTAATTTTATGTAGGAAATTTTGTATAAATAGATGGTTACATTTGCATGTATATGTAACTATGAAATTAAATTAATGTTTAATATATATTAGTATGGTATATATATATATATCTAATGTATATATAAATGTTTGTTTATATATATTTAGATTAGTGTGAATTAGTTTACGCTTTTAATTAAATTTGTATGTATAACTAATATAAAGTATTTATATATTTAATTAATGGGAAATTAGCATACGTATATTATTTATTTAATTTATGTTTAATATGTATATATGTATACTATATAAATACATTAGTAATGCATGTTTTAAAGGAGGTATATTGGTATATATTCAAATAAACGTATTTTGGTACGTGTATTTCAATTAATATATGTATATGTATCCTGGTATAAAATATATCATGATTGGTATTTGTATATATATTTGTATATATATATATACTTATTACATTTTTTCAAATATGTATTATTAGCATAAATGTAAGTATATATATATACGTATATACTTTGTACATACAATTAAAATATTTTCTATATATATATATTCTAAAAGGGTATTTTTGGCCTATATGTGAGTATACACTAGTATAAATCAACTATGTAATTTTAAAAAGGAATATATATATATATGTATATATATTGTAAACACATTTAAATTTGGTGCATGTATAAAATATTGTAAGTATAAATTATTACGTTTATAGATACATACAAGAATCATTTATTTTAAAGTATATATATTTATACGTATATCTATAATTGTATTGAGGGATATTATGTGTAATTAATTAATAAGTTGTTATTTAAATACGTAGTCCTACTAGATGACCTTAGTTGACTAGTGCCCTGCCTGGCATAGCCCTGAGGCCAGTATATTTCTTCTGTGTGTTAGGATAGCATCTGATACAAGTGTTGTTATTGTGATATGTTTTTAGGACTGTTGGTTTTACCAGGGGATACTCTGGAACAGGACACCATAAATACCAGCTAAGGACCAAGGCAAGTACATTCTCTGATAATTTCCAATTCTTGATAAATTCTATAAGTTCAAAAATCATGAAATGTTACATCTGAATCTTTGTCACTGTGCTACACGGACTAGTATAGCTTGGATTTACAGTCATGAGATGTTACCATTATTATCGTATTGACATTGTACACGACATGTATATTTAGACACTGTACATGATAGACTTGACTTGCTCGTGTATCGTGACGTGTCATGGTTGGATCCACAGTACTAGTTGGGGCGGGGAAGTAGTTAGTAAGAAATGTGATCATAACCTCTTATTTGTAGTATAAAAACTGTAAGTGTTGATCATGCTCTTCACCCATGATTAGCCAGGCCCTGTAGCTACTGTACATGTTCCCAAGCCGATCACATTTCGAAACTACTATTTCAAACACTTAGAATAGTTACCGTTCTCTATATTTTCATATACTACATCACCCGTATATGATACTGTTCCTTGTTCTTTCATTTTTATACATGCACTGACTGTATCATATTGCTATTGCCTGTCTCTCTTAAACTGTCATTACATTACTTCATTGTCTTCTCAGTAGCTAGCATGACATGTTTTATTGTATTATAGACATTATCAATTAATGGAACTGTTATTTGAGATTGTGCTTTGCTCCTTCCTGACTGGAAACATTTTTTCAGACTATGCCTTAGAGGACCGCTGTCCGACACTTTATGGACTATGGTGAGTAGCTGCAGACTTGGTAGTTAGCTGTGATTCTGGAAAGTCTAGTCGGAGTTATTATTTCTTGTTAGTTCTTTTAGTAGACTTTTTGGTACCGGATTTGTCTCCGGCATTTTGATGATTTTTTGGATATTGTTAAGTTATTCTTGTGGACTTGTGTTGTGTTTAATTTTAGTTTTTATTCGAAATCTTATCGTGCTGTTAGTCTGTGATTGAGTATATGTTCATTTATTTGTGTCATCCGTGCCTCCTAATGGAGATTGGATATTTGCGTGACATTAGTTAGATAGTATCAATACCTAGACAGCGTTCTACCGCCGATGCTGCGGCGTAGGCTGGACGTACCCACGCACTCGTGCCCCTAAACCGGGTGCGGGTCGTGACAGTATTTGAAGTGGATACGTATTTTTGTGCTATTTATTGCATTATATTGGTTCTCGAGGAAGCTCAAAAATTCTCAAAATTAAAACTTTACTACCTGACCGGTATACCGACGATATATTACAGTATACGCGGTATACTGCACGACAGATATTTGTTTTACTTTTTGAGATATTATCGAGAATTTCTTTATAAATAGTCCTTGATTTTTTCTTTTCTTTTCATTTTTTATTTCTCTCTCTTCTTTTCACCATTTTTCTCTCGAGTTTGGAGCTTGGTCTTGAGACCTGGAGTGTGGTTTCTAAACCCCTTCATGGTGGTGGACTAGAAGGTTTAGGGTGGGAGCCCGCTTTAGGCAAGTATACCTTGTCGATTTCGTGAACTTCTTTTACTTTCTGTCATTTTACTTTCCTGTAGCTTTGGTTGTTACTTTTTAGCTTAGACTTGCTTACTATAGTTGTTCATATCGTAATTTTTAGTGTTTGGACCGTTTCAGTTTTGATGTCTGGTAAGATCTTGTTCTGTCCCTTTTTGGTAACTCGGTAGCGAAAATGGTACCGGAGTTGTGACCGTAAGATTTAGTCCATATTGTGATATGAGACTTACCCTAGACTTGACTTCTTGTTAGACTTGGTTCTGGTAATTTTCGGAATTTGATTTGGGTCCCGAAAATCGGATTTGACGTTAACCATTTTTATCCTTGGAAACTGGCATATCGATGGTATACCAGATCCTTGCTGACATTGTTAACCGACTTCAGGATATCATTGGATACCGATTTTGACCAACTTAGATTCTAGATAATTTCTGTGAACCTTATCAGTATACCGATGGTATACTACAGTGTACCGACGGTATACCGATCATTGCCGACATTGTTAACCGACTTCAGGATATTTGTCTTGGCCGACATACCGACGGTGTACTACAGTATACTGACGGTATACCAATTTGTGGAACTTTGTTTTTCAGAACCTTTCTTGCCTACTTGGAATGACATACAGACGATATACTACAGTATACCTACAGTATACCGATTTATTGGAATCTAGACTTGCTGTATTTTTTCTATCTCTGGACCGGTATACCGACGGTGTACAGGACTGTACCGATGGTATACCGATCGTGCTCTTTCTTTAGGAATTCTTGGTTTTTCGTGATTTTATTTTGATTCTTCTGGCTTTTGCTTGGACACGCGATGGCTTGACCTGACTAGACATGAACTTACATGGCTTCAAATGACTTGACTTGGCTTTACTTGGTTTCACCCGGCTTTGTCCTGCTACACGTGATGACATGATTGACTAGACTTGACTTGACATGACTTTACATGACTTCATCGGACATGGCTTGACTTAGTTTCACTTGGCTTTACCTGAATTGACTTGGCTTCATATGGTTGTACATGGCTTTACCTGGCTTCACATGGCTTTACCTGGCTTCACTTGGTTTCACATGGCTTGGTTGTTGTCGTGGCTTATATGAGTTCGTTTGTGCAGTGTATATTAAAACTTGTTTATATTACTATTAGAACTTGTTTTGTTTCATCATGTCTATGATGGATTCTGCGGAATGCCACACCCGGATTCATACAAGAAAAGGCTAGGGGTTAATAACTAGAGTTTCACTTAGTACATGGTTAGAATTTTTTTTAGATTGCATGCAGTCCCGGTTATTCATATTGTTAGCTTGTGGTATATCTTGTGGAGTATCCAGTAGCGTATCTTATGGAGTTTCTTGAGGAGTATCCGTGGCTGGTTTGTGCTGATGGATATCCCGGACCTACTGCAGTGGCATGCGATCAAAAGGAACCCAAGTATCACGTTGCATTATAATTGTTAGTAATTATGATTGTGATAACCCTAGTTAGTTAAAGTATCAAGCCGTTCTTATATGATTTGTTGTGATTGATGGATGATGGTTAGTCTAGTCTTTACACGATCATACCTTTATTTTTTGCACATGTTATTATATTTTTCTTATCAGTTCAGGATATGTCTCGTTGCAGGTTTACAATATTTTTTTTATTATCCTGAGATCATTACATTCAGTCTTTACTTTCCGTAGTTATATTGCTTGAGTTGTTGGTTTAAGTTCCTAGATTGGCTTCCTTTGTGGTACTTGATATTTGGGGTCTGATCCTACTAGTTTTGTATAGCCAGATCTAGTAGCAGCACCGGAGGATCTTCCGTACTTTCCTGAGGATGGTGACCACCAAGAGCACCAAATCACTTGAGTGAATTTTCTTACTTTCCCACTCTGATGTGCATTCTATTTTTGTTGGCGTTTAGCCACCGAGCACGTGTTTAGCTCGTGTTTTGGTTTGATCAGTTAGCCTACGGGCAATAGCATGATTGACATATCCTACGGTTGATCATGTACGACTTAGATTCTGGCTAATTTATTCATTTTGTGTTTAATAGCTTCGTGATCATCTGTATATTATAGTTTGTGACGCTTTACTATTATATTTCAACTGATCTTACATCTTGTTATTATTCCTGTTGTTCTTGTGATTGAGACACTAGGGTTTATTGGACCTAGGCTTGATTGTTGGTTTGTAGTAGTGACCCCTCATGTCTTACAACGTTACCGTATATACAGAGTACCGGTGTGCTCTAAGTATACGTAGCTAGCCTTGTCTGTCCCGCTCTCCAGTATTCTGGTTTTGGGGCATGACATAATTTTAGTGGTGGCCCATGCAGGTCTAATTTTTACAAATATGTAGGAATTGTTGCTGTTGCTATATGTCTCAATTCTAAACTGTTCCCCTTAAACCCTAGTCATTTTTCTCCATCCCAGATTCTTGATCTGATATCTGCTTATTCGTTGATCTAACATGTTCCTCGATTGACTATTGTGTCATTAACTTTCAGGGGCACTATTCCTATTACTATCGGCCAGATGGGTCGAGTTCAGCTCAAGAAGGGACATCATTCGGGAGCCCAGTGTATTCCTGGAGATCGGCCTCAGCATTCAGGTGCAGAGACTAGAGTAGATTATGAGGCAGATCGACCTGTAGTACCGGACCAGCATGCAGCACCGGTGCACCCAGTTCAGCCTAAGTAGCCAGAGGGTGTTGTCCGAGCCCTGATGTATGTTCTTCGAGTATTCATGATGACCTAACAGCACTAGAGTGACGTACTCACTCAATCAGTCAAGATAGCGTTGGAGCGAGGTGGTTCTCAGATTCATAATTCTGCGACCAGCTTCAGGCATCTTAGTCCTCCGTACTTCTATGGCACAGAGGAAGCGATTTTATCCGATGCTTTGCTGCAGGACACTGAGGCCATCTTGGAGGCAACATGGACTCTGGCTAGAGAGTGTATAGAAGTAGTTAGGCTACAGTTGATGGACTTGGCTCGTGACTGGTGGGCAGCGCAGGAGGGTTCTCTCATAGCACCGATTCCATGGGCGCTTTTTAGTGAGGGGTTCCAGGCGAGGTATTTTGACACGGTGGCGAGTTAGGAGCTTCAGCAGAGGTTTAACAACCTCAGGCAGGAGGACAGGACCGTCAACAGTTACGCGACAGAGTTTGCGAGGCTTAGTCGGTTTGCTTCCACTTTGGTGCAACCGAGTTGGAGAGGGCGAGTAGGTTCCAGCAGGGACTCCATTTAGAGATTATCTTGGCGGTAGAGCATCATGAGTTTCAGACCTTTGACGCGGTGATGCGACAGCCAGAAGGTATGAGTACACATCACAAAGGATTACATATCGAGTTGGGAGCCAGAAGAGGCCCAACGTTTCAGGAGGATCAGCATCCCAGTCATCAGCACCAGCTCCAGTAGTTCGAGCCCTGCTGATTGGATCCTCGAGAAGGACAACATCATCTCAGCAGTCTTTCCAGATGCACCCTCAGTAGAGGCAGTCATCTTCTTATTCTTTTCGTAGTTGTTTCCATTATAAAAAACCTGGACATATAGTATCAGAGTGTCGTAGGGCACAAGGATTGTGCTTAGTGTATGGGACATCAGACTATATAGTCAGAACTTATCATAGGAGGAACCCGACTGGATCATCATCATCCCAGTCAACAGTTCGGCCAGCAGCACAGCAGTATAGGGCACCAGCACCAGTGCAACAGCAGATTCAGAGGCCTTTGCCTCCACAGGCTCATGCATTCCAGCAGAGGCCGCAGCAGTATGCGCAGGCCCAGGTACAGGAGAGACCTAAAGGTCAGTAGCAGAGGGGACCAGCACCCTGAGGGCAGGGTCCCATTCTCGTCCACTTTTATTCAGCTTCAGCTTTATTCGATTCTGATGCATTACATTCATTTATATCTGCACGCTTTGTGACACGAGTTGGATTGGTGTCCGAGTCCTTACCTTTAAGGTTGAATATACTTACTGGTAATGATCTCATGTGAGTAGATAGGGTATATCCCTCGTGTAGAGTTATAGTGTGCATGATAGAGTTTCTCGCGAGGCTGATAGAGTTTTCTATAGGCGATTATGATGTCGTCCTTGGGATGGATTGGTTGAGTGCGAGACACACGGTGATAGATTGCCATAGTGGCAAGGTTATCTTTCGTGTACCCGGTGGAGAGGAGTTCACATTCTTGAGAGGTACAGTAGAGTCACCGGTGGTTACATTGATGATGGCGGAGGCCGAGGAGGTACAATTTCCTAGGGTAGTTTGTGAGTTTTCTGACTTATTTTTCGATGAGCTACCAGGTGTACCACTAGTTAGAGATATGGAGTTCTACATTAATTTGATCCCGGGAGCAGAGCCAGTTTTTGAGAGAGTTTATAGGATGTCACCATCTGAGTTGGAGATCTTGTACCAGATGATTGATGATTTGAGAGCCAATGGATTCATTAGACCTAGTGCAATGCCTTGGGGAGCCCCGTTACTTCTTATTAAAAAGAACGATGGTTCATCGCGTTTAGTTATTGATTATAGAATACTAAATGCGACAACCATTAGGAACAAGTATCCCTTGTCCAGAATAGATGACTTGTTTGATCAGCTCAGTGGGACTGTTGTATTTTCTAAGATCGATTTGTGGTCTGGGTATCATTAGATCAGAGTTAGAGAGTGAGACATACCCAAGACGACGTTCAGATCTAGATATAGTCATTGGGAGTTCCTAGTTATGCCATTTGGAGCGACCAATGCACCAGCTATATTCATGTTTCTCTTGAATAGCATATTCATGCCTTACCTAGACCACTTTGTGATAGTATTTATTGATGATATCTTGGTCTATAGTCGGAGTGAGGAAGAGCATAAGCAGCATCTTCACGCAGTTCTTTAGATTCTTTGAGAGCAACAGGTGTACACGAAGTTCAGCAAGTATGAGTTCTGGCTTAATCGTATCTCATTCTTGGGATATATTATTTTTGGTGGAGGAGTCGAGGTGGATCCCAAGATGGTGGAAGCTATTGAGAGTTGTCCAGTACCCCATACAACTTCGGATGTGTGCAGTTTCCGGGGTCTAGCATGCTACTACAGGCGATTTATAACAGACTTTGCTAGGATCTCCGTACCCTTGACACAACTGACGTATAAGGATGTGCGTTTTGAGTGGTCAGATGCTTGTCATACTTCTTTCGAGAAGCTCAAGCGAAGTTTAATTTTGGCTCCTATTCTGACACTTCGAGTGGGACCATGTGGGTTCTCAGTATATTATGATGCTTCAGGAGTGGGACTATGGTGCTTCCTTATGCAACATAGCAGAGTGATAGCTTATGCGTCTCGACGCCTTCAAGACCATGATAAGAGTTATCCAACGCATGATCTTGAGTTAGCCACAGTAGTGTTTGCACTTAACCTCTGGAAGCATTACCTATATGGTGATCGAGTGGAGATCTTTACAGACCACAAGGACTTGAGGTATGTGTCCACACTGAGGAACTCAACATGCAGCAGAGGAGGTGGCTCGAGTTATTGTCGGACTATGATCTTGACCTTCAGTATCATCCAGGGAAGGCCAATGTCACAGTAGACGCTTTGAGCAGGAGAGGAGAAACTTACTTCTTGACAGAGCAGTGCCACATTTTCGAGGATCTGCAGGAGATGGGTATCGAGGTAGTATTACCTGATGATATCGATTTTATGGCAAGTCTGCAGGTCCAGTCTTCTATCGTTGAGAGGATCAGAGCAGAGCAGACTGGTGATGTCAGGCTTCAGCATCTCAGAGAAGGGTGTGAGTCAGGACGCAAACCAGAGTTGAACATTTGTGAGGATGGGACTCCCAGGTTTGGGAGTCTACTTTGTGTGCCGAGAGGAGATATCAGACAGATGATTATGTTAGAGGATCATAGTTCTCAGTACTCAGTGCATTCAGGAGGGACAAAGATGTATCGGGATATTCGTTAACACTTCTGGTGGAATGGTATGAAGAGGAAGATATCTCGGTTTATTTCTCGACGTTTAGTCTGTCAGCAGGTTAAGGTTGAACATCAGAGACCGACCGAACTACTTCATCCTTTACCAATTTTGGAGTAAAAGTGGGACCATATTACTATAGGCTTTATGATCGGTCTTCCTAGATCCTCGTCTGGCAGAGATGGTATATGGGTTTAGTAGATCGACTCACGAAGGTTACTCACTTTCTTTCTTTCAGAGTAGGTCAGTCTACAGAGCAGCTAGCTGAGATGTACATGAGGCATATAATCAGATTGCATAGCGTGCCAGTTAGCATAGTCTCAGATAGAGATTTGTGGGTCACATCTCATTTCTGGCAGAGCCTACAACAGAGTCTGGGTACTAGGTTGAAATTCAGTTCAGCCTACCATTCACAGACAGATGGACAGTCGGAGCATACTATTCAGACCTTGGAGGATATACTTCGAGCTTGTACACTTGATTTTGGTGTATCTTAGGAGGATCACTTACATTTAGTAGAGTTCTCCTATAACAATATCTTCCAGGCGAGCATTCATGTGGCACCCTTCGAGGCTTTGTATTGTAGGAGATGCAGATCACCGTTAGCTTGGGATGACATTGGACAGAGACAGATGCTTGGTCCAGAGATGATTGGTCATTCGGTTGGAGTGATCAGGCAGATCAGATAGCATCTCAGAGTGGCTCAGGATCACCAGCGTCATTGGGCATATCAATACCGTCATCATCTTGAGTTCTCTGTCGTCGACCATGTATTTTTGAGAATTTTTCCTACCCGTGGAGTTATCAGATTTGGAGTATGGGAAAAGCTTAGTCCCAAATATATAGGCCCGTTTAATATTCTCGAGCGAGTTGGAGACGTATCATATCGTCTAGCTCTTCCACCATCGCTTCATGAGGTACATGACGTCTTTCACGTATCTCAGTTGCGCCGGTATATTCCAGACCCGAGCCATATCCTGGATTATTCTGAGTTGGTCGTTGGTACCTACCTATCATTTGAGGAGAGACCCGTGTCTATTTTAGAACAGAGGGAGAAGGTTCTCAAGAACCGGACTATCAGATTAGTTCGAGTTGCTTGGGGGCATCACTCACTGGGCGAGTCGACGTGGGAGCACGAGGACGATATGCATACTCGTTATCTATTTCTCTTCGAATCGGAAGGTATACTTATTCGTATATCCGTGTCATATCTTAGCCTCTGCATGTGATTGATTATTAGCTTATCTGTTATGTCTGTTATTGTTTTCTTTTCTGATTTCTTGTTGTTATCTAGTTTTTTTTGCTCACATGAGTTTCCTGCTTGTTTTAGTTCCGTGCTTGCTTTCTTGGGTTTTATTGTTAGTTGAATTTGGATCCTTAAGGAAATTTCGAGAAAAAAAATTTTCTAAGAAGGAAGAGGTGTCAGACTCGTCTCACAGTATTCGTATTTGAAGCATATACGTATTTTCGTGTTATTTAATGAATTATATTGGTTCTCGAGAAAGCTCAAAAAGTTTCAAAATTGAAACTTTACTACCTGATCGGTATATCGACGGTAAACTATAATATACCGACGGTATACTTTCCGACAGATATTTGTTTTACTTTTTGAGACATTTTCGAGAATTTTTCTATAAATAGCCTTTGATTTTTTCTTTTCTCATTTCTCTTTCTCTCTCTTCTATTCACCCTTTTTCTCTCGAGTTTGGAGCTTGGTCTTGAGACATAGAGTGTGGTTTCTGAACCCCTTAATGGTGATGGACTAGAAGGTTTAGGCTGGGAGCTCGCTTTAGGCAAGTACACCTTATCGATTTTGTGAACTTTTTTTTTTTGTCATTTTACTTTCCTGGAGCTTTGGTTGTTATTTTTTTAGCTTAGACTTGCTTACTATAGTTATTCATATCGTGATTTCTAGCATTTTGACCGTTTCAATTTTGATTTCTGGTAAGATCTTGTTCCGTCCCTTTTTGGTAAATCGGTAGTGAAAATGGTACCGGAGTTGTGACCGTGATTTATTCCATATTGTGATATGAGACTTCTCCTAGACTTGAATTCTTGTTAGACTTGGTTCTGGTAATTTTTGGAGTTTGATTTGGGTCCCGAAAATCGGACTTGACTTTAACCATATTTATCCTTGGAAACCGGCATACCGACGGTATACTACTGTCACTACCACTTTTTTCAGACAAGGATATTTTTGTCTTTTCCGAATATTAGTAATATTATGAATATTGGTATTTAAAAAATTATTATTTGATTGATATCTTATTTTATTATAACTAGTATGGATATTTTTATCTTATATTATTTCAATATTTGGTATGGTTGCATATGTTTATGTATTATAATTAGTTAATGATTACTTGTTAGCCATTAGTTAGACTAGTTGTTAGAAGACCTAATTGGACCTAAATAGACTTGTCATGGACCATTTTTAGGTTAGACCCATTGAAACCAACATTTGGGCTAGGCCCATTAGACTCATCCCTCTTGACTAATTAGGTGACTTAATTAAACCTTCATTAGGAAGAGAAGCTTCCTCCTTAATAAAAATTTTCATGACAACCCTCAAGGGGTATTCTAGACATTATACATTGCTTGGGAGAGGGGCAAGGGGCCGACTATTAGAGGGGGTTCTCTCTCTCCCCACTTTATTTTATTTAAATTCTAGATCCCCAATTGAGTTCTTTTCCAATCCACTTCATCCCTCCACCAAATTCATCTTAAATTCACCCTCATTCCCTCTTATTTCGATCAATTAAGAAGCATTGGAGCTTGGATTGCAAGGAGCACTTGAAGGAGAAGGAATTGGCAAGGAGAATCGTGTCCTAATTGTGTCCATTGAGCATTTTTTTGGGAATCCATCTTCCAATAGTTAAATTCTGAATCTGCTCCTTAATTTAGACTCTAATTCATGCATTTAATCATTAGAAATTATCCCTTAGATTAGGGCTACCCATAGGATCAAGAACTAGGTTCATATGACTTGTATTGTAGAATCTACATGAATTTTTATGCCCAATTAGGTGGAATTATGAGATTGACACATCAAGTGTGTGTCATAAGACCAAATAGATCTAATTAGACTTAGATCGGGATTGTGGAACTAGGTACGTGTATATAATTGGACACGAGTAGGCTGTATCATGATACGTCATAGTGCGTGTCGGTAAATTTGGATATTTTGAGCCATAGGTGTATTTCTTTTCACATTGCGTATAATTAGCTAATATATATATATATATATATATATATATATATTATGAGATTATATTAGATATGTTTTTGAAGGATCGTGAGGCAACTCTGGAGGGGGGTGAATAGAGTGCAGCGGAATAATCTACCCAATTTAAAATTATCAGAATGAAGGCAGTTGCTAACTAACAGTGTGTATAGAGATAGTAACATAAAGTAGTAAAGTAGAGAGAGAGAGAGAAAGCAAACGCAAACACCAAGATGTATACTGGTTTTTTTCAGAGAGGACTAGTCCAGTTCCGAGAACTCAAGCTCGGAGTTTTATCATTATAATCACCAATAGTGAATCACAAGCTTTGATCCAAAGGCTTGCCACTTATTTATACCACGCAATTTGATCCAAAGTCGCAACTTCATACCCCATGAGTTTTGATCCGAAGGCTCACAACTTCACACAGAAGAAGAGACTTGATGAACCAAGCTCTTTACAACTCTGTAGACTTCTAGGCCGAGACCGCACTTGGCACTTAGAAGGCTAGGGAGTTGATCTTGGAGATAAGAAAGTTTAGGCTCAGAGGGTTTACTCACTATAGGATATAAAGATTGAGAATGGTTGAGTGAGTAAGAATAAAAAATTCCAATCCAATTTATAGGGTGTAGGCAAACAGAATTCGGCCAAAATTCGGATGGGGTTTAATTCAAATTTGTAACCGTTGGGCCAAGAAATCAGGAGCTTATTGAACTGGTTGATTTCATACCAAAAGTGTAACCGAGTTTGGTCCGAGTTTGGCCCGAGTTCGGCCCGAGTTCGATTTCTAAGTATGGTAGACTTTGTTAATTAATGTGGCCTGATTCGGTGGATAGGTTCTTTGGTTTCTTTGAGTGGACTAGGTATCTGGATATAGGTACTTGGATTTGCCAGTGCGACTCATCTTACATCAATCCTTGACTCAAATAAAATATTAAATTATATATGAAAACTAAGAGCACTGATGATGCCAAACTTCTGAAACATCTGCTGACTTGAAGACGCTTTTTCCCTAGACGCCAGTTGTCCAATGATAACCAGATTTGGGAATATGAATACCTTGCAGGTTCTGCACCCCCGAACCCCCACGAGGGGCGCTGCCCCCTAGACCCTCGTCCGTTGATGGGGCAGCAGAACCCCCGGGTTTGAGGCTCCAGATGAGTCGTAGGCGGTTGGACGAAATCTTCTGGTATAACGCCGTCTTTGGCTCGTCATCATATAGCATATGTCCATTGCTGATCTTGCTTATTACTTTCTGCAAATACATGTTAGACGAACAAAAAAATATACAGAAGCAAATAATACATATCTGGACAATGCTTAGTTTAAGTAGATAGTGATTGATCGATTACCATAATGTTAAACTTAATCGATTAGCCATATTCAAAAACTCCACATAAATATTGGGCCAACAATCTTCCCCTTTTTGATTATGGCAAATCAATTAAGTTTAAGACAAATATAATCGATGCATATATAAAAAATAATAAGCACAAATCACTATACATATACTACTTAAACATATACTTACATACTTAAACTTACTTCTCCCCCTTTGAAATGATAAAAAAGAAGCTCCCTCGTAATAGTTGACAACTGATTTTACCGAAGCTTGTACTTCTGCATAAGCTCCTCCGTAGTACATGAGACGTTGGTGAATATGCACATATTTGACATATTTCTTCTCCTTAGTCAAAATATATTATTTATGGCTCCCCCGCAAATGAAGTGTATATCATGAAGACAATGTGAGTAACATAAAGCATATAATATGATCATGTGGTAAATTATGAGTAAGTAGCTAGAATATTACCATATATAGAATAATGACTTGCATATCATAACCATATACTTACCAATTGGAAACTAGATACCAATTATAGGAAACTAGATGCAGTACATTAATATAGAAATATTGGGTAACAATAATACAAGAGAGGCATAAATTAATATTAGTCATATGCAAGAGACAAAAACAATTTCTCTCTAATATTATTGTAACTAGTCAAAGTCTAAACTCAAATTAAAACTAAGTGGCATAGTTTTGAATCAATTAGAAAAATCTAGTATGCTTACTAAAAGTCATAGTGTCACAGTCTATACTAAAAGTTATCAACTTTAAATTCAAGGAGTAGGGCTCAGATTCACTGTTGTATTATAAAAATAATTGCAAATGGACCTTAACAAATAATTATTCAATAAAGTGTTGATCATCTTAGGTTAGCTGTAGGGGCCGGATCCTAGCTAGTGGTGATTTGAAGACACTTAAGTACCGTATCGCTTAGGCTATTTACACCTTTTTGACAGAAAGGCTCTTTCGGTTTATAACCAAAAGTAATCTTAACTTTAAAGAACTTATATTTAATAGGTATATATGCTAATTATAACATCATACAACATCAAAATCGAAAATCTTAATTCTTGACGAATAAAGCTTACTAAAAGTTTATAAAGCATGCATAGACAATTGTGTCATACTAATAGAAAGTAAATAACTTTATAGTGTGAAATAATCACTGAGGCTAATCAACTAGTTATGCTGAATAAAAATAATTACAAAAAAATTAACTAAGCATGCCAGTTTTCCAGTATCACATCTCTCATTAATTTAAATAAGTACCAACTAAAAGATATTAATAAGAGATATGCTAGATTCTTTAATTATAGCAATTAAAAAAATCAATTAGCATGTTACCAATGTGGCTCAAGTAGCCATATTTATGTTGGTGCAATTGCTTGGTAGATGATCTTTGTAGCTTTGCAATCACCAACATTCTTATTGGTGCTAAATTCTGACACAAAGCGTTCTACCTACATCATTAGGCAGAGACTTTGGTATCCAAGTTTTGGATCCATATTTGTTAGCTTTGGGAACCCACTTATACATATTCATATCAACCAATTTTCTAGCCTTGCATTGATGTGAAACGTGTCCTTTTAAGCCACAATAATGACATATAGCATAGGCATTTGTATTGGGTATAGAAGGATGAGTATGTGAAGTGGTGTGACGCATCTTGCGTGGATATTTGTAATAAAATACATGATTATGGAAGTATGGTATGTTCTACATGTATGATAGTGTGGAGATTTAGTTTGCTTGCTGGTGTCTTGTTGTGAGTGCTCTTTTGTTTAGCCATGTGTCTAGTGTTAGATTGAGTAGTAGGTTGTACGACCTGCTTTCCCAATCTAATCTCTAACTTTTTATAGGTAGCATATAAATCAACATA
Organism: Iris macrosiphon; assembly: GCA_036927795.1. Taxonomy (NCBI): domain Eukaryota; kingdom Viridiplantae; phylum Streptophyta; class Magnoliopsida; order Asparagales; family Iridaceae; genus Iris; species Iris macrosiphon. The sequence goes on from JAYESA010000006.1 coordinate 99,491,710, forward strand.
TTTAGCAGTAAAAGCATCAATTCTAAGTGAGGTATTAGAGTACTTCTCCTTCTCCTGTTTTAAGTCCTCCTTAAGTTTAGCATTTTCTTGATTACTTTCATCAAAGCAGTAAAGTGATTCTTGTAAGCTAAGCTTAAGTTTGGAGATATAAACAGAATCATCAGAAGAGGAATAGTCCCTAGCTTTATTTAGTAGACAAGTAAGCTTTCATTCTCATGCTGATAAGATTTAATATCTTTTATGGCTTGCTTATACTTATCCATAAGCTTCTTGTGATCTTCAAATAAATTATTGAAAGCATCAGATAATTCATTATAAGAAACCTCTTCAAATAAATGATTATCTTTTACCTCGTTAGTTAATGTCGTTAAGCATACTTTTGCAGCATGTCGAGGGCTTTCTTCTTCTGAATCACTAGCTTCACTTTCACACAAGATGCTTGTATTTGCATATTTGTTTGACGAATATTCTCCTTTGTTTGATCGTTCATATCAATTTTCTATTTTTGCTTTGGAGCAATCTTTCATCATGTGGTATGGCCTTTTGCAGTTGTAGCATATAGGCTCTTCATCGCTGTTGTCATTAAGCTCCTTCTTCTTTGACCTCTCAAGCTTTAGGAATTTCTGAAGTTCCGAGGATTATGTCAACTTACTCATCTTGAGATTCATCGTCGTCGGAGTCGTAATTTGTGACCTTCTTGTGATGCTCATTGAGAGTAATTGTCTTCTCCTTTGGATTGGGTTCTTCAAATTCTTTGAGATCCAGCTCGTAAGTCATCAACTTATCCATGAGCGTCTCGAGGGTCATCGGGGTGAGATCATTCCCTTCTATAATTGCAGTGGCCTTGGGATTCTAGTTCTTGGTGAGTCCCCTGAGTAATTTGTGAATATTTTCATGATTACTGTACTCTTTGCCAAGAGATGATAGAGGGTTGACGATATCGGGGAATCTCGTAAACATTTGAGTGATTGTCTCATCTTGCTTCATCTTGAATGTTTCATACTCTTGTGTTAGACGACTTATTTTTGATTCCTTCACTTGGGAGGTTCCTTCATGAGTGACCTCAAGAAGTTTCCATACTTTGTGCGAAGTTTTACAAGTGAAGACCCTGTTAAATTCAATTCTGTCTACATCACAAAATAGAGCGTTAGTAGCTTTAGCATCAAGACTAGTGTAAAATCTCTAATTCTGAAAACCGTATTTTTCTATTTATTAATTATTTAAATTATTTATAGTAGTTATGAGCCAAATAGAGAGAATAGATTTTATTAAATTTTATTTTTAAGGTGTTTGAGCATTTAGAGGATTTATGGAGCCTTTATAAATTTTTCCTAATTTATTCTATGTAGGAGATCCTTTGGACAGTTGCTAGCTTAATGGTGTGCACCAATATAATTCTTAGAATTTTCTATGAATATATATGTGTTTATATATATATAATTTTTTTTATTGGATATCAAACCGAAACCCAAAACCTCTACCCGTTCAGCCCTACCCGGACCCGTTAGGAGAAGAAAATATCAACAGCAGCAGTAGCAAAAACCAACTTTGCTTCCTTCTCCGCGCATGTGAGCCATCCTATTCCACCGCCTTTAAACTCTTTTATTACTAAACACCCCTCAACCGAAACCAAAAACCAAAGACAGAAGGAAAGAAAGAAACAGCAGCAGCAGTGGCTTTTGAGACCAATAAATATTCCCCACCGCCTCTTTATCCCTATATATATATATATATATATATATATATATATATATATATATATATATATATATATATATATATATTACAACTCTCCCAAATCTGAACCCCACTTCTTTCACTAACTTAACACTGTGTTGGACGTGCACTATACAAAACTTTTGCTCGGCAAGTATACCTTGCCATTGTACTATTATTTATATTCCAACTGATACATGTATTTTTAATTCTGCTTATATAGATGATTTATTTATATAGATTTTGGACCTATTTTATGAGACCACCCCAGTATTATAGAGCATTATTAGATTCATTGGCCGTGACACAGTTGTTACACGAGTGGTGAGTCTTATATAGATCACAGACTGCGTGACAGGTCTGGCCTCCTGTATGTATTGGCCGTGCGTTAGGGATGACTGCTGATAGAAACTTTGTATGTTAGTAGACCTGACAGTTATTTAGAGGTTTTATCGTGTCATGGATGTGGCATTTTTAGAGCATGGGGTGGGGAGAACAACAAGTAAGGCATTTGGGCTCCTTTGCACTTTTCTCCTGTACGCCCGGATTCTCCGTTGGAGAAACGGGTGATGATGACCACTATATATTGCAGGCAGCCTCTGCTGTTCAAAAGACGGTATGCTGATAGGCCCTTGATTCTCCGAGAGAATCGTGCCAATCCCATTTATGGCCAGATAGCCCACGTGTTAGAAAGTTGTTCTCAAACTGCATTCACTTAGATAGTTAGGCGACCCCATTGGATGTTTATATTTCAGTACTTATTGGCATGTTATTATGTATCTTGTTACGTCCCTCTGAGGACCTGGTCCCTTTTCAGATATGGACGAGCAGGAGTATCCATAGGAGTACGGACCTAGACCTGACTCTACTTACCCGACTGAGGAGATCTTACCCTCAGAATAGCTGTGATTTATTTTCACTGTTTAGAGATTTTGTTGCTACTTTAGTATAGTCGTTTTGTAGTAGATTTGTTTCCACCTGACTATCAGACTTAATACTCATCCTTGATATTTAGTTATTATTTAGTTCTTTATTCCTACTGATTATTTGTGCTGTGGATGAGATATAGATTATGTGTGACTTGTTGTGACAGTATATTACCACTGGTGGATTGGATATTCATGTACATCGTACGTGTGTATATGGTTCCATATATTGGAGTTCATATACATACGGCTGGCCGTGTTACGTATTCCTAGTCCTACGTATTTTGGGACTGGGGCATGACATATTTTTGGTGGTGGCCCATGCAGATCTCGTATATATTATCTTGGTTACGTAACTGTACCAAACAAGCCTGCGTATAGGAATAGAGTATAAGGATCTCATCCACACTTGACTAAAACCTTATTCTTCCCTTCAACCATCCTATGTTTGGATAAAACAAAGTTTTACGCCAAAAATCCTTTACCCTGTGACCATACCCTTTACCCTTGTTGGCGTAAAAGCCAAATGACTGTTGTTGGCGTAAAAGCCAAACTATGCAGAAGATTGCCTACTTTACGCTGCGGTTATGACAACTGCTACCCATGCGTTCAATCTGCGTATGACACGTATCCCTTTATAAGATCATGGCATGCAAGCCTCGTAGGTAACTACCCCAGCGTAAACTTGATAATAGATAACCAGCGTAGATTAGCCTGATTAGGCATAAAATGTAAGGATGGTGATATGAGCGTATTTGTCACAATCTTAGCTTTTTCAGCCATGACCAAATCTCGTGCATTAAATGTAGAGATATGCCTCGAGCCCTGTGCAAGAAATAATTTTTTTGACGTGACGTCTGATTTTGTCCTGTCTTGAGCGTAAAAACTCACTTTTGTCCAAATAGAATAAGCAGCGTATTCAGAAGACTCCATTCTTTTTCCTTTTGGATGCGTAAAAACGACTTGTATCCAATCAATAAGTCACTAAACGACAACCTGTGTCTCTGTGCAAAATCATTATCACAGCCGTCCTCTAGATCGTCGTGCAGTACTTTGGTCAGACGTCCGATTCACTGATTTGTCTGACAAATTCATCCGAGGAATACGAAGAGCTCCTCGTACAACTTTACGCTGCAACGTATGCTAGAGTCTACGCGGGCAGATTTTACGCACAGAACTTTTTACAAACTTTACCTAGACAGACTTTTACGTAGACTTTACGCGCAGACCTTTTACGAAAGCTTTACGCAGGAAAGTATAGCCACATTTTACGCATACTTTTTACTCAGACTTTACGCAGGAAATCTTCTACGCGCAGAGATTTTAGACGCAAAATTTTTGCACGAACTTTTACGCAGACCTTTATGCCAGACAGCTTGAATCCCTACCTTTACGCCAGATAGCTCTGAAGTCTTATTTTAGGCCAACTTCTTTGAAACCCTATTTTATGCCAACTACTTTGAATATCTACTTTACGCCAAACTATCCTGAAGCTCTGCTTTACGCAGGAAGCTTAAAACAACCTGTTTTACGCCAACTACCTTGAAACCCTGTTTTACGCCAACTACCTTGAAACCCTATTTTATGCAGGGAGAGACTTCATGTATGATTGAAGATTTTTTTTGCTTCTCTATCCTATTTAATACTTGCATCCTGTTTGATTCCTGTATTGATTCTAAACGTTGTGTATAACACCTGTAGAGAGATGGATGTGCAGAAGGGATATACTGTCACCGATGGTGACACAACTCCTGGAGTCAATGGTCAGACTCAAGGAGGGACCTCAACAATTCCTAGACTTTCGGGACCAGATGGGCAGATTCACAATCCAGTTCCATCTGATCTTTCCATTCCACCTAATGGGAACCTTCCAGTATCATAGACACCACGGGATGGCCAGACACAACTGTTCCAATTCTTCTAGATGATGATACAGGAACAGAGACAGCAAGTAGCAGAACAGAGGCAAGAGTTTCTAGCAACACTTGAAAGGATGGCTGTAAAGACTACTGTACCAGCTCAAGCACTAGCTCCAGTACCTCAAGCTAAAGTTGGTTCAGTAAAAGACTTTATACAGATGGGTCCGAAGCCGTAAAAAGGCATTGAGAGTCCAGAGGAGACTACCAACTGGATCACTCACACCTAGAAGTTATTAGAGGTATTACAGCTACCTACAGAACTATGGATGATAGGTATAAGGACGCTTCTAGATAGTAATGCTTATCACTGGTGGGAATTTATGGAGCGCCAGTTGGGTACATACCAGACATGAGAGCAGTTCTTGGAATGCTTTAAGAGGAAGTACTTTCCGGACACCGTCAAAGATGCATTGTACGATCAGTTTCTCCACCTGGAGCAGGGGAATAGAACAGTGGATGAGTATGATGCCGAGTTTAGTCGCCTCAGTAAATATGGCGCTGTCTTGATACCAGATGACTTGGCTAAGGCTAAGAGATTTTATCGTGGACTAACTCAGGAGCTACAACACTACACTAGCTCCCAGTCCCGAATCTCTTATGACGAATTACTGACAGAAACCAGATTGAAGAAACCATCAGCAGAGGAAAAGGAGGTCAGCTGAGGACACAACAAGGACCGGCAAGGACACAACAAGGAGGACCTATTAAACGTCCTTTAGCTCAGCAATATCAGTACCAACACAGAGCAGGATCGTACCAGATTCCAGGAAGCCCCAATACAATTATTATGGGAGACGCGGGCACATCTCAAGAGACTCTCGGACCCGTTTGGGACAATATATGAGATGTGGTTCTGGACAGCACCTAGTAAAAAATTGTCCAATACAGCATACACTTCCACCTCCAGTACAGAGACTAGTGTTTCCAGCACCGAAGCCAGCTCAACAGATGGCTAGACCAGGAGCACCTCGACCTCCAGCAGCAGGGGGATTTCAGCGAGGACCACCGCTACCTACCCAGGAGGATCAATATATGAGGGCCGAATACGGACAAACACAGAGGAATGAGCAAGCTTTTGCAATGGAAGTGGATGACATGGATCAGGAGATTGATGTCATAGTAGGTATCACTCTTGCTTTTACTTTTCCTGCTGTGACATTGTTTGATATGGGAGCCACCCACTCATTCATATCATCTAGTTTTATTACCAAACACAATATTGCCCCTACACCTTTACCTAGTTGTATTACAATTCTCACCGGAGGAGGAGTTATAACTATTAGTAGAATTTGTAGATCGTGTCCTATAGTAATACGTGGCAGAGAGATGAACACCCGACTCTTAGTCCTTCCTATGCCATCTTTTGATATTGTGCTTGGAATGGACTGGCTGAGCAAGTATCACGCTTTCTTCGATTGCTTTGGAGGAAGCATTCTTTTCAAAATACCATGTCAGCCTGAACTTGAGTTTGCACGAGGATCCACAGAAATTCTCGATGGTATACAGCTCACAATGGACGATGTTGTCTATCATCCCATTATTTTAGAATTTTAAGACGTCTTTCCAGAGGAATTGCCAGGACTACCCCCAGATAGAGACGTAGAGTTTTCGATTGAATTGACACCAGGAGCAGCACCCATAGCATCATATATTTATAGACTGGCGAAGATGGAGATGGATGAACTGAAGACACAGTTGAAAGAACTAGAAGAGAAAGGTTTTATCCGACCAAGTGCATCACCCTGGGGAGCACCAGTGTTGTTTGTACCAAAGAAGGATGGGTTAGTACGTATATGCATTTACTATAGGGCCTTAAATGTAGTGACAATGAAGAATAAATATCCACTACCATGCATTGATGACCTATTTGATCAGCTTAGTGGAGCCAAGATGTTCTCAAAGATAGATTTAAGATCGGGATATCACCAGGTGAAGGTACGGAAGGAGGACATCCCGAAGACCACATTCCGGACAAGATATGGACATTATGAGTTTCTGGTCATGCTATTTGGATTGACCAATGCTCCAGCTATTTTTATGGACTTAATGAATTGAGTCTTCCATCAGTATTTGGACCAGTTTGTGTTCGTCTTCATAGATGATATACTTGTCTATTCAAAGAGCCACGAGGAGCACGAGAAGCACATGCGTATTGTTTTAGAGACCTTGAGGAGGGAGAAGTTATATGCAAAGCTTAGTAAATGTGAGTTCTTCTTGTACAGAGTCTCATTTCTTGGACATGTTGTTACAGGAGATGGCATTTCTGTTAATCCAGAAAAGATCTTGGCAGTCGAGACATGGTCTGTTCCTAAATCAGCAGCGGAGGTGAGAAGTTTCCTTGGACTTGCGAAATATTACTGACGGTTCGTGGAGAACTTCTCAAGGATAGCAACACCTATGACTCGGTTGACTTGCAAAGATCAAGAGTTCATATGAACCAATGAGTGTCAAGCCGCTTTCGAGAAATTAAAGAAGCGACAGACTACAGCACCAGTATTGACTATCCCATCAGGATCAGGAGGTTATGTGATCTACAGTGACGCATTAAGGAAAGGTTTGGGATGCGTATTAATACAGCATGGCAAGATGATTACATATACATCTAGACAGTTATGAGTATATGAGAAGAATTATCCAACTCATGACTTGGAACTTGCAGCCGTTATATTTGCTCTGAAGCTATGGAGATATTACTTATATGGGAAACGAGTGGAAATATATACAGACCACAAAAGTCTCAAGTATGTCTTCACGCAGAAGGAGTTAAATATGAGGCAACATCGATGGCTTGAGTTGATGAAAGATTTCGAGATAGAGCTACATTATCACCCAGGCAAGGCTAACGTGTAGCAGACGCATTTAGCCGGAAGCCAGCAGCTTATTTCTTGACAACACAGAGAGAATTATTGGAGGACTTGCAAGAACTTGGCATCAAAGTGATATTACCCGGAGCAGATGGGACACTAGCCAACTTGCAAGTATAATCATCACTAGTAGAGAGAATCAAGGCATCATTGCCTACAGACACCAGGTTCAGAAGATTAAAGGAAAGAACAGAGGTCGAAGAGCAGACAGGGCTACAAATTTATGATGACGGGACATTACGATGTGGTAATCGTTTATATATTCCCAATAGAGAGATTCGACAAGAGCTGATGACAGAAGATCATAATTTGATATATTCTATTCATCCTGGAGGTACCAAGATGTATCGTGATTTACGATAGCACTTTTGGTGTCATGGAATGAAAAGAGAAATAGCCCGCTTTGTAGCTAAATGTTTGGTATGTCAACAAGTAAAGACAGAGCACCAGAGAACAACAGGGTTATTGCAACCACTCCCGATTCTAGAGTGGAAGTGGGAGAACATCACTATGGACTTCGTCACAGGTTTTCCTAAGAGTCCAAGTGAAAGAGATGCAGTATGGGTAATAATGGACCGACTCACCAAATCAGCCCAATTCTTGCCTTTAGAGTTGGCCAATCTACAGAAGCTTTGGCTGACTTATATATGAGACAGATCGTAAGGTTGTATGGCGTACTAGTCAGCATTGTATCAGACAGGGATTCGCGCTTTACTTCGCAATTTTGGAGGAGCATGCAAGATGAAACTCGTTTGAAATTCAGTACCTCTTATCACCCGCAGACAGATGGGCAGTCAGAGCGTACTATTCAGACATTGGAAGATATGTTGAGGGCTTGTATGTTAGACTTTGGAGGATCATGGGAGGACCACCTACACCTTATGGAATTTTCTTACAACAATAGCTATCAGGCGAGTATCCAGATGGCTCCATTTGAAGCATTGTATGGAAGGAAGTGTAGGTCTCCTGTGTGTTGGAGTGACATGGGAGAACATCAGATTCTGTGACCAGAGTTAGTGGTCAACACCGTTGAGACAGTTAAAAAGATACAAGGACACTTGCGAGCAGCGCAAGACAGGCAGAAACAATGGGCAGACCTTCATCGTCGTCCCTTGGAGTTTAAAGAGGGCGATCATATCTTCTAAAGGATATCACCTACCAGAGGTACCATTCGATTCGGAGGACGCGACAAGTTGAGTCCAAGGTATATTGGACCATTTGACGTGCTAGAGAGAGTGGGAGAAGTGGCATATCGACTTGCACTACCACCTTTACTTGAGGGAGTACATGACGTATTCCATGTGTCGCAGCTCAGGTGATATGTGGCAGACAGCAGTCACGTTTTCGACCATTCAGAGATCACCATTGGGCCAAGATTGTCATATCAAGAGCAACCCGTGGGAATCCTTGATCATAGAGAGAAAATATTGAGGAACCAGTCTATTCCCTTGGTCCGCGTAGCATGGAAGCATGGTTCGCCAGGAGAATCTACTTGGGAGCACGAGGATGACATGCGCCAACATTTTCCGAACCTATTCATTGACCAAGGTATAAATTTATTTTGTTAAATTATATCTCTTACGAATCTTAACTTCTACCGTGGCTTAGTTTTAATTTCGAGGACGAAATTTTTATAAGTTAGGTAGAATGTAAAACCCCTAATTCTGAAAACCCTATTTTTCTATTTATTAATTATTTAAATTATTTATAGTAGTTATGAGCCAAATAGAGAGAATAGATTTTATTAGATTTTATTTTTGAGGTGTTTGAGCATTTAGAGGATTTATGGAACCTTTATAAATTTTTTCTAATTTATTCCATGTAGGAGACCCTTTGGACATTTGCTAGCTTAATGGTGTGCACCAATATAATTCTTAGAATTTCTATGAATATATATATATATATATATATATATATATATATATATATATATATATATATATATATATATATATATATATATATATATAAAATTCCTATTGGATATCAAACCGAAACCCAAAACCACTACCCGTTCAGCCCTACCCGGACCCGTTAGGAGAAGAAAATATCAACAGCAGCAGTAGCAAAAACCAACTTTGCTTTCTTCTCCACGCGTGTGAGCCATTCTATTCCACCACCTCTAAACTCTATTATTACTAAACACCCCTCAACCGAAACCAAAAACCAAAGAAAGAAGGAAAGAAAGAAGCAACAACAGTGGCTTTTGAGACCACTAAATATTCCCCACCGCCTCTTTATCCCTATATATATATATATATATATATATATATATATATATATATATATATATATATATATATATATATATATATTACAACTCTCCCAAATATGAACCCCACTTCTTTCACTAACTTAACACTGTGTTGGACGTGCACTATACAGAACTTTTGCTCGGCAAGTATACCTTGCCATTTTACTATTATTTATATTCCAACTGATACATGCATGTTTAATTCTGCTTATATAAATGATTTATTTATGTAGATTTTGGACCTATTTTATGAGACCACCTTAGTATTATGGAGTATCATTAGATTCATTGGCCGTGACACAGTTGTTACACGAGTGGTGAGTCTCATATAGATCATGGACTGCGTGACAGGTCTGGCCTCCTGTACATATTGGCCGTGCATTAGGGATGACTGCTGATAGAAACTTTATATGTTAGTATACCTAGCAGTTATTTAGAGGTTTTATCATATCATGGATGTGGCATATTTAGAGCATGGGGTTGAGAGAACAACAAGTAAGGCATTTGGACTTCTTTGCACTTTTCTTCTGTACGCCCGGATTCTTTGCCGGAGAAACGGGTGATGATGACCACTATATATTGCAGGCGGCCTCTGCCATTCAAAAGACGGTATGCTGATAGGCCCCTGATTCTCCGAGAGAATCGTGCCAATCCCATTTATGGCCAGATAGCCCACGTGTTGGAAAGTTGTTCTCAAACTACATTCACTTAGATGGTGAGGCAACCCCATTGGATGTTTATATTTCAGTACTTATTGGCATGTTATTATGTATCTTGTTACGTCCCTCTGAGGACCTGGTCCCTTTCAGATATGGACGAGCAGGAGTATCCACAGGAGTACAGACCTGGACCTGACTCTACTTACCTGACTGAGGAGATCTTACCCTCAGAGTAGCTGTGATTTATTTTCACTGTTTAGAGATTTTGTTGCTACTTCAGTATAGTCATTTTGTAGTAGATTTGTTTCCACCTGACTATCAGACTTGATACTCATCCTTGATTTTTAGTTATTATTTATCTCTTTATTCCTACTGATTATTTGTGCTGTGGATGAGATATAGATTATGTGTGACTTGTTGTGACAGTATATTACCACTGGTGGATTGGATATTCATGTACATCGTATGTGTGTATATGTTTCCATATATTGGAGTTTATATACATACGGCTGGGCGTGTTACGTATTCCTAGTCCTACGTATTTTGGGACAGGGCGTGACAACTAGCATGTTTCTTTTCGGTGTCTGTGTACTTATCATGGGGTTTCTCTACAATGTTGCCATCTACAACTATTCTAGGTGGCTTCTTGTATCCATCTATTACAACAGACCAAAGATCAAAATCAAGTGATTTCAAATAGAAACTCATACGTGTCTTCCAGTACGTATAGTTAGTACCATCAAATATGGGTAGCGTATTTGTGGACTGGCCTTCACCATTGTTGGTGTGGATAGATCTAATAGTTTCCATAAGTCTCGTAGGATATTAAGCTAATATCAAGAGAACTAGCTTTGATATCAATTGAAGGAGCAATTGGTATGAGCAATAGTTTCTATCTAAAGAGCACCTGCTCTGATACCAATTGAAGGAGCAATTGGGATCATAAACTAAATAAGAGACTACCTACTTAGATACCAATTAAAGGACTGTGAGGCAACTCTAGAGGGGGGGTGAAAAGAGTACAGCAGAATAATCTACCAATTTAAGATTATCAGAATGAAGGCAGTTGCTTACTAACATTGTATATAGAGACAATAAAGTAAAGCCGTAAAGTAGAGAGAGAAAGAAAACATAAACACCAAGATATATACTGGTTTTCCTTTGAGATGACTAGTTCAGTCCCGAGAACTCAAGCTCAAAGTTTTATCCACTATAATCACCAATAGTTTTATCCACAAGCTTTGATCCGAAGGCTTGCCACTTCTTTAGACCACGAGATTTGATCCAAAGTCTCGCAACTTCACACACCACGAGTTTTGATCCGAAGGCTTACAACTTCACACAGAAGAAGAGACATGATGAACCAAGGTCTTTACAACTCTGTAGACTTCTAGACCGAGACCGCACTTGGCACTTAGAAGGCTAGGAAGTTGATCTTAAAGATAAGAAAGTTTAGGCTCTGAGGGTTTACTCACTATAGGATAAAAAGATTGAGAATGGTTGAGTGAGTAAGAATGAAGAATTCCAATCCTATTTATATGGTATAGGCAAATATAATTTGGCCAGAATTCGGATGAGGTTTAATTCAAATTTTCAACCATTGGGCCAAGAAATCAGGAGCTTATTGAACTGTTTGATTTATACCAAAATGATAACCGAGTTTGGTCCGAGTTCGGCCCGAATTCGGTTTCTAAGTATGGTAGACTTTGTTAATGAATGTGGCCCAATTTGGTTGATAGGTTCTTTGGTTTTTTTGAGTGAACTAGGTATCTATGTATAGGTACTTGGATTTTCCAGTATGATTCAGCTTACATCAATTCTAGATTCCGCGGAACCCCCGGGTGCGAGGCTCCAGATAAGTCGTAGGCTGTTGGACAAAATCTTTTGGTATAACGTCGTCTTTGTCTCATCGTCATATAGCATATGTCCATTACTGATCTTACTTATTGCTTTCTGTAAGTACATGTTAGATGAACAAAGAAATATACAAAAGAAAATATTACATATCTGGACAATGCTTAGTTTAAGTAGAAGATACTATAGTGATTGATCGATTATCATAATGCTAAACTTAATCGATTAGCCATATTCAAAAACTCAACATAAATATTGGACCAACAGTTTTGAGATTCTAATTGTTGGTGGAGAGGTATATCATGATGGTTTAGTGGTGTACCATGGTGTTGGAGAGGTATCATATGAGTATCATTGTGATACTGGTGGTTATCATCGGTGTTGTCCATTAGGTGCTTGATAAATTGCCTTACACTAGTTGTGGTATTGTATTTATGTCTAGAGTATGTGTGTTTATATATATATATATATATATATATATATATATATATATATATATATAGGTGGTTGTGGGTGAGTGTCTGATATCAAGGATTGAGTGTCGGGTGTGTGCAGTTGGGGTATTTGGTACTGCACAGTAGCATATGAAAGAATGACCAACTTGGTATAATATGAACCTTGTATAGATCGGGTTTGGGCAATTGGTGCAAACCTGTGTTCAATCTTCAAAGTTCAGTAAGTTGTAGTCCTGCAACATATTGAAGACTATAGAGCATTATAGTGTTCTATAGAGTTGTTTGTGAGGGGATACCCTAGTATGTAATAAAAGTTAGTGTTAGATCGTGTGCCATGCATGAGGTGAGACATTGTAAGGGGAGCTTGATGCTGCAACAACTGCAGTTGTGTAGTGGACTGCAATTGTGCACCAATCAGCTGCTGCTCGAGCAATGTGGTGTAGGTAATACTCTGCAGTAGTAACTGCAAGTGCTTACCTGGATTGGGGCACCTGGTAAGGGGTTCTTGTAGTGGGGTAATTCGGTTTGGGGTTCAGTATATTAGAGGGTGTGCTCAAACACTACAGGTAGTTAGAGGCCAGGTTTAATGAATGTTGATAGGGGAGAGCCCGAGCACTGCTCAAGTGAGGTAAGGAATTTATAAATTAGAGTTGTGTGTGTGTTAGTGCTTTGGGCACTATAGAAGTATTTGTGTAGGTGTATTTGTATGTGTTTGATGTTGGTGATGTGTGAGGGATGGATGTTGTGAGAGGAGTGAGCTACTGTGCTGAATCTGAGCTCATCATTGTTGAGATGAGGCTTTAATATAGGCTTAATTCTGGTTTGGCAGTTTCATGTTGTCATGGGTTAGCTGTGCATGGTAGAGACTTGATTTCCAAGAGATGACTTAACCATATGTTTAATGCCAGAATGCACTCAAGGAGGAGGTCTGTGCACTTGAGGAAAGTGCAGCAGGTAAAGGCAGATGCCACAGCAGTTGCACAGATGAGTGCAAGCCAGTTTCTGAAGTAACAATGTGCAGTTGGGTTTTGCTACTGCCAAACTATTTCACCAGAAGGGGAGGAGATTACCTGTAGGTACTGCTGCTTGATATAGCAGTTGCAGAAGCTTCTGCATCCAGGAAAAATGGGCAGTGAGGTAAAGGAGGCCTGGGTTGAGAGTGATGGTAGTGTATGCATGTGTGCTTGTGGTATTGATGTGTGTTTATGGACTGCACAGTAGAGGGAAGTGGGGTGAAGGGGATGATCTAGTCAGGATGTGGAGTAGTGTTGTTTGAGTGAGGGTGGTTAGTGTATAGGTGTGATGCATGAGCATGAGTTAGGAGGAGTGTAATAGTGCCAAGTAAGATGGTAGCATGGTACCCAAATACCAATGTGAGGGTTAGCTTGAGAGGGCATCCTAGTGGTGTTAAGGTATTAAAAAAAATCAAGAAACCAAGTATAGGTTGGTCTCTATGGATTGGGTAATAACTGGATACTAAGGTATTAGAATACTAGGTATTGGTGTGGTACCATGGCACCATGTACCAATATATATGTGGTATAGAGGGGTAGTGTATTGGTAAGTTATTGGTTTAGATGATACCAAGGTATGAATTATTTAAGGTATCATGTAGATATTAAGATACGGGCTAAGGTACTAGGATACGGGATAAGGTTCTGGCTCAAGGCCAAAGTATTGACCCTGTAACTAAGGTATTGACTAATAGTTAAGGTATTTGAGATACGGGCTAAGGTATTAAGTAAATGCTTGATACGGATTAAGATACCGTGATACGGGATAAGATAAATAGCTATAGGCCAAGGTATTGCTAGAAATTATAGGTAAAAGTATATATTAGGTTAATATATGCTAGAAACTTGCTAGTATAGCCTAGAAACCTAGTATCGACCTAGTTTTGACTAGTTTGACTCTGAAAGTCAACTCAATAGGTAGTTTAAACCTAGAATCAAGGTGTAGACCTAGAATTGACCTATAAATCTAGCCTAGAATTAATTATACATGTTATTATCTTTAAACACCAATTAACGTTGATATTTATATTTAGGTCAGTGTGACACCAGTTCGAACACCGATTTGCATCATTGATCTGGATCTCAGGCGAGTACATTCTCTGATAGTTTCCATTGTTTGGTTACTACTATAATTCAAGTATTTAAAAATATTACTTATGATTCTTGACACGATGGTACATGGATTGGTATTGTTATTGGATCGACAGTCATGAGATGTTACCCTGATTATCGAGATGGTATTAAATACTGCTTATTATTGGTATTGGATAACATTGGATATTATAGGTTAAATATTGGATACATTGGCTTATAACGTGTCATGGTTGGATCCATCATATCAGTCCGGATAGAAAATACTAATTAAATATGTGATCAAGAATTATTAGCAAGTAGTGTAATCATTAGCTACTAACTAATCATACACTACACGTTGTTTGTGGTATTAAACAAAAGAATAAAAGTGTATTTCAATGACGGGGTTTATACGAAACCCGTGCCCTTTGGTTTACAAACAAACTTGTATAATTTAATCCTATACGAGGATGTGGGAGTACAATTTATTTAATCTGGGTATAAATTGCTATAGGTGTCTGATCTGCAGTCAATCACTTTAGCCCTTGGACCACACGATGTTGAAGAAGTGCCGTGGAAGACAGGTGGCAGCTTCGAAGGTTGCAAAGGAGAGTGGATGCACGATGCCAAAGTCGTCGATCCCTACTCTTTGCCTGAGCTCCGGACTCTCTCTCTCTCTCTCTTGACCTCCGGTTCGATCTTTCTGGAAAGTTCGACCTTGTTCGATCCTTCTTTCAAAGTTTCGACCTTGTTCGATCTTCAAGTTTAAAGTTTTTCGACCCTTTTCCCCATTGATAGGGGTCTCTATTTATAGAGTTTTGGTGACAGTGACCACTCCGTCGGTGTAAAAACCGAGGAGTGGAAAGTACATCACCCTTTTACACAATGGTTAAAATAACCAATGCCTGCGTATAGATGACCTTTTGAGTGAGCATGTGGCGCGTGTCTAACTAAGGGGACAAAACGCGTATATCTGCTACGAAGATCACGGCGTAGAAGCCACGTAGGTAGGTATCCCTTGTGTAGAAGAGGTTGGCGTAGAAGCCAAATGACTGTCACCCTGGCGTAGAAGCCAAAATAGGCATAGAAGCCGAGTAGGCGTAGAAGCCGGATGGGCATAGAAGCCGAGTAGGCATAGAAGCCGAATGGTCGTAGAGACTGAGCGGGCGTTTGAAGCCGAATGGTCGTAGAGACTGAGTGGGCGTTTGAAGCCGAATGGTCGTAGAGACTGAGTGGGCATTTGAAGCCGAATGGGCGTAGAAGCCGAATGAGCACAGATCTTGAATGGGCGCAGAAGCCGCTGTGTACCGTGCCAGAGTGCTGATGTGGACGTCTTAGCCGGAATTACGGCTTTTGAAGATATAATCAAATCTCTTGCAGAGATTTGCCACCATCTTGCGCATTAAATGCGGAGGCGTAGTTTGAAGGTCTGCAGCCCTTCTGTGCATCCGTCGCAGAGACGTGCCTTGAGAGAAACTGTCACCGCTCTGTGCAATTAGACGTAGAGACGTGCCTCGAGCCCCGTACGAAGTGCAGCTTTTGACGTGGCAGGCAGTTTGTCTACTACGGAGCATAAAACAGCACATGTTTGCCTGTATAAAATAAGGCAGCGTATCCCCTTGTACGCGAAAGAGCAGTTTATGCTGAGGGGACGTCAGTAAACGACGGTTCGGTGATATTTTAACCAAATCCTATGTATTAAATGCAGAGATCCATATCATACTGTGGTGCGCATCCCGAGGGGTCCGTCCTCGTTTCCAACCGTCGTTTGGGTAGCCGTGCAACACTTTTTGTCAGGAGTTAGAGGTCAGGTTCACTGCGTGACTTGACAGGTTCATTTCGGGAAAGATGAAGCGTTCCTCGTACGCTTTAACGCTGCTTTGAGATCGGCTGAGTTTTACGCCATGGAGGCGATGAAGAACCCTGTTTACGCTGGAGCGGCCTGGACGTACTGCACTTACGCGGATGGTCCTTTGAGCTTGTACTTCACATTGTGTTTATCGGAGAAAGCTCTGCTTGTACGCTTGATGGCTCTGAAGGACTCTGTTTACGCTGCTCTGCATCAGTATGCTGCGTAGCTCCTCCCAGCGTATTTTTTATGCTTCTACAAGACCCCCTTCAAAGATTTTAAATTCCTCAAAATTTGAAACGCTTTGAATGAAGCATGAACGACCCCTCGTAACTCGAAACGTTTCTGAATGGAGCGTTGAAACGGTCGTTGCGGACTTTATGGCAGATTTATTGGGGACCGCTATGATCTCTTTCGCATATAAAAAGGCTGGGGGAGTTAACCTGTTCTCCCCACATTCCCATCACCATGCAGAGATGATCGCCGGAGTTCGTCGGGTCGACCTGAGGAAGAAGGAGATCATGTTCTTCCAATATGTAGGGAGCCAAAAAAGATGGCATCTTCGAGCAAGTGTCCACTGCAACGATGGATCATGGAAGGATATCTTAGCCTCCCTTGCTCGGGATAATCAGCAACTTTATATGGCTGTTCTTCCAGGAGAAGGGAAGGGTCGTATTAGACCACACTGCTTACAAGCGGCGCCTTCTCCTGTTACCTCTACGGACGAGATTAGACAAACTATAATCTGTCGTCCTCGATCAAGTTGGGTAAAAGAAGCCTCAACTGGATCGGCCATGGCGTATGGAGGATCTTCTTGTTCATGACTGTGGTGGTCGATGAACTGCCATGGAAGAAAAGGAAGACCTGCACCGATGCGAGAACCCGGTAGAACGGATTCTGGGGGCGATCTTCCGATGACGATGATGAGGAAGCCCTTTGTAGATGGGATTTCCCTCATATATAACCATAAAGAATGAAGAAAAACCCCTTGTAGACAGGATTTTCCTCATATGTAATCATGACTTTGATCTTTAATAAAAATTGTCTTTCTTCTCTACATATGATCGTTTTGCCATACGTCGCTGTGAAGTCTGAATAAGTGTAGCTTTGACACGTCTGATTCTTTACGCCAACTCTGATAAGAAGTGTATTAGGCCCGGTCCTTTACGCGTAGTGAACAGTCCATAGAACGCTGTTAAGCATTTTTTGAACATTTAGAACTGTCCTATTGCTAGGACTGAGGGACCGCGTAGAGCTCTGAACTGCTGCTTCTGATGAGCAGAAATTTTGTTCAGACTTCGTCTTCAAGAACGACCTCTCGAAACTCCCTTGAAACAGGGTCGAGGTTTTGTCTGTCAAACTTTGTTTGCCATCTTCATAGATGAGATGTTCAGACTGGAGTCTGGATGAACCTCCAATTTTGGACCCGAGAAGAGTAATTTCTCAATGTTTGAACTCTGTATGTTTCGGGTACTTTGGGGTCAAGAACGAGTATCTTCTGTGTGAACTCTTTACAATTGACCGCTTCGGGGACTGTTCGGATATACGGAAAGTCATGGAGCGTGAAATCATCAGCCTGTAGCCTCTGGGCGTAAAACACCATCGAGCGTGAAATCGTAGACTTGTGGTTCCTGAGCGTGAAGTAGTAGGTTTGTTGCCTCTCGAGCATAAAAGCTACCGAGCACAAAGGCATCCGGGCGTAAAACCATAGACTTATTGCTGTCGAACGTAAAGCCGTAGATTCGTAGCTGTCGAGCGTAGAAAGCTCCTTTAGCATAGGATTGGAGATCTGTAGCCTGTGAGCGTAGAACACCATCGAGCGTGAAATCGTAGACTTGTGGTTCCTGAGCGTGAAGTCGTAGGTTTGTTGCCTCTCGAGCATAAAAGCTACCGAGCACAAAGGCATCCGGGCGTAAAACCATAGACTTATAGCTGTCGAACGTAAAGCCGTAGATTCGTAGCTGTCGAGCATAGAAAGCTCCTTTAGCGTAGAACTGTAGATCTGTAGCTCCTGAAAAGAAAATTTCTCCGAGCGTGAAGTTTGCGGATCTATTGCTTCTGAGCGTAAACTGAGCGCCACCGAGCGTGAGATCATCGATTTGGTATCTGCTGAGCGTAAAGTCGTAGGTTTGTTGCCTCTCGAGCATAAAAGTTACCGAGCACAAAGGCATCCGGGCGAAAAACCATAGACTTATAGCTTGCGAGCGTAAAACCGTAGATCTGTTGCTGTCGAGCGTAGAAAGCTCCTTTAGCGTAGAAACCGCCGAACTACTTTGCGCGAAGAATTTTTCGAATTCGCTGACTGTCCGTCTTTTGAGAGTACTGGGTTGACATAGCATCCAATCATAACCACCTATTAATTGCGAGATTTGGTTAGGGTCTCGAGGAGTCCGTCCGAGGATTCGAGGAGTCGACTCGAACTCTATATATATCCCAAGCCTTTGAGAGAAAAACTTTTTATCCGTCTTCTACGAAAGAGAGCTTTCGACTGTTCGAGTTTTTCTTCATTCCTTCTCCGAGCACTTCGAGTCTTCAGAAATGGCGCCAAAACAAACCCCCTCCACTAAGGGAAAGAGCATAGGTTCTTCTTCTCATTCTTCTGCCCCAGCGAGGGAGTCTTTGGTCGGGCAAGGTGAACTTCACTCTGAGCGGAGTATCCCGCCGACGAGCAGCGCACCCGGTCTTAGAGGTAGAGCCTTTTGGGATGACAAAAACGATAAAAAAATCCTTCGCACACGTTGAACGTGACAGTGCTAGGTCGTCTTCTGTGCTGATAGCCTCTTTGAGGAAGATGATGGACGGAGGCGTTTTTATCTTTTATGCCCACATTTCTAATGTGCCAGCGTCAAAACTCCATATTTTCGTAGTTCCGAGCGTAAAAGCTCTGGCTAACGAAAATTGACGTATATCATAAAATTTGAGTTTTATGCTTGTGAAGGGGACTTCCGGCGTAAAATGACCAAATTTGTGCAATCTTGGCGTAGAGCACAGACTGTCGTTTCTTTGGTCTGTATGTTTGTGCAAGATTTGTAGTTGATTTGGGTGAGTCTCCACTGGCCGAGGTGATGGGTTCTGCTGCCGGGATGCTGCACTCGAACTATCTGGAGGATCTGTCCCACGTGACATTTCCTATCTCCGGACCCCAATATCCTGAAAAAAGGGGGATCTTGATATCGGCTCAGGGTGAGCGGACGCTGCTGAACATGATCAACGGGGAGCCCCTGACATACGTAGACGGGGAGCAGTACATAAAGTCGGCTTTCCTCTTTGGGGACATGATTGATAAACAGTCCCAGACGAAGCCCAAGAGGGAACCCTGGGTTTTCCCTGCTTGGAATTTGGTTTTGTATCTGCCAACGATGCCGAGGGATTATCCTATCTCGGCTTTCTTCCATGCGACGCATCCCAGGAGGATGTCGTGGACGTTGACTCCCGATCTTTACGGCAAGCCGGGAAAGATCTTTCATCTGAAAGGGGCTGACCAGGGGTCGTTTGTCAGCCGCCCTTTCGGCGTTGTGACGTTATTCAGGGGACTGTGCCCGGGCAGTATCCCGAGTGAAGACAGCTCAGTGATCCAGCCGGTCCAATTGCCGACCTTCTGCAACGACTTCATGGGATGAGGTGGGGTATATCCCAAGGAGAATCCTCGGTGCAACGGGTGGATCACCCCAACAAACCTCCGATGGACTTGCCTAGTTGACTGGGCTTTGAAGCACTTTCGGAGAGAACTGGAGGGCATTGGACTGTATGCCGTTGTGAGTGCGACTAGTGTTGGGTTGCCTCCCAACCCTAACTTGTTCTTGGCACTGATGGAGCGATACATTTCGCTCACCGGGACTTTCGCCACTCCACTGGGGGAGTTGGGATTGGCCCTCCATGAGATGGCAATGGTCTCGAGACTGTCGATGGGGGATACCCCATACGAAGAGTATGTTCCCACCAAACGGGAGTTGGGGGACTTGGACCCTCGGGTGGCGGAAGTGTATGAGGAGCTGATTTGTCAATACTTCGCGTGCACCACTTTTTATAACGAGTCTTCTGATTTGGCTCATACCACCAAGTGGATGTCCTACCTCTTCTTCCAACGAGCCCGGGCCGCCAAGTCGGAGAAAGTCTCGGGGGGCAAGAATGAGCCCGTGAACTGTTTGGGCGTGCTTATTGCCCAGGTCGTTGAGGATCTTATGGAGGAGGCTAAAGCTCCAGATCAGATTCTCGTTGAGGGGGTAGGAAAGTACCCTGAAGGCACTAATGCCTACAGTTACTTGAGGCGCTGCCGTAGGCCTCTGTCTAAGGAAGCCCAGCTGGCTGGTTTTCTCTCGATATGTCTGCGTCGAGTAGTAGTGCCCGGTACTGCGTCCGCGGACCGCATTCACCGGAACATCCTGTGGCCAGCAGTGCGTCTGGTGTTCGGGGCAAGACTGGGCTTGCTTTCTGCCATGGTGTGCCGTATACAGGCTGGCCTGAGAGCCATGACTGATGGGTTGCTCGTCGATGAAGCTCGGCGTGAGAGTTTTCCCCGGGTGGAATTACCATACCTGTACTTGATGGGATGGTTAATTCTCCACAATCCCCGGGTGATGTCTCCCGGCTCTGGTAGCAGCTCAGGGGGTAACTTCTTGACGAACTACAAGGACTCTCCCTGGAATGTGAACACAACTTTGGATTGTCGGCTGGTGTTGAACCTCAGTCACGGCTGGAAGCTCCTCTGTACTTCCCCTCCTGTACATCGCAATCAATCAGGGGTGAGACTTGAGGATTCAGGTGGAGAGAAGACCGATCTTTCTCTGGAAGCTTTTAATTGGTTGGTCTGCATTAGACCCTCCCATCTGCTGTACAGGAGCGAAGACCATTGCTTCTTCGAGCCCTACTTGCCTAGTCGGTTCGCCAGGCAGTTTGGGTACGATCAGTTGCACGTGGGCAATGCCGTCACCAACTTTAGGTCCAGGGGCGGACTCATTGATGGAGCCAGAGGGTGGCGATATTTTATCATGGGTTGTACGGGTGTAATCTTTATTGTGCCGGTCGTTACAACCTTCACGGAGCTCCACATTCTCCATTCTTATGCCCAGTTCTATATGGCGATTAACACCTTCCATCGCGATTTTGACATGCGTGGAAGCTTCAGGGTGCCTTCTCCCAAGCCTGGGGGAAGAGTTGAAGTCCCCTCGGTTTCTTCTGAAGAGGGTGAGGAGTCTGGCACTCCGGATGAGCCTCTGGTGTCGGTGCCGAGGTGTGAAGTACCTCCGCCTGCGGGGGCTTTGGTAGTCTCTTCTAGAAAGCGATGGGCTTCTGTCCCGAAGGAAGCTTCTCTTCGTAAGAGGAGGAAGGAGACGGTTGCTCGTCCTCTCCGCATTCTTGGTATTGAGGCTCCCGGGAGTGAGCCTGCATCTCCCCATATCAGGGATGATTCTTTGGCTAGAGGTTCTTCGCCTTTTAGAGAGGGACCTTCTATAGTTCCGGCCGGCGGCGCCGGAGAATCTTCTCTAGAGGTCGCTGTCGTTGCTACTGCTCCAGGTAGTGGAGCGAGATTGCCTGCATAGCCGCGGTAGATGGGAGAATCTTTCCCTAGACCAGCAACGGATAAAACTCCCGCTGTGTCAGCGAGCACGCCTAGCGAGATTCCAGTTGACGAACCTCGACTGCGTCTGGGTGAAGGCTTGGCAGAACTCCGAGCGATGTCGGTTGGCCACCTCCTTCTCCAGGTATGATAGTTCGCATTGTGTCATTAAAGCGTGGTTTAGCTACATCGGCTGCAGATGCGCCATATATACCGTTGGCTCCGGGTAAATGTCATCTTTATGTCTCCCTTTAGAAAGATTACCATCATATTGATATCAACTTTCTGGTCCTTTTCTCAGGGGATGGCGTCCACGGGGAGTACAACGTTGAAGCACCTTCTGGCTCTGCTCCGGCTCCTGGCGATGATACGGAGGCTTTCGACTTTGAGGAGGAAATACCTTCGGGGGCCAGCTCGCCTGGAGTGGTTTTGTTATCTCGAGAGGAGGATGAACCCGTCATCGTGACTTCGCCTCTCGCGAGTATGCTGATGACTTCGACCGTCGTTGTTGCATCTCTTTTTGTCGCACCACCCGTCGAGGCGGCGACTGTGGCCACTTCGTCTGCAATCATTCCCAGAGGGGGACTTGCTGATATCGCGACCACTCCTGGCGTTCAATCGGATCTAGTTGCGCTGACCGAGCAACATACCAGCCTCTTTTACACCGGTTTGAAAATGATGATATCAATGGTGTTGGCGAAGAGTCTAGATTTCGAGCGCCTGAAAAAGACTTCTCAGTTTTCGATCGGGTCTGTCAGGGAGTTCGACGATCCTGGGATAGCTGACGCCCTGGAGGCGGTGGTTAATGGTTTAGAGCAACCCATTAACGAATACTTGCAGCTGACTCGGGGCAGCTTTGATACTGAGGTACAGGCCAGATATGACCTCATGATTGCGTGGCTTTCTACACAGCTGGAAAGCCTAGACAACTCCATCAAAACACCTAAGCTGGAGATGGATAAAAGAAAAGCTGTCGTGGAAGAGGCTCTCGCTTTTGAGACGAAGCTCCGATCCGAGCACGAAGGGAACGCAACGAGGGCCCGCAAGCTGAAGGAAAAACTCGCTCTGGCAGAGGAGTGGGCTTCTCAGTCGTTGGCAGGTCTAGATGTAGCGACTGGTCGACTGAGCGCAGCGCGACGGAATTTGGAGCGTGCAGAAGCTGCCCATGCGGGCTCTCTTCGGGCAAGGGGTGAGCTGACCCTTACGAACAATCCCGAGGCACGGCTGGAGCGGGCTCTTGCCGATGCCTTGGTTTCCAGGAATGAGAAAATAGCTGCACTGGAGCGGCTGATTCGCGATCTGACCGTTCCCCCATCATGATGTATCCTTTCTCTTTTTGCTTCCCCAGATATAATTCTGCTCTTATCGGGAATAAATAAAAGCGACTCTTTTCTGACTTTTATGGACCCATCATTTCAGAGTGTAAATGACATTTTTTTAGGCGAGAGTGATATCATAGGTAGTATAGACATGATAGACTCTCGATAAACTTTTTAGCAGGATATATCTATTCAGAGGTTATACAGACATGATAGGATATGATCCAACTAGTTTCATTTTGGGAGTAGTTTTGTCAGAATTGAGATCCTCGCTATATTCCACTCGATCAGGGGAGATTAAGCATAGTACCTTTTCAGGAATTTGCCGTTGATAGGAGCCATTAACAGGTCTCCATTAGGCTGGGCTATCCTATAGGCGCCGTTTGAGAACGTTGTCTCGATCACATAAGGGCCTTCCCACTTGGGCTGGAATTTGCCTTTACTTCTGTGAGTAAGAATCATCGGCCTTCTTACAGCTAGAACTAGCTCGTCGACTTTGAACACTCTTTTCTTTACTTTATGATTGAAAGCTTTGGAAATGCGTGCTTGGTAGAGCGCGATGCGCTGTTGAGCTTGGAGGCATTTCTCGTCTAATCATTCTAGCTCCTTGAGCCTTAACAGGTCATTCTTTTCTCGAGTCAGCTCATTAGTCACGGCTATCCTGAGTGACGAGATCTGGATTTCAATGGGGAGAACTGCTTCGCTCCCGTAGACCAGCGAGAATGGGGTACAACCTGTCGGTGTTTGTACCATTGTGCGGTATGCCCAGAGACATTCGCCCAGCTTCTCATTCCAATCTCTCTTGTTTGAAGAGACGAATTTCTTTAAGAGTTTGATAATGGTTTTGTTGAAAGCTTCCGCCAAACCATTAGCAGCTGGATAATATGCCGTAGAGGCAATATTGTGTATCCGATTTTTATCGCAAAATCGATAAAATGCTTGGCTGATGAACTGAGGCCCATTGTCGTGAATTATCCTCCGGGGTACCCCGAAGCGATAAATGATGTAATGCTTGATGAAGCTGATCACATTAGACGCCTTCACCTCAGCAAGAGGGATCGCCTCTGCCCATTTGGAGAAGTAATCCGTGATGGCCAGTATGAACCGGTGACCCCTGGAAGAGGACGGGTGAATAGGATCGATGATATCCATACCCCATGCTTCGAAAGGCCAGGATGCGACCGTAGGATGTAGATGTTCAGACGGTTGATGTATGAAGTCTGCATGAACCTGACAGGCTCTGCATTGTCTTGTATACCGTATTGCATCTGCGATCATAGTAGGCCAGTAATAGCCCATTCTCCTAATGCGATCCTGTAGCTTAGGACCGGGCTAATATGCTCCGCATACGCCGTCGTGAGCTTCACGGATAATCTGCTGCGCTTCGTCGTTAGAGAGACATCTCAATACCAGTCCATCGTAGGTCCGGCGATATAGGCATTGTGAAGATGCGTCGTAGTAGAAGAGTAATGATCGTCTTTTGACGGATACTGCTTCTTTGGGGTCCTCCGGCAAGATTCCGTATGCGACGAAATCTATGAAGGGACTTCTCCAGTCTCTTCTAGGGGGATCTGTGTTCACGGCGTAGCTGCGTTCTATGTGAAATTTGTTCTTCACACAGAATAAATCTCTGTTAAGAAGGATTACCGAATCCTGCCTTCTTATAGGAGTGGCTAAATCTGCAGCTAGACTGGCTAGGGCATCAGCTTCTAGATTCTGAGATTAAGGTACATGCTCTAGGAAGAACCCTTTGAATGTCATGGCTATCTCGATCGTCGCTCGGTGATAGGGGATGAGGTCTGGATTCCGGACTTTATATATTCCCCTGACTTGATTGACGATAAGCAGAGAATCACCGAAAGCTTCCAGGGACTCGACCCCCAGCTCTTTAGCGATTTGGAGCCCGATTAGTAGAGAGTTGTACTCTGCCACATTGTTGGAGCATGGCTCGCTAAGAGAATATGCTCGGTAGATGACGAGTTTATCAGGAGTGACCAGGACGACTCCTACTCCTGAAACGACGTTTCCCCTAGGATCGGTTCTGGAGGCACCATCGAAGAATAGTTGGCATGCGTCAGTTTCTATTACAGAATTACATTCTACAACTTCATCGGAAATGTCCTCGTATAATTTGGAGGCCTCCGGGATCGGATGAGCAGCTAGGAAGTCAGCCAGCGCTTGGCCCTTGATGGACTTCTGCGGTACGTATACCATGTCATATGGTGTTAATAGCATCGCCCAAGTCGTGAGTCGGGAATTAAGAGCACTGGGCTTGCTCATCAGTACTCGAAGAGGGTTGATCCTGGAGATGATATGAATAGTCTGGCCAGCGACATAGTGTCGCATCTTCTGGATAGCGAACATCGGAGCCAAGTATTCTTTCTCCACTGGGTTGTACCGGTGTTCGGCTTCGACCATCATCCTGCTGAGGTAGTAGATATCGTTCTTCTGTGCGAGAAGAGCTCCTAGCGAATGATCCATCGCTCGAACGTACAGCAAGAATGGTCTTCTCATGACGGGAGGCACCAGAACTGGCGGACTGGTGAGGTAGCGCTTGATATCTTCGAACGCTTGCTGACAGGCTTTATCCCATACGGAGGATACACCTTTCTTTATGAGATGAGAAAAGGGCTGACATCTCCCTGAGAGGTTGGATATGAATCGCCGGATATAAGCCAGACGGCCTTGAAATCCCCGGAGTTCCCTCAGATTACGGGGCGGTCGCATTTCTACGATTGCCTGGACTTTGTCAGGGTCCACCTGGATGCCTTTGGCGGTGATGACAAATCCCAGGAACTTGCCACTGGATACACCCAGAAAGGACTTCGTAGGGTCCATCTTGAGTTGATGTTGGCGCATTAACTCGAATACCGTCCTCAAGTCTTGAATGTGATCGTCTTTGAGGCGCCTCTTGACGGCTATGTCGTCCACGTAACATTCCACTGTTTTGCGTAAATACTCATGGAATATGTTACTCATAGCCCGTTGGTATGTAGCCCCGGCGTTCTTCAATCCGAAGGGCATGACCGTATAGCAATATACCCCCAATGGTGTCCGGAAGGCAGTGTGCTTCTCGTCTTCAGGATGCATCTTGATCTGATTGTATCCTGAGAATCCGTCCATGAAAGACATGCGTTCAAAGCCGCAGGTGTTGTCGATCATGATGTCCGTGATGGGAAGAGGGAACTCATCTTTGGGGCAGGCCGCATTCAGATCTCGGTAATCGATGCAGATACGTACCTTCATAGTCTTCTTTATGACTGGGACAACGTTGGCGACCCAGTCGGGATGTTGTTCTTCCCAGATGAAACCCCAGGCTATCAACTTCTTGACTTCAGTTTCGATGGTGTCCATCATATCTGGGCAGAACCGGCGTTGGTGCTGCTTCACTGGCTTCGAATTGGTCAATATATTGAGTTTATGAGTAGCTACCTTCGGGTCTAGGCCTGGCATGTCCTCATAATCCCATGCAAAGACGTCGATATATTCCTTTATCAGCTGTATGATTTCTTCCCTTTCAGCTGGGGGAAGATTGTTGCTGATAAATATCGATTTTGGCGAAAGTTCACCCCCAACATCAATTTGGATAACTTCGTCCTTGTGGGAGGTTCTCTTTGCTCGAAGCGGAATTCCCACTGCATATCCATTTGTTGAGCCCAAGAGTCATTCTCAAACGACTCAGAATCCTGTTCATCTGCTTCTGAGGGATCTGTCACTACCATATTTACTGATAGTGTTTGTTCGAGAGCATCAGGTGAGTCGGGGGGCGACGAGCCGTTCTGGGAAGAGGGAAAGATGTCCTCGTCTGACTTGGAAGTCGTAAGGGAGGTGGCATACCCTAACCCGAAACGAGTTTGTCGATAGCGGGGGTCGCCGCACGGCGGTGTTCGTCTGCCTCTTCCGTAGTTGAGGCCTGGCTTTCACTTCAAGTCGTAGCCCATGTTTTGCATGATCTTCAGCGCTTGCGGGCTGTATCGGTGAACTTGCATTTTCCCAGTATCGTCATCGAAAGGATCTTCCTGGTCTGTCAGTTGATTGCGCATGCGGCCGAAGAATATTGGACGCTGACTGCTGCAGGTAGGTGGGGCAATGAAGATAGAATCCTCATGTGGTCCATACGTTGTGATGACGTTGGATGATGACGCTATTTCTCAGACATACGGACGGTAGGAGTTTATAGCTTCCAAGAATTTTTGTGCTATGGGTTCTACCTCGTCACGGGGAGTGGATTCCTATTTTAGAATTTGAGCGTCAATATACTGGAAAAGAGGATGTTTATTATTATCTGGAACTCAGTTCCTGGTTGCATTTACATCAGTCGGATGCCTGTCGCACCGAAGGTTGATGACCAAGGGTGGGGGCTTCCGGTTCAAAGTGATCACCAGAGGATCACTCCCTTCTCCTGACCTAGTCTTGTTCAGGTGGATAGCCATAGGCTCTATGGCTTTTGGACGAGTGGTTCGTCCTTTCACTGTGATTGACAGCGGTAGTGTGGCAGAGGGTTCTTCTGGCTCCCGGTGGGATTCCTTATCTGCCTCGCCTGACACTTCTTCTGTGTGGTCTTGGGAGTACAACACGGCATTGGAATAGTAGGATTCTATTCCTTTGAACGGGTTTAGGTCAGCCACCTCCGTTTGTACCGTTCCTTGTGCGTCTACATATTTAAGGCATTGATGTAGGGTTGAAGGAACGATGTTGTGGTCGTGGATCCACGATTTTTCCAGCAAAATGTTGTAG
Organism: Iris macrosiphon; assembly: GCA_036927795.1. NCBI lineage: Eukaryota > Viridiplantae > Streptophyta > Magnoliopsida > Asparagales > Iridaceae > Iris > Iris macrosiphon. The sequence goes on from JAYESA010000006.1 coordinate 99,519,906, forward strand.
GATACCTCTGAATCGATAACGTAACATGTGGCCACCGATCTAAGGTTGTCGATCTGGATCCTCAGGCGAATTTTCCCCAACGACTTACTTCTTCCGGCGTTGAAACCTACGATTATAGTGGTGGTGTAAGCCAATTCGCTGGTAGGAATTCTTAGCGGTCTGAGCAGACTGTGAGGGATGATGCTGATCGACGATCCCGGATCTATGTGAATCCGGTCGACTCCATGGAACCGATGTATCCGATGTAATAGAGGGGCCTGTCATGTCTGTTATGTTTTAACAGCATATTATTTTGAGTGAAAGTGATATTCGGGACCACCTCCATTATACTGTGGCATTGAGGACACGCCACTGGTTCTTCGTCATGGGACTTGATCTGGGTCAAGTATGCTTCCGCCTGCATCAGCGCTTCACTCAGGGCTAGACGAGTGTCTTGGGAGAGCCTGAGTAGCTTGAAGATGGACAACCTGGCTGGCGTATTAGCTTGTTGGGCCAGGATGTCGAAGTTGTATGGCTTCTCTAAACCTTTGCTTGGAATATTTTTCACAGGTTTATCAAAGCGCACTTCTTTTTGCTTCCCCTTCTCCACCGGAGTTGGTTTTGAAGGACTGATATCTGGTACGACGGGACTTTGCTCTGAAGGTTTGGCCGCTGGAGCGTCTGCCGGTGCACCTTCTTGACTTGCTCCGTAGTCGTTGAGGTAGGCCTTCCCTGAACGGGTTGCAGTAAATACCTCGTCTTCGTCTGATGCCGAAGAAGTCGCGACCATATGGCATGGCCTGTATTTGGGGCTCTTTTTGGATGTAGGCTTAGTAGCCTTAGTTTCTTCCTCGAACTCTGACACCAAATCTGGATGAACCCATATAATCTCGCCTTGCCGGGTAGTCAGGGGTACCAGGTCATGATTTTGATCCCTAGCTGGAGGGAGATTGACGATGTTCATCATTGTCCAGAAGATGGGTGCAACGCCATCCGGGATCTCTTGGGGAGGCAGATTGCCAAACTGCAGAGAGATTATGTTGGCCGTGACCGCCTTCTCGGTATTGTACAGAGTGATGGCCTTAGCATCGATTAACCCCTGGATCTTCTTTTTCAGTATGTAACACGCCTTTGTTGGGTGGTGTACGTATCTGTGGAAGACGTAGTATTTGGGGTCGTTAGTATTGCCGACTTCCTGGGGCCGCCTCAGCTCTGGAAGGGTGATCTTGCCACTTTTGACGAGACACTCAAATATACTTGGGATATCGTCGTCGTCGAAAGAGTAGACTTCGACGGGCCTGGAAGTCCCGTGTCTCGTTTGCATGGTTGCCGCAATCTTTGGTCTGGCCGTATTGATTGCCAGGGCTTCTTTCCCTTTGGGACCACGAGGATGGTCACTGCTAGGAGATGACCTCTTGCCTCTGTCGGAGGCGGAGATCACGATGCCATTGTCGTGCGCCTTGCGACTGTTGTCTTCGGCGGCTACTGCCGAGATGATGAACGAGGGCCAATCATGGAACTGATACGGTCCTGTGAACACCGAGACCACGGGAAGGAGGTTCGTCCTGCAAATGTCTACCAATGCAGAGTCTGGAACTCCTGGAGGCATCTGTAAGGTGGCCTGACAAAAATGTTCGATGAAGATGCGAACGTCCTCCTTTTTCTTCTGCTTGACTTCGATGAGAGAGGACATAGACATGTCCATTCCTCCCTCGTAGAATTGCGTGAAGAATAAAGCTCTGAAGTCCTCAAAGGAAGTAATACAGTTGTCCGTCAAGCTATGGTACCACTGATAGGCTACTCCTGAGAGACAGCCTTTGAACACCCGAGTGAGGAGGGCGTCGTTCCCTTGTAGCAACACCGTCATCATACTGAAATAGTTCATGTACTGACTTGGTGATGTTTTTCCCTCGAACAGGGCCATAGTCTGAGGTTTGTACCTCGGCGGGAAAGGGATCTCCTCCCAAATAGCTGGGTAGGGCTGGTTGATTCCCAGTTTCTTGAGCTGATCTTTGTTCTTCAAGGCGTCGAACTGGGCTTTCAACTCCCGTACTGCCTGCATCGGATTTTCAGTGGAAAGCGGGGCGATGGAGTGGTACAGAGTCGTTTGTATCGTAACTCCAGCGGGAGGTAAGGCATTCTCTGAGTGAGGAAGCGGAGGAACTGCTGACTCTTGATCTAGCGCAGGCTCTTGGCTCGGGTTGGATGGTGGTAAGTCCATCCCCATACGTATCTGAGTTGGCGGGACCGATGCTTAAGCCATGGCAGTTGCGTGCTGAGTTAGCATCATCTGGTGCATGTTCTCCATCATGGATTGCATTTGTTTCAGAGATGTCTCCAGTATAGTGATGCGTTGTTCCGCGTTCCCTGACGGCGAAGCTTCCTCGCATTCATCTTCAACGGCGTAAACTCCCATCTCCCGGGGTGTCATTGAAGGATTAGTATAGGTCGCTGTAGAAGTTGACTCTACACTTTCTGCCTCTGATTCGGGGGCTTGGCGACCCCCAACGTCAGAATCAGAAGAGGACGAAGCTGGTTGTCGTGACCTTGCGCGAGTGTTTTGGAACACCCCGGCTTCAGCGTTCCTGAGGAGCTAACTGAACCTCCTTCGGCTCGGGGGCCTGGAGGGATGACGTCTTAAGCTCGACCCTCCTCTACGTATGTGTGAAGCCATGTTCATAGATGCATGCGCGGGTTCCTCTTCCTGGAAAGACAGAGAGTAGCTCAACCGGTCGAAAACTAATCGTTTTGCTTTGGAACAACAGCAATTAATCACAACCTTATGACTATTACAATAGTGCTCGCTAGGAGGCGTAATAGACATGTTGGAAGGTCCCCTCTCTTTACGCTTCTGGATTAGATATTTGCGCAGGTCAGGAGGAGTTGCCGAAGAAGAAGACGAAGGCTTGTTTCTTCTATTCCCATCAGCGGGCATGCGGAGGTTGGGCACCCCGATTTTCCCTATGCCACCTGTGTACAACAGATTGGCATCTGGGTGGCGGATAATCCCCTGGGAGGGTGTCTTTCCGCAACCTGAGCTTGTTTTACGCTGAGAGACCTTGCCTGGCATAACTTGGAGATTCACTCAGACTGGCATAAAGCTGGAGAGGCCCTCAGTCGGCCATCGGCTTCTCGCGTAATCCGGAGGGTAGGCAGACTGTTCCCTTGCTGGCGTAAAGGCCGAGAAGTTGAGTACTCTGTCGCTTGCTTTCCCTTGTGGAGATCACAGCGCTCATCTGGTTCACCATAGAGGTCAGATATTGTCTTGCGCGTGGAGCGTGATCTGTACCTTCGATTTGGCATTGAGGCACCATCATAAGTTTTGTCTGTACCGCGCGGAGCGGGAGACTGATTTCTACGCGTGGAGCGTAGTGGATGCTTCTGGGTTAGCGCTGAGGCTTTGCCCGAAGTTTTGTCTGTACCGCGCGTAGCGAGAGACTGATTTCTACGCGTAAAGCGCAGTAGATTCTTCTGGGTTAGCGCTGAGGCTTTGCCCAAAGTTTCGTCTGTACAGCGCGTAGCGGGAGACTGAATTTTACGTGCGGGGCACGGAGGGAGCGATGCTACAACCTCATTGGTCGGAGAGATCGGAGAGTCCACAGGAATGGCGGAGGATGTCTTGGGCCTCCACACTTTGCACAACTTCCTGTTGTCTTGGACGGAGAGAGGGTGAGAGCTACCCCCGGTTCGAAGCATGTCTTCGTAGGTAGACTGGTCGAAATGAACGACCAGTGTCTTCTTCATGGTTCCTACAGATACCGCATCGTGTTGAGCAATTTCTTCCTTATCGGATGAGAAAGACGTCCCCAGCAGAGTCGCCATCTTGTTTGTGGTATTAAACGAAAGAATGAAAGTGTATTTCAATGACGGAATTTATACGAAACCCGTGCCCTTTGGTTTACAAACAAACTTGTACAATTTAATCCTATACGAGGATGTGGGAGTATAATTTATTTAATCTGGGTATAAATTGCTATAGGTGTCTGATTTACACTCGATCACTTTAGCCCTTGGACCACACGATGTTGAAGAAGTATCGTGGAAGACAGGTAGCAGCTCCGAAGGTTGCAAAGGAGAGTGGATGCACGATGCCAAAGTCGTCGATCCCTACTCTTTGCCTGAGCTCCGGACTCTCTCTCCCTCTCTCTCTCTCTCTCTCTCTCTCTCTCTCTCTCTCTTTTGACCTCCGGTTCGATCTTTCTGGGAAGTTCGACCTTGTTCGATCCTTCTTTCAAAGTTTCGACCTTATTCGATCTTCAAGTTTGAAGTTTTTTGACCCTTTTCCCCATTGATAGGGGTCTCTATTTGTAGAGTTTTGGTGACAGTGACCACTCCATTGGTGTAAAAACCGAGAAGTGGAAAGTACAAAACCCTTTTACACAACGGTTAAAATAACCAATGCCTGCGTATAGATGACCTTTTGAGTGAGCATGTGGCGCGTGTCCAACTAAGGGGACAAAACGCGTATATCTGCTGCGAAGATCACGGCGTAGAAGCCACGTAGGTAGGTATCCATTGTGTAGAAGAGGTTGGCGTAGAAGCCAAATGACTGTCACCCTGGCGTAGAAGCTAAAATAGGCATAGAAGCCGAGTAGGCGTAGAAGCCAGATGGGCATAGAAGCCTAGTAGGCGTAGAAGCCGAATGGTCGTAGAGACTGAGCGGACGTTTGAAGCCGAATGGTCATAGAGACTGAGTGGGCGTTTGAAGCCGAATGGTCATAGAGACTGAGTGGGCGTTTGAAGCCGAATGGGCGTAGAAGCCGAATGAGCACAGATCTTGAATGGGCGTAGAAGCCGCTGCGTACCATGCCAGAGTGCAGATGTGGACGTCTTAGCCAGAATTACGGCTTTTGAAGATATAATCAAATCTCTTGCAGAGATTTGCCACCATCTTTTGCATTAAATACGGAGGCGTGTTTTGAAGGTCTGCAGCCCTTCTGTGCATCCGTCGCAGAGACGTGCCTTGAGAGAAACTGTCATCGCTCTGTGCAATTAGACGTAGAGACGTGCCTCGAGCCCCGTACGAGGTGCAACTTTTGACGTAGCAGGCGGTTTGTCTACTGCGGAGCGTAAAACAACTCATGTTTGCCTGTGTAAAATAAGGCAGCGTATCCCCTTGTACGCGAAAAAGCAGTTTATGCTGAGGGGACATCAGTAAACGACGGTTCGGTGTTATTTTAACCAAATCCTCTGCATTAAATGCAGAGATCCGCATCATACTGTGGTGCACGTCCCGAGGGGTCTGTCCTCGTTTCCAGCCGTCGTCTGGGTAGTCGTGCAACACTTTTTGTCAGGAGTCAGAGGTCAGGTTCACTGCGTGACTTGACAGGTTATTTCGGGGAAGACGAAGCGTTCCTCGTACGCTTTAACGCTTCTTTGAGATCGGCTGAGTTTTACGCCATGGAGGCGATGTAGAACCCTATTTACGCTGGAGCGGCCTGGACATACTGCACTTACGCGGATGGTCCTTTGAGCTTGTACTTCACGTTGTGTTTAGCGGAGAAAGCTCTGCTTGTACGCTTGATGGCTCTGAAGGCCTCTGTTTACGCTGCTCTGCATCAGTATGCTGCGTAGCTCCTCCCAGCGTACTTTTCATGCTTCTGCACACGTATGGTTAGTTTAGCTCTCCTTAGTGTAACCATTGAATATTCTAAGTCAATCATATATCTATTTAGTATAATAAAACACATGGTACATTATAGACCCAAATTCTGTTCATAGATTACCTTGTTCTATTCCTGACATTATAGTTCCTCTTTTTCATTCTTGTATGCATTGATTTATATTTTTGTTGCTAGTATTGCCCGTTCCTTCATTATTTTTAAATCATCAGTTTATTCTCATCGTATATAGCATCCTCTATTTTACCGTTTTATAGTTTTTGTCAATTAATTGAAACTACTATTGGGTTATTCTTTGCTCCATTCCTGACTGGATAATATTTTTTAGAGGATCCGGGATATTGGTGTCCGATGTATTACGGACCTCAGTCTATAGATGGTGCAAACTTGGATCCACTAGTTCAAGAGTGATTGCCAGAAGGTTTATCCAGATCACTAGTCTTTTATAGTTAGACTCTATTAGTACATTGGTACCAGATTTGTCTCCGGCTCATTTTGATTTGGATAGTGTATTGAGATTTGATGTTATTGATATGAGTTGTAGATGTTTAGAGATTAAATATTACTTTAGAATTCTTTGATTCCTATCGTGCTTTAGTTATTGTGATTGAGTATCATATCATTAGTAATATCTTTTATCCTCCGTTCGGAGTTGAGACATTGACAGTGAGATAGATAGATTATATTGACAACCTAGACAGTATTATACCGTCGATGTTGCGGCGTAGGCTGGACGTACCCACGTACTCGTCCCTTTCACCGGGTGCGGGTCGTGACATATTTTTGTGGTGGCCCATGCAGGTCCAACTTCGCAAGTAGTGCAAAGTCATGGTAGTACAAATATTTAGTTGTACTACTGCGAGCCTGGGATAAGATTTATGATATAGGACACTAGGATGAGAGAGGGATACTCAATCACAAATAGGAATTCCAATATGATTTGAAATAGCTACTCTTGATTCAATTTGAATACTTTGAATATTGCTGTCATTCCTTGATAATATCTTATCTTGTGCCAAATTGATCTCTTTTGTTTCGATCTGTCTACAGGATGCCACCGAAGACCAGATCCCATCGATCGAAAGTAGCTTCTGAGAGGTCTGCCACCTCTCAACCTCCTACTCAGACAATAGGGGTTGTACCTCCTACGATATCAGTTCATGTAGGAGTCTCGGCTGCCTTCGGGGGTCCTCCTCCACATGTTCAGAGGACTGCCCCAGTTACTTCAGAGGGACTTTTACCACCTCCAGTGTCAGGAGATGCCGCGCAGATGGTTGCACTGTTTAGAGAGATGATGAAGGTACATAGGGGACATATAGAGGCCCAACACAGCAAATCAGATATGATGCGACATAGTATGGAAAATGTCCATCAGGTAGCTATTACAGCAGTTCAGAGAGGGGCTCATCCACAACCACGGGATGTTCAGCTCAAGCCGGGCAACATTCAAAATTTTATGACGCTAGAGCCTCAGGTTTTCAACGGGACAGAGGGTATCGTTTATGCTGATGATTGGCTCGAGGATATTGAGTGTCTTATGAGGGTATCCCGTCTTGCTGAGGATCTGAAGGTTGAGGCGGTAGGACTTCAGCTGGTCGACATCGCCTGCACTTGGTTCAGGAATAAACTAATTCTTGCTGATGCATGATTGTCTTAGAAGGTGTTCAAGGACCTCTTAAAGAAGAAGTTCTTTGCTCGGATATACAGATTGGACTTAGGAAGGCAGTTTGAGAGCCTTACTCAGGGGATCATGTCCGTAGAGGAGTAGGCCACAGAGTTCGGAAGGCTGAACCAATTTATGGAGTACTTGGTGAAGGAGCCATAAGTTTGGGCTATCCGTTTCTGCGAGGGTCTGAATTGGGAAGTGAAGATCCTCATTCCATCTTTCTATGAGACGTATTCTGAGATACTTGTACAGGCACGCAAGGTCTAGCAGGATTGGAACTTGAAATCGAACAGGGACCGTGATATATTTGTAGGTGCCAGTAGTAGTACGAGTCCGACAAAGAGGCCACAGTTCCAACAACAGTATCAGGGGGCTTATCTGCTCCAGCAACAGCAGTTTCCTGTACAGTTTAGAGCTTATCAGCACTATCAGATGCATGAGCCGATTGTTGCTCCAGTACAAGCTCCAGTACAGCAGATGTCACAACAGCCTCAGAGACAGGTGCAACAGGCTCCTCAGTGTACCTATTGTAAGAGGGCTGGGCACACTTGGGAGATATGCCAAAAGAGACTTGTAGCATGCTTACATTGTGGATCAAGGGACCATATGGTGAAGGATTATCTCTGGACCCTTTATTATCCAGGCCAGGGTGCAGATTGAGGGCAGAGAGGTGGAGCTAGGCCACTTATGGCACCATAGATTGCTCAGCACCCGCAGAGGGAGCTACCCCCGCAGGGCGGAGCATTTGGGATGGCGTTCGAGGAGACCTATACTATAGGTGATGGGTTAACGAGTTTTGTTCTTCTTTCTGTCCATTCCATCTATTTTGATTGATTGCTTCTTTAGTACCTTTTGGATGCTTGTGTTATATAGTTAGTATAGCTAATAGAATACCCTGACAGAGACAACAGTAATAAGACAGACGGAGACCATGACCATGCATGCTGTTCTTTGCATATGACTATTCTTTATGTGATTTTAGATAAGACCTTCTTGGACCATGATTGCTGGGGGTTTGACCTAGAAGGAGTACGATCACCCTTAGATTTCGAGGACAATTTTTTTCTAAGGGGGGTAGATTTGTCACTACCACTTTTTTCGGAGAGGGGTATTTTTGTCTTTTTCGAATATTAGTAATATTGTGAATATTGTTATTTAAAAAATTATTGTTTGATTGATATCTTATTTTATTATAACTAGTATGGATATTTTTAACTTATATTATTTCAGTATTTGGTATGGTTGCATTTGTTTATGTATTATAATTAGTTAATGTTAGTTGTTAGCCATTAGTTGACTAGTTGTTAGAAGATCTAATTGGACCTAACTAGACTTGTCATATACCACATTTAAGTTAGACCCATTGAACCCAAAATTTGGGCTAGGCCCATTAGACTCATCTCTCTTGACTAATTATGTGACTTAATTAAACCTTCATTAGGAAGAGAAGCTTCCTCAATTAAATTCTTTATGACAACCCTCATGGGGTATTCTAGATACTATATATTGCTTGGGAGAGGGGCAAGGGGCCAGCCACTACATAGAGGGGGTTCTCCCTGCCCACTTTATTTTATTTTAATTCTAGATCCCCAATTGATTTATTCCCCAATTCACTTTATCCCTCTACCAAATTTATCTCAAATTCACCCTCATTTCCTATAATTTCTATCAATTAAGAAGCATTTGATTACAATGAGCACTTGAAGGAGAAGTAATTGGCAAGAAGAATCGTATCCTAATTGTGTCAATTGAGCATTTTATTGGAAATCCATCTTCTAATAGGTAAATTCTGAATCTACCCCTTAATTTAGACTCTAATTCATGCATTTAACTATTAGGAATCATCCCTTGGGTTAGGGATACCCATAGGATCAAGAACTATGTTCATATGACTTATATTATGGAATCTATATAAATTTTTTTATCCAATTAGGGGGGATTATGAGATTGACACATCAAGTGCGTGTCATAAGACCAATTAGATCTAATTAGACTTAGATCGGGATTGTTGGACTAGGTACATGTCCACAATTGGATACTAGTAGGCCGTATCACGATACATCATGGTGCATGTCGGTAAATTTAGATATTTTGAGCCATAGGTGTAGTTCTCTTTACATTGCATATAATTAGCTAATATATATATATATATATTATGAGATTATATTAGATATGTTTTGAGATTCTAATTGTTGGTGACAGAGGTGTATCATGATGGTTTGGTGGTTTACCATGGTGTTGGAGAGGTATCATATGAGTATCATGGTGATACTTGTGGGTATCATGGGTGCTCTACATTAGGTGTTTGTAAGCCTCCTGATTTTCCAAGAATTTTTAATTTAGATTTTTTATAATTTTTTGTAAATTTTTGGGATTTTTTTGTAATTAAAACCTAGGCATTTGGTAATTAAATGATTTTTAAATATTGTTAATTAATATTAAAATATTATAGAAATAATATTTTATGGTGTAAAATGGAAAACCGGACATAGGATAATTTTTTGGAAATTTATTGGACCCCGGAAGCATTTTTAAAGCCCTAAAAACTATTGTATAATTAAACCGAATTAAACTCCTAAAATAAACCCGGTTCAATTGAACCAAGCCAACCCAAACCAACCCAGATCCGGTTCACTAAACCGAACCCAATCTTAGCGGGTCGGGTCGGATCTAAACCCGACCCGAAACCCGCGGACCCATAACCCAAACCCATGCCTGAACCCTAATCCCAATTCTCATCGGGATTACTGTTCACAACCTATAAATGACCCTCGAATTCTGTGCCCCACCGCCGCCGCAACCCTAATTATCATCTCCGCCGCCGCCGCCTTCCTCCAGCTCCGCCGCCGCCCCCTTCCTCCAGCTCCGCCGCCCGCAGCCAGTAGCTCGCCTGAACCCTAGCCTCCGACCCCGACGCTGCTCCTCCGCCCTAGACCCAGCCGACCATCTCTTCCCCTCTGCATCTTCTTCTCCGCCTACCTCCTCCCCGCTCCATCGACGAGCCCCTCGCCGTCTCCTCCGCCCGGACAGCCCCGCAGCCCCATCTCCTTCCTCCCCCAGAACTTCCTTCCCCGAGTTCCACCACCACCCTCTCCCCTCTCAGCCCCTCAGCCGACGACTCGATATCTTCCTCCTCCGCCTCCGCCCTAGTCCAGCACCACTCCCCGGCCGCCCTCGACGAATCTCCTCCCGCTCCACCCTCGAATCCCCTGAGCCATCTCCCCATCTCCTCCTCCTGTGCACCTCTCCACCCCGCCGCTGCCACGCCTGAACCCTAGATCCGTCTCCTTCCTCCACCTACCCATCTCTACCTCGCCTCGATCATGACTCCACAGCAGCCCGACCACCTCCCTCCGTCTCTCCCCGCGGCCAGCGATATCCTCCTTCCGAGTAGCCACTCCCCGGTCGCCCCGAGCACAGCCACCCTCCGACGAGTCTCCGGCAGCACTCGAATCCTAAACCCTAGCCTGGACACGGCAGTGCAGGACACAGCACAGTACCGGACATGGTTGACGCAGGACACGAAGCAGACACTCGAACACGAGAAATTGGTCATCACGGAGCCCTGTTCAGTAACCGGAGTAGTACCTGCAAATCATACTGAGATCAGAGCTACAGTTGGAGCCAAAACCCCAGGCAAGTGTACCTTGTCAAACTTGCAGTTCTTGTTATTTATTCCTTTGACTATATATATATATATATATTTGCATGCTTGACCTAGGACCGTGTGACTTAGCGTCCGATTAATAGTCGGGTGCCAATACCATACGCGGAGTTGTGTAACGTCATCTAGACATGGATATCATGACCCTTTACATTATCGTACTTGTCTTATCAAGTGCATCACAACACAGGACACTTGACACTATTCATGAGACATAATCTTCTTGAGATATTCATGGTGATTCTGTATAGGATACATGTTACATGACTTAGATATTATATTCTTAGATCTCATGATGACTTACTGCATTAGTTATGATCCTGCATGGCATGGATATGAGACATTGTATACATGAGACGCATGATTACTTTGGGTGGGAAGAGTCACACAGGCTACAGGTTGACTATATTGTGCCGGAGTCTCAGTCTCTCGCTGAGCTAGACGACCACATGATATCACTACTACCGGCTCCCCGACACAGAGCTTGTAGTGGTTTCAGTCTGAGTCCTAGTGCTGCTCTTATCTTGTATTTCATTTAGCTGGTTATATAGTTTACACTATTGAGACACACAGGCTACAGGTTGATTTTATATTATACCGGCGTCTCAGTCTCTCGCTGAGCTAGACACCCACATGATATCACTGCTACCGGCTCCCCGACACAGAGCTTGTAGTGGTTTCAGCCTGAGTTTTAGTGATGCTCTCAGATTGCATTTCACATAGATGGTTATATAGTTTACCCTATTTATTTCATTTACTATTACACTGCATCTTGGCTTGTATTATCTGTACCTTGTTATGTCCCCTGAGGACCTGGATCCGGACTATGTCCCCAGGACTAGCAGACGAGATCGACCCCGAGTTACACGGGACAGGAGCATTAGCAGGAGCAGAAGAAGGAGCAGGCACTGGAGCAGTACCAGATCCAGTAGACGAGTGATCACCGAGGGTATCTTCTGGGTATAGGCTTTACCCATACTCAGTATTTGCTATGGTTATCTTTATTCTTGTATCTTGACAGATGTATCAAACTCATTATCAGGTTATTTCCCCAAGTTTATATTATATTGAGATTGATCTTGCTTTATGATTCTGATATTGTTGTATTCATTTCTGTGGATGAGATTAGTATATCTAGACCCTTGTTGTTGTATTACAGCTTAAGTACGCTCTGATGGATCCATTAAAGTGGGTTTGTCCATCGGTATTTTGGCACTGGGGCGTGACATGGTTTGATAAATTGCCTTACACTAGTTACGGTATTGTATTTATGTCTAGAGTGTGTGTTTATTTATGTATATAGAGTGTTATATATATATATATATATATATGGAGTTGTGGGTGAGTGTCTGATATCAAGGATTAAGTGTCGGGTGTATGCAGTTGGGGTATTTGGTACTGCACAGTAGAATCTGGGGAAATGACCAACTTGGTGTAATCTGAACTATGTGTAGGTCTGGTCTGGGCATTTGGTGCAAACCTGTATTCAGTCTTCAGATTTCAGTAAGTTGTAGTCCTGCAACATGTTGAAGACTAGAGATCATTATAGTCTTATATAGAGTTGTTTGTTAGGGGATTCCCTGGTATGTAATAGCAGGTAGTGTTAGACCGTTTGTAGTGCATGAGGTAAGATATTGTGAGGGGAGCTTGATGCAACAACAACTGCAGTTGTGGAGTGGACTGCAATTGTGCACCAATCAGCTGCTGCTCTAGCAATGTGGTGCAGGTAATACTCTATAGTGGTAACTGCAAGGGCTTACCTGGACTAGGGCACCTGGTAAGGGGTTCTTATAGTAGGGTAATTCGGTTTGGGGTTAAGTAGATTAGAGGGTGTTCTCGAACACTACAGGTAGTTATAGGCCAGGTTTTAATGAATAATGATGGGGGAGAGCCCAAGCATTGCTCAAGTGAGGTAAAAAATTTATGAATTAGAGTTGTGTGTGTGTTAGTGCTTTGGGCACCATAGAAGTATTTGTGTAGGTATATTTGTATGTTTTTGATGTTGGTGATGTGTGAGGGATGAATGTTGTGAGAGGAGTGATCTACTGTGCTGAATTCGAGCTCATCATTGTTGAGATGATGCTTTAATATAGGCTTAATTCTGGCTTGGCAGTTTTATGTTGTCATGGATTAGCTGTTCATGGTAGAGACTTGATTTCCAAGAGAGTACTTAACCATATATTTAATGCTAGAATGCACTCAAGGAGGAGGTCTGTGCACTTGGGGAAAGTACAGCAGGTAAAGGCAGATGCCACGTTAGTTGCACAGATGAGTGCAAGCTAGTTTCTGAAGTAATAGTGTGCAGTTGGGTTATGCTACTGCCAAACTATTTTAGCAGAAGGGGAAGAGATTACCTGTAGGTACTGATGCTTGGTATAGCAGTTGCAGAAGCTTCTACATCCAGGAAAAATAGGCAGTGAGGTGAAGGAGGCTAGGGTTGAGAGTGATGGTGGTGTATGTATGTGTGCTTGTGGTATTGAAGTGTTTGTGGACTGCACAATAGAGGGAAGTGGGGTGAAGGGAGTGATCTAGTCAGGATGTGGAGTAGTGTTGTTTGAGTCAGGGTGGTTAGTGTATAGGTGTGATGCATGTGAATTAGTTAAGAGGAGTATAATAGTGCCAAGTGAGATGGTAGCATGGTACCGAAGTACCAATGTGAGGGTTAGTTTAAGAGGGTATCCTAGTGGTGTCAAGGTATTAAAACATCAAGATACCAAGTGTAGGTTGGTATCTATGGATTGGCTAATAACTGGATACTAAGGTATTAGAATACTAGGTATTGGTGTTGTACAATGGCACCATGTACCAATGTGTGTGTGGTATAGAGGGGTAGTGTATTGGTAAGTTATTGGTTTAGATGATACCAAGGTATGAGTTATTTAAGGTATCAGGTAGATATTAAGTTGCGGGCTAAGGTACTAGGCTACATGGAAAGGTTCTGGCTTAAGGCCAAGGTATTGACCCTGGAACTAAGATATTGACTAATAGTTAAGGTATTTGAGATACGGGCTAAGGTATTAAGTAAATATGTGATACGGGTTAAGATACCGTGATACGGGGTAAGGTAAATAGCTATAGGCCAAGGTATTGCTAAAATTATAGGTAGAAGTATATATTAGGGTAATATATGCTAGAAACTTGCTAGTATAGCCTAGAAACTTAATATCAACCTAGTTTTGACTAGTTTAACTCTAAAAGTCAACTCAATAGGTAGTTTGAACCTAGAATCAAGGTGTAGACCTAGAATTGACCTAAAAATATAGCCTAGAGTTAATTATACATGTTATTACATTTAAATATTAATTAACATTGTATTTTATATTTAGGTCAGTGTGACCCCAGTTCGGACACCGATTTGTATTTATTGCTCTGGACCTCAGGCGAGTACATTCTCTGATAGTTTCTATTATTTGATTACTAATATAATTCAAATATTTAAAATATTATATATGATTCTTGACACGGTGGTACATGGATTGGTATTGTTATTGGATCGACAGTCATGAGATGTTACCCTGATTATCGAAATGGTATAAAATACTGCTTATTATTGGTATTGGATAACATTGGATATTATAGGTTAAATATTGGATACATTGGCTTATAACGTGTCATGGTTGGATCCATCATATCAGTCCGGGTGGAAAAATACTAATTAAATATGTGATCAAGAATTATCAGCAAGTAGTGTAATCATTGGCTACTAACTAATCATACACTACACGTATGGTTAGTTTAGCTCTCCTTAGTGTAATAATTGAATATTCTAAGTCGATCATATATCTATTTAGTATCTTAAAACACATGGTACATTATAGACTCAAATTTTGTTCATAGATTACCTTGTTCTATTCCTGACATTATAGTTCCTCTCTTTCATTCTTGTATGCATTGATTTATATTTTTGTTGCTAGTATTGCCCGTTCCTTCATTATTTTTAAATCTTCAGTTTATTCTCATCGTATATAACATCCTCTATTTTACTATTTTATACTTTTTGTCAATTAATTAGAACTGCTATTGGGTTATACTTTGCTCTATTCCTGACTAGTTAACTTTTTCTAGAGGATCCGGGAGATTGATGTCCGACGTATTACAGACCTCAGCCTATAGATGGTGGAGACGTGGACCCACTAGTTCAGGAGTGATTATTGGAAGGTTTATCCGGATCACTAGTCTTTTATAGTTAGACTCTATTAGTACATTGGTACCGGATTTGTCTCCGACTTATTTTGATTTGGATATTGTATTGAGATTTGATGTTATTGATATGAGTTGTAGATGTTTAGAGATTAAATATTACTTTAGAAGTCTTTGATTCCTATCATGCTTTAGTTATTGTGATTATCATATCATATCATTATTAATATCTTTTATCCTCCGTTTGGAGTTGAGACATTGACAAAATATATATATACATACTAAGTAAGATAGATAGATTGTATTGATAACCTAGACAGCATTCTACCGACGATGCTACGGCGTAGGCTGGACGTACCCACGTACTCGTGCCCCTTCATCGGGTGCGGGTCATGACAACTAAAGTTTACCGATGGTATACCAATTTCGACCGACTTAGATTCTAGATAATTTTTGTGAACCTTATCAGTATACCGATGGTATACTACAGTGTACCAACGGTATACCGATCCTTGCCGACATTATTAACCGACTTCAGGATATTTGTCTTGGCCGACATAACGACGGTATACTACAGTATACCGACGGTATACCAATTTATGGAACTTTGTTTTCTAGACCTTTCTTGCCTACTTGGAATGACATACCGACGATATACTACAGTATACCGACGGTATACCAATTTGTTAGAATTAAGACTTGCTGTATTTTTCCTTTCTCTGGACCGGTATACCGATGGTGTACTAGACTGTACGGATGGTATACTGCTCTTTCTTTAGAAATTCTTGGTTTTTTGTGATTTTAATTTGATTCTTCTGGATTTTGCTTGGTCACGCGATGACTTGAACTGACTAGACATGAACTTACATGGCTTCAGATGACTTGAATTGACTTGGCTTTGCTCGAGAATCACCCGGCTTTGCCCTGCTAAATGTGATGACATGATTGAATGGACTTGACTTGATATGACTTTACATGGCTTCGTCGGACATGGCTTGACTTGGTTTTACTTGGATTTACCTGGATTGACTTGGCTTCACATGGTTGTATATGGCTTTACCTAGCTTTATATGGCTTTACCTGGCTTCACTTGGTTTCACATGGATTGATTGCTGTCGTGGCTTACATGAGTTCGTTTGTGCAATGTATATTAAAACTTGGTTATATTACTATTAGAACTTGTTTTGTTGTATCATATCTAGGATGGATTCTACAGAATGCCACACCCGTATTCATACAAGAAACAACTAGGGGTTAATAACTAGATATTCACTTAGTACATGGTTAGAAATTTTCCTAGATTGCATCAGTCCCGATTATTCATATGGTTAGCTTATGGTGTATCTTGTGGAGTATCCAGTGGCATATCTTATGGAGTATCTTGAGGAGTATCTATGGCTAGTTTGTGCGTATGGATATCCTGGACCGACTGCAGTGGCATGCGATCAGAAGGAACCCTAGTATCGCGTTGCATTATAATTGTTCGTAATTATGATTATGATAACCTTAGTTAGTTAAAGTATCAAGCCATACTTATATGATTTGCTGTGATTGATGGATGATGGTTAGTCTAGTCTTTACATGATCACACCTTTATTTTTTGTACTTGTTATTCTATTTTTCTTATCAGTTCAGAATATGTCTCGTTGCAGGTTTACAGTATTTTTTTATTATCCCGAGATCATTACATTTAGTCTTTACTTTCATAGTTTTATTGCTTGAGTTGTTGGTTAAAGTTCCTAGATTGGCTTCCTTTGCTGTACTTGCTACTTGGGGTCTGACCCCACTAGTTTTTAATGGCCAGATCCAGTAGCAGTACCGGAGCATCATCCATACTTTTTTGAGGATGATGACTACTAGGAGCACCGGATCACTTGAGTGGGGTTTCTTACTTCCCCACTATGATGTACATTCTACTTTTGTTGGCGTTTAGCTATCGAAAATATGTTTAGCTCATATTTTTGTTTGATCAGTTACCCTATGGGCAATAACATGATTGAAATATCCTAGAGTTGATCATGTATGACTTAGATTCTGGCTAGTTTATTCATTTTGTGTTCACTAGTTTTATGATCATCTGTATATTATAGTTTGGGATGTTTTTCTATTATATTTCAACTGATATTACATCTTGTTATTATTTACGTTGTTCTAGTGATTGAGGCACTATGGTTTATTGGACCTAGGCTTGACTGTTGGTTTATAGTAGTGATCCCTCCTGTCTTACAGCTTTACCATATATACGAAGTACCGTTGTACTCTATGTATACGTAGCTGGCTTTGTCAGTCCCGCTCTATAGTATTCTGGTTTTGGGGTGTGACACCTCTGGCCAACGCCCCATGGTATCCCTCCATCAGGTGCCATTTATTATTATATTTGAAAGGAGGAGACTTAATTTGCTCTTTATCAGTAAACCGAACCCATAAAGGGGAGTTATCACTAGTTCCTGCCGGCGCGCCTTCCACCACTAGATTTGGGAAGGAGCTGAACCACTCTCGATTACCAAATACCGTATCTTGCTGGCAAGCCACTCGTTTTTGAATAACTTTATTATTCCAAGTCCATATATGACTTGTTCTGTCCAGGTTCTACAAACCCGACTGGAGTAGACATTGTCGAAAATCTTGGAGAATATCGTCAGGCACTGCTCTTCCCCCAATCTTCTCATGCTTATACAGTAAAGCATTAAAATCACCCATTAGTGTCACGCCCCAATTTGGTAGAATCGATAGTCGTCCACCAATGCGTGCCTAGGTTGTGCAACACACAAGGCCAAGGTATTTTTATATAATGAGCACATATTCAGAGTACGCAGATAATTGAAACACAATATTGAAACATGAAAAAGTTCTCTTTATTAATAATGAACTTCTTTTACAAAATCTTGAACGAGTCAGATAGTTGCCGCATGGACTTACAAAAGTGGACGCAAAATGAGATAACCGTCGAGTACATTACATCCCTTTACTAAAACTTTAAAATGCTATAGACACCTTCGGGCGAAGCTATCGCCTTTCCACGGAGCTGCATAAGGTATGTGCACGAGCTCCTGGAACTTTAAAATGTCTCTCCGAAGGCACGATCAAGGCGTGCCGGTAGGTGGACTGGATTGGGAAGTCGCTAGGCTCCTTGCAGGATCGCCTTGGCATGGGGAACCTGTTTCAATGAGGGTTAGTACATCAAAATGCATTGGTGAAGGCGAGCTAACCCAACTATACTAATCAACACGTTATTTATATGAAACATGCAAGTTATTATGTAGTCTTTCTATCTTACCTTAGTTTATTTTAAAATCAAGCATTAGATATAAAATTTTACTAAAATAAACATGTCACCGTTCGGTAACTTTTACCTTCCTGTTTGCATCACCTGCACAATACTTACCATGACCTTCCCTGCCACAAAGACATAGTTAGCTTGCACAGTTTAAATATACAAGGGAGGGGTCACTGGCATGATGCCATAATGTACGAGTTATAGTCTTGGGGAAAAGATGACGGAGGTATAGGTATCGCTATACGCCATCCCGCCCAGGACATGAATGATGTACAACGCAAGGGACATGGGACGATGCACCCATTCTTGCCCGAAGCATGCGACTAAATAGGATGTTCCATTCGGATCAGATTGGTGCCAGTACCCCAGCGATCGTCCGCAGGAACTGTGACCTTGTGCATAAGTTGTTCGTGACCTAGCAAAGTCTTCTAAGTTATCAATCGAGGCAGTTTAAGGCAACACAAGCACGAGACAAGTAACATGACATGATTTATTTTGCATAGTCTCCCTGATCAGTTTATTGCATAGTAAGGTATGTTCTATGCATAGCTCAATAATAGAAGAAGTATATATATTCTAACTAGAATTAAAATATGTTAAAAGAACATTCATAATGAACTAGCATGCAGCAAGGTAACCGTTCATAAGTTTATTGACAAATAATCACAGAACCGAACGACTTCGAAGCAGCTTCTCCTTGTAATCCAAGATCCGGACGGGATGTTCAACATACGTAAAGTCCTCCTTCAAGTCCAGTTGATCAAGATCTACCACATGACTCGGGTCGTACACGTACTTCCTAAAATATGAAACATGAAAGATATCTGTTTGATAATAAATGAAAGAAATTGAAACTAAGTTTATACGAAACCCTTTTTTTGGTTTACAAACAAGAAAAAGAAGTAAAATTAATCTTATACGAGAATGTTAAGTACAAAAATTTGATTCTGGGGGAAATATTGCTATAGGAGTCTGATTTACGGTCGATCACTTTGTCCCTTGTACCACACGATGATGAAGAAGTGCCGTAGAAGATAAAAAAAAGCTTCAAAGACTGCAGAAGGGCTTAAGCTCTCGTTGCCAAAGTAGTCAATCAACACTCTCTGGATATACTCTCTTTTTTTGAAAAATCTTCGACCCTTCGACCCCCCTTGGACCTCCGTGGCCGGAGGTCTCCATTTATAGAGTTCAGCTACAGTCGACGTAGTAACAGAACAACAGAGAGAACTGCACCTTTTATGCGGCGGTTCTAATAACTGCTACCCACATATGAATGATCTCTTGAATTGGCGTGTGACGCGTGTCCCATTATGAGATAATACGTATAATCGCCCATCGAAGATCACGGCATGCAAGCCAACTGCTCCTCGCATAGAGATGGTTGGCACAAAATTCAAATAACTGTCCCGTTGGCGTAAAAGCCAAGTAGCTGTTCTGATGGCGTAAAAACTAAGTAGCTGTCATATTGGCATAGAAGCCAATTATCTGTCATATTGGCATAGAAGCCGAATAGTTGTCAGGTTGGCATAGAAGCCAAATAGCTGTCAAGTTGGCGTAGAAGCCAAGTAGCTGCGTAAAGCTTGATGCTTTGCAAATATAGCCCGAGTCGGCATATTTCAAGGAGATAGCGTACATCGTGCTCCTTATAGCTGAAAATAGCCTGGTTGGCGTAATGTGCGGGGATGGTGATGTGGACGTATTAGCCCTAATTATAGCTCACCCAGTCTTTAAAAGTAGAACTAAATCTCGTGCATTAAATGCAGAGATCTTCCCCCATCTCGTACATTAACTGCAGAGACGTGCCTCGAGTTCTGTACGAAGAATAGCTTTTGACGTGGCAGTTGGTTTCATCTCTTCCTAAGCGTAAAAGCTCATGTCTGCCTATGTAAAACAGGCAGCGTATCCCTTGGATGCGTAAATGACTTCTTATATCAAGGATTGTGTCACTAAACGACAGTCTGGGGCTCTGTGCAGAATCATCATGACAGCCGTCCTCTCGATCGTCGTGCAGTACTCTTTGTCAGGAGTCAGGTTCACTGCTTCAACTGACAGGTTTATTCGAGGAATAAGAAGAGATCCTCGTATAAATTCCTGCTGTTATTAAAAGCAGATGGGCTATATGCTGAAATGGCGATGTAGCAACCTTTTTACGCCGAAGCAGTCTGGAAATACTGTATTACACGGGTTATTCCGGAGCTATGTTTTACGTTGAACTAGATTTGAAGTTCTGCTGTACGCCGATGGCTCTAAAGTTATGTTTCATGCCACCCAGTATTGGAACTCTATTTTACGCGGGCTTCCTGTATATTGAGGGTTTTACGCGTATGATTCTCCAGCGTATTTTTTATGCTTCTACAAGACCCCTTCAAAGTTTTCAAATTTCTCATAATTTGAAATACTTTGAATGAAGCATGAAACGGTCAAGTTTGACTCGTTCCGCGAGGCTGATTTCTCGACGGATTTTTAGGAGTTTGTTGGGATTCGGTATGTTCTCCTCTGCCTATATAAAGGCGAATGGGTTAACTAGTTCTTCCCACACTTCCTTTACCTCAAAGAGAGAGATGGTTGCTGAGCTTCGTCGGGTTGACCTGCGGAAGAAGAAGATCATGTTCTTCCAGCATGTAAGGAGCCATAAAAAGAGGCGTCTACGAGAAAATATCCTCTGCAACGATGGATCATGGAAGGACATCATAGCTTCCTTTGCTCGGGATAATCAGCAATTTCATACGGCGATTCGTCCAAGAGAGAGGAAGGGTCGTATTAGAACACACAGCTTGCAAGCTATATTTTCTCCCGTTATGGTGCTGGACGAGGATAGACAGTTTGGCCCTGTCTTCCAGTATTGAGTTGGGTCTGAACCCCCAACCCAAATCTAGGGCATACCTGCCATGGCGTATGGAGGGTGGGCTTACAAAATTGATACATGCCCAGTTCTGTATCCTCCCGCCATTAATCATTTTTTTTGTTAATCGGCCGCGGAAGCCGATTAACTGTTGTAGAAGACGAAAAAGATCTACACCAATACGAGAACCTGACAAAACAGATTCTTGGTGTGATCTTAAACGAAAAAGAGAAACCCTTTGTAGAAAAAGGATTTGCATCATATGTAATCATGAAGATGAAAAACCCTTTGTAGACTGGATTTCCATTATATGTAATCATGATCAATAAAATTGTCTTCTTTTACACATATGATGATTTGCCATATTTGCTGTGAGGAAGTCTGAATAGTGTGCAGCTTCAGCACGTCTGAATAATGTTTACGCCGACTCTGATAAAAGAGTATCTGATCTCGTCCCATCTTTTACGCGTAGCAGAAGACGCGTAGAAAAACTCCTTAGCATTTAAGTTGAAGATCCAAACTGTCATACTGTTTTGGACGAGGAGTAGCGTAGAGTTCTGAACTGTCACTTCTCTGATATAAAGAATTCTTGTTCAGATCGTCATCTTCACGAATAGTTTTCCCAAAAATCCCTTGGAAAAGGCGAGAAATTTCTGTCGACCAAGCCATACTTGAACTTTTTGTAAAGTATTATGACTAGACTTTGGATGAACTTCCAAATGACCCACGAAGAAGAGTCGTCTTCAATGCTGAACTCTGTATATTTCAGGTACTTGGAAAGTTTTACAGCCAAAAATGAGCATCTTCTGCGTAAACCCTTATAATTGGCCGTCTGTAGCATTCGAGCGTAGAATCGTAGATTTGTAGCCTTTGAGCGTAAAAAAGCTTCTGAGCGTGAAATCATAGATTTGTAGCCTCTGAGCGTAAAGTCGTAGGTTTATAGCCTCTCGAGCGTAAAATCTACTGAGCGTAAAAGCATCTGGGCATAAAACCGTAGACTTATAGCCTCTGAGCGTGAAACCGTAGATTTGTAGCCTCTGAGCGTAGAAAAGCTCCTTAGCATAAAAATCATAGATCTGCTCTGTACGTAAATTCTGAATCCACTGACTGTCCGTCTTCCCTAAATGATAGGCTGATGTGGTCCCAAATCATAACGAAATATTAAATATCGAATTTGGTTAGGGATTCGAAGAGTCATCCAAACTCTACAAATAGTCCAAGGGCTGGAGAGAGAAAACTTTTATCTGCCTTCACAAAACCCTTGCCTTCCAAGAACCCTTCTTCTTCATCTCTTTCTTGAGAACTCAGAATCGCCATGGCACCTAAACTGACTTCCACTGTTAAGGGAAAGAAGGTTATTTCCTCTTCCCGTTCCGCTGCTCGAGAGCGAGCAACTCCCATTAGGCTGAACGAACCACGATCGGAACGCAGCGTACCGCCGTCGAGCTGTGCTCCGGATATTACAGGTAGAGACTTTGGGAGAAAAACAAAATCCTTCGCACACATTGTATGTGCACGCGTAAGGTCCTCTTTTGTACTGAGAGCCTCTTTGAGGAAGATGATGTACGGAGGGGTTTTATCATTACGCGCACATTCCTAATGTGTCGGCGTAAGAACTCCAAATTTTTGCAGTCTGGCATAAAAACCCAGACTGTCGAGATTTTGTGTTTACTACAAACTTTGAATTTTATGCGCTGGATATGAATACCGGCGTAAAAATTCAAATTTGTCAATCTAGCGTAAAAGCTCAGATTGTTAACTGCTGCCAACCTTGAATTTTATGCAATGGAAAATAGTTTCTTGCGTAAGACTCAAATTCTTGCAGTCTTGGCATAAAAGCTCAGACTGATGCTCTTTGGCGTAAAAAGCAAGAGTGTAGCATCTAGTATAGAAACTGGCTTGTTCTCTTGTATTTTGTAGTAGACTTGCAGATTTCTCCATTTGCTGAAGTTATGGGCTCTGCTGTCGGGATGTTGAGCTCAAACTACTTGGAGGACTTGTCCCATGTGACATTCCCTATTTCTGGAGCCAATTATCCTGAAAAAAGGGGAACCCTGATCTTATCCTAGGGAGAACGTATGCTGCTGAGTATGATCAGTGGGGAGCCCCTGACATACATAGACGGGACAGAGTATAAGAAACTTGGTTTCTTATTCGGGGATGTGATCGACATACAATCCCAGACCAAGCCCAAGAAGGAGGATTGGGTGTTTACTGCTGAGGGCATGGTGATGTATCTACCTAGTATGCCTAGGGATTACCCCATCTCTGCGTTCTTCCATGCCACCCATCCTAGAAAGATGTCATGGGTTCAGACTCCCGATCTTCACGGCCGTCCGGGAAAGATCTCATATAACAAAGGATTGAACCAATGATCCTTTATAAGCAGACCTTCAGGTCCAGTTATGCCCTTTAGGGGATTACTGTCGGGTAGTGTCCCGAGCGAGGATATGTCGCTGATCCAGCCGGTTCAGATATCGACCTTCTGCAATAACTTTATGGGGCAGGAAGAATTATACCCCAGGGTCAACCCTCGGTCCAGCGGATGGCTTAGCCCGGGGAATCTCTAATGGGCCAGTTTAACTGTCTGGGCCCTGAAGCATTTCCAGACGGAGCTGGAATATATTGGCTTGTTCACGGCTGTGAGCGCTACAAGTGTTGGGCTGCCTGTCAACCCCAACCTATTCCTAGCCTTGATGGAGCGATACAACTTACTCACCGGGACTTTTGCCACTCCGCTAGGGGAGTTGGGCTTGGCCCTTCATGAGATGGCAGAAATTTTGAGGCTGCCAATGGGTGACACTCCTTATGAGGAGTACATCCCTACAAACTGGGAGTTGAAGGATACAAACCCTCGGGCTGTGGCAATATATCAGGAGCTGATGTGCCACTATCTTGCCTGCACCACTTTCTATAAGGAGCCTTCTGATTTGGCTCACATCAACAAGTGGGCCACCTATCTTTTCTTCCACCAGGCCAGAAATGTTAAGCCAGACAAGGTGGTAGGTAGCCGAGATAGGCCCTTAAACCCCCTGAGCATGCTGAATGCTAACACGGTCGACGACCTTATTGAAGATGTAGGGGCTTCAGATCATATTTTTGACGAGAAGGTAGGGGGTTACGCTGCAGGCACAAAAGCCTTCAGTTATATGAGACATTGCCGCAAGCCTCTATCAAGGGAAGCTCAATTAGCTGGCTTCCTCTCCGTCTGGCTTCGTGGCTGGGTAGTACCCGACATAGCGTCTGCAGATCACATCCATCGCAACACCCTATGGCCTGCAGTACGTTTAGTGTTCGGAGCAAGACTGGGCCTGCTTCCTGCTATGGTATATAGAATACAAGCATGCCAGAGGGCCCTTACTGATGGGCTATTCGCTGATGAGACACAACATAAAAGCTTTCCCAGGGTGGAATTACCCTTCCTGTACCTGATGGGATGGTTGATTCTTCACAACCCCAGGGTGATGTCTTCCGGCCTGCCAGTGGTTCAGGAAATAACTTCTTATTGAATTACAAGAATTCCTCTTGGAACGTGGTGACCGTCACAGATTGCCGGCGGGCGTTAAACGTTGCCCACAGCTGGAAGATCTTCTGTATCGTTCCCCCTGTATATATCAATCAATAGGGGAAGAAACTTAAGGATGAGGGCCATGAAAGGACCATTCTTTCTCCTGAAACCTTCTACTGGTTGGTCTGCATTAGACCTTCCCATTTGCTGTACAGAAGTGATGACCACTGCTATCTGGAGCCTTATTTGCCCAGTTGGTTCGCCAGGTAGTTTGGGTATGATCAGCTGCATGTGGGGAATGCCATTACCAGCTTTAAGTCCAAAGGTGGACTCATTGATGGAGCCAGGGGATGGCGGTACTTCATCACGGGATATACTGGTACAACTTTTGCTGTGCCCATGACCTCTCTTTCTATGGAGTTGCGCATTCTTCACTCGTATGCGCAGTTCTATGCGTCCATAAACACCTTCCATCGCAATTTTGATATGCGTGGAAGTTTTAGGATGCCCTCCCATAGGTCCACTGTAAGGGATGAGGTTCCATCTGTTTCCTCGGACGAAAATGAGGATACCGCCGGGACAGATGAGTTCTTGACGATAATACCTAGGGGCGTAATAGCTCCACCGGCAGAGCCTCTCGTTATCCCCCAGAAACGGAAGGCTTCGACTCTGAAAGAGCCTTTCCCTCATAAGAAGAAGACTGCCAGAGGTCCAAAAAGGGTTCCACTAGGGGGGCTCCTAGGAGCGAGCCTGTCGTCTCATCTGTTGGGGATGATTCTTTGATTAGAGGTCCTTCGCCTATTAGAGAGGGAACCTCCATAGTTTCGGCTGACAGTTCCGGAGATTCTTCGCTCGAGATCGCTGCTACTACTGCTTCTGGTAGTACTACAAGATCGCCTTCGAGGCCGAGCATAATAAGATTCCAGATACCTTTATCCAGACCAGTAACGGGAGTAACCCCGGCCTCGTCTATAAGTATTTCCAGTAAGATTCCACCCGATGAGCCTCGAGTGGATCTTGGTGAAGACTGGGAAGACTATCCGCTAGTGTTAGTAGGTGCACCCTCTTCTCTAGGTATGACAGCTCGCTTAACATCATTAAGAAATGATTTAGCTGTACTGGCTGCGGACGCGACATATATACCATAGACCATGGGTAAATATTGTCTTTACGCCTCTTTTAGGAAAATTAATATCAGTTTGATATTAACTTTCTCTTGTCTTCTTTGCAGGTGCAGACATCTACGGGGAGGGTAGAATTGATGCAACCTTTGATTTTGT
This sequence comes from Iris macrosiphon, assembly GCA_036927795.1. Classification (NCBI taxonomy): domain Eukaryota; kingdom Viridiplantae; phylum Streptophyta; class Magnoliopsida; order Asparagales; family Iridaceae; genus Iris; species Iris macrosiphon. The sequence goes on from JAYESA010000006.1 coordinate 99,545,883, forward strand.
TACGGACCCATCATATAAAGTGGCGACGTCCGACGTTGAGGGAGCAAGCTTTGACGCTGCCGATCTTTTATTCGCAACATTCTCGGATGTTGTTCCGCCAGTACCAGTCCAAACAATATCGGAGGAGGGTGAGCCGGTTATCTCGACTGTGCCTCCTTTGTCGAGCATGCCAACAACTTTGACCGTTGTTGGTGCCTCTATTTTTGTCACACCATCTGTTAAAGCGACGATTATGACGACACCCTCTGCAGTCGTTCCTGGAAGGGGATTCACCGATATTGCAGCCACTCCCAGCGTCCATTCGAATCTCGCCATGCTAGTTGAGCAGTTTACTAGCATTTTCTATATTACTTTGAAAATGCTGATATCGATAGTGCTGGAGAAGAATCTAGGCTTCGAGGCTTTAAAGATATCCTCCAATCTTATTGTAATGGTTTAGAACAACCTATTAACGAGTATTTGCAACTATCTCGAGGCGGCATTGATGACCTGATTCAGGCTGAATATGACTCCATGACTGCGAAGTTTGCTGAACAAATGGAAACTCTGAACAAATCTATCTAGGAACAGCAGCAGGAGATGGATCAAGAGCGGACTGTCTTGGTGGATTGTATTCCTTAGCTAACTAAGTACCAGGCCGAATATGAGGGAGAGGCAGCAAAAGTTTGAGATTTGGAAGCTGAACTCTCTCAGGCCAGGGAGAGGCTTATTAAGACATCAACAGCTCATGATGTATTTAAGGGCCAAATGGAGATAGCTCAGCAGAACTTGATGCATACTGGTGTCATCCACGAAAGTTTTGTTGATGCTCGGTCCGAGCTATCTCGTTTGAGCGATGACAAGGCACGACTGGAATAGGCTCGCAGCACTATTTTGAACTCCAGGAATGAGAGGATGGCTACTTTGGCGTGACAGATTAGGGATTTAACTGCTCCTCCCCAATGATGTACCTTCTTGTTTCTCCTGTAATTTCTCGGAGATAATAAAGACACATTTTCTGACTTTGTGGGCCCATCACTTTAGAATATGATAGGCTAAGATAAAAGTGATATCAGAGGTATCATTAACATGACATACTTTCGTTAAGGTTTTGTTGAATGTAAATCTATTCAGAGGTAATATGAACCTGATAGAATATAATCCAACTAAATTTGTATACTAAACACTATCAGAGGTAATATGAACATGATATGTTTACAAATTAGTTAAGCATATCCATTAGGAGGTCATATGAATCTGATAGAATTTGATCCAGCTAACCTTTGTGCATGGTATAGTCAGAATAAGATCTTCATCACACTCCATTGAGCAAAGGAGATCAAGTATAGTACTTCTTCAGGAATTTGCCGTTGATAGGAGCCATTGCCAAATTTCCATTAGGCTTGGCTAATCTGTAAGCGCCATTTGTAATCATATAAGGACCTTCCATTTCTTTATGATTGTTTGTGCGAACTTTGGCTTGTTGAGGACATCCCACTGGGGGATCGTTGGTGGACTTATTATTTGTTGCGCACGTTGAGTGCAAATAATAAGTTCGAAACAAGCCTTGTCAAAGGTAATGGCGGCGTGATAGGTATTGTGGCTGGTAAAGACATCCTGCTAGGGGATTTTTGTGGACCCATTACTTTTTGCGCATGCTAGTACAAGTAATAGGTTTGAGACAAGTCCTGCCAGAGGTAAATATAGACGCGATAAAATACGACTCTGTGGGGATGTATATGGACTGACTCTTTCTTTGCTGGAGAAAATAAGGATAGTTCAGAGGTAATATGGACATGAATATTTCGTTTTCTATTGCGGGCATTCCACATTTTTTGTGTGGACCTATTACTTCTTGTGCACGAGAGTGCAAGTAATAAGTTTAAGACAAGCCCTGCCAGAGGTAATATGGACGTGATAGTTTTTGTGGGCCTAACACCACTGGCATACTTAGAGTTAAGTACGGGTGCTAAGTTGAGATGACAACCGATATCAGAGATAATATGGACATGATAATCAATAGCTAAAAACTCGAAAGGTTTGCTCAGAGGTAATATGAACATGATAAACTTTCGAGTTGTGACTCCACTGGGGATGGAGGTATACATTTGCTCAGAGGTAATATGGACATGGCAGTTTTTGTGGACTCAACACCACTGTCGTACTTAGAGTTAAGTACGGATGCTAAGTTGAGATGACAACCGATATCAGAGGTAATATGGACATGATAATCTCAGCTGAGGAAATAAAAAAATGTTTGGACAATAGTTCAGAGGTAATATGGACGTGAACTCATGTCCGAAAAATTCACTGTGGAGTGATTTTCCTGAGTGGGGATAGACCTGAATAATCCACTGGGGAAACTTTAGGGACTCATCATTCGATATTTTCTTGAGGGAGCTAATTGTTACGTTAGAGTGAAATCAATTTGCAGTGATTGTCCCCTCGTTTATAAATGTAAAGTGATGACTTTGGCGTCGATCAACTCCTGTCCTTTTTAGCACATAGCACGCCTTCGTGGGATGATGAATATACCGATGAAAGAGGCAATAATCTGGGTCATCGACTTTGTCAGTCTTTTCAGGGTATCTGATGTTGGGTAGCCGAAGCTTGTTTTTCTTCATCAATATATTGAAGCTTTCAATAATGTCATCATCATTGAAGGAGAAGTCCCTTTTGGCTTTCGGGCTCCTGATACCTGAGTCGTACCGTCTTCAGGGAAGATGGTCATAGTTGTATCATCTTTGGACTCAGAAGAAATTCTACCCCCAGCTTTGGATAGTGATCTGTTTTGTCGAGGTAGACTACCCCCAGACATGTCGTAGCGTTTGTCCACAGAAGTTGATTAAGAAGGAGCTGCCTCTAGTATTACAGGATCAGACTCTGGATGTTTGGAGTTTGCAAGAGATGCAGTATACCCCAACCCAAAACGAGTTTGTTGACAGTAAGGATTACCATACAACATTGTTCTTCTGCCTTTTCCATAGGTGAGGCCTTGTTTCAACTTCAAATCATAACCTATGCTTTGTATAATCTTTAAAGCATGTGGGCTATATCTGTGGATTTGCATTTTCCCACCATCAGACTCGTGAGATCCTTCTTGTACAATCGGTCTGCTCTGCATGCGACAGAAGACTATTGGATGCTGGTCGTCGCGAGTTGGTGGAACAATAAAGACAGAATCTTCATGTGGCCCATATGTCATGACGACATTAGATGTTGACGCATCTTCCGACATGATCTCCCCACGCTTGGTAGTTAGGGGAACTGAATCCTGGTTATGACTCCTGTCTTTGCATTTTTGGATCAAGAAATCACGCAAATCAGCGATATTAGTAGAAGAAGAAGGCTTATTCTGCCTTTTTTTATCATTAGGCCTGTGGAGATTAGGAACCAGAACACTTTCTCTGCCATATGAGTAGAGCAGTTCAGCCATGTGAGTAGCACATGATCCATGAGGAGCGTATCTATCCACAAACTGGGCCTTCTTTACGCTGAGAGGTTTGTCCTGGTGTAGTCTAGAACTTTGCACAGGCTGGCGTAAAACTGAGGAAGTCCTCAATGGGCCATCAACATCTCGTGTAATCTGGAGAGCGGACAGATTCTTCTCTTGATGGCGTAAAAGTCGAGAGGTCGGGAAATCTGCCACTTGTTTTCTCTTGCGGCGATTGCAAGGACCATCTGCCTCCTTGTAGAGGGGAGATATATTTTTATGCGCGGGGCGCTTTTGGAATTTCTAAATTGGCGATGAGACATTATCAAAAATTTTGTCTGCCATGTCACAGACAGGAGACTGCATTTTACGCGCAGGGCACAGAGTAGACTTCTGGATTGGCATTGAGACATTGCCAGAAGCTTTGTCTGCCACATTACAGACGGAAGACTGCATTTTACGCGCATGGTGCAGAGTAGACTTCTGGATTGGCATTGAGGCATTGCCAGAAGCTTTGTCAGCCACGTCACAGACGGGAGACAGAGTTTTACGTGCGGGGCACAGAGTAGACTTCTGGATTAGCGCTGAGGCATTGCCAGAAGCTTTGTCTGCCACGTCACAGAAGGGAGACAAAGTTTTACGTGCAGGGCGCACAGGTTGCGATGCTACAACCTTGTTGGTCGGAGAGAGAGAGAGTCTGCAGGAATGGTAGGGGATGTCCGGGGCATCCATACTATACACAATTTCCTGTTGTCTTGGATAGAGAGGGAATGAGAGCTACCCCCTGCTCGAAGCATGTCTTCGTAAGCTGATTGGTTGAATTGACCGACCAAGGTCTTCTTCTTTGATCCTACAGACACAACATCGTATTGAGCACTGGCTTTCTCGTCAGATGAGAAAGAGTTCCCTAACAGAGTTGCCATCTTGTGTTTGATAATAAATGAAAGAAATTGAAACTAGGTTTATACGAAACCCTTTCTTTGGTTTACAAACAAGAAAAAGAAGTACAATTAATCCTATACGAGGATGTTAAGTACAAAAATTTAATTCTGGGGAAATATTGCTATAGGAGTCTGATCTGCGGTCGATCACTTTGTCCCTTGGACCACACGATGATGAAGAAGTATCGTAGAAGACGAAAAAGAAGCTTCAAAGACTGCAGAAGGGCTTAAGCTCTCGTTGCCAAAGTAGTCAATCAACACTCTCTGGATATACTCTATTTTTTTGAAAAATCTTCGACCCTTCGACCCCCCTTGGACCTCCGTGGCCGGAGGTCTCCATTTATAGAGTTTAGCTACAGTCGGTGTAGAAACCGAACAGCGGAGAGAACTGCACCTTTTACCCGACGGTTATAATAACTTCTACCCACGTATGAATGATCTCTTGAATTGGTGTGTGATGCGTATCCTATTATGAGATAATGTGTATAATCACTCATCGAAGATCACGACATGCAAGCCACGTAGATAACTGCTCCTCGCGTAGAGATGGTTAGCTTAAAAGCCAAATAACTGTCCCGTTGGCATAAAAGCCAAGTAGCTGTTCTGATGGCATAAAAACCAAGTAGCTGTCGTATTGGCATAGAAGCCAAATATCTGTCATGTTGGCGTAGAAGCCAAAATAGGCGTAGAAGCCGAATAGTTGTCAGGTTGGCGTAGAAGCCAAATAGCTGTCAAGTTGGCGTAGAAGCCAAGTAGCTGCGTAAAGCTTGATGCTTTGCAAATATAGCCCGAGTCGGCGTATTTCAAGGAGATAGCTTACAACATGCTCCTTATAGCTAAAAATAGCTTGGTTGGCATAATGTGCGAGGATGGTGATGTGGACGTATTAGCCCTAATTATAGCTCACCCAGTCTTTGAAAGTAGAACCAAATCCCGTGCATTAAATGCAAAGATCTGCCCCCATCTCGCGCATTAACTGCAGAGACGGGCCTCGAGTTCTGTACGAAGAACAACTTTTGACGTGGCAGTTGGTTTCGTCTCTTTCTGAGTGTAAAAGCTTAACTTTGCCTATGTAAAACAGGCAGCGTATCCCTTGGATACATAAATGACGTCTTATATCAAGGATTGTGTCACTAAACGACAGTTTGGGGCTCTGTGCAGAATTATCATGACAGCCATCCTCTCGATCGTCGTGCAGTACCCTTTGTCAGGAGTCAGGTTCACTGCTTCAACTGACAGGTTCATTCAAGGAATACGAAGAGATCCTCGTACAAATTCCTGCTGTTATTAAAAGCAGATGGGTTATACGCTGAAATGGCGATATAGCAACCTTTTTACACCGAAGCAGTCTGGAAATACTGCATTACGTGGGTTGTTCCAGAGCTATGTTTTACGCTGAACTAGCATTGAAGCTCTGCTGTACGCCGATGGCTCTGAAGTTATGTTTCATGCCACCCAGTGTTGGAACTCTGTTTTACGCGGGCTTCCTGTATATTGAGGGTTTTACGCGTATGATTCTCCAGCATATTTTTTATGCTTCTACAATATCGTGTACTTCAGATAGTGACAGTGGCAGGATAATCTGATATGCCACTGGGGTGACTCACTTAAGTATTTCGAACGGGCCGAAAAAACTTGGACTTAGCTTCCCTTTTGCTCCAAATCTGGTAACTCCTTGCATGGGAGAGACTTTAAGAAATACTTGATCACTTTCTAAGAACTCAAGAGGTCGACGGTACGTGTTTGAGTAACTTTTTTGATGACTCTGTGCTACCTTCAGTCGCTCGCAGATCAAGCGGATATTTTGGATGGTTTGTTCTACGAGCTCCGGGCCAAGAATTTTTCGTTCACCAACTTCATCCCAACAGATAGGGGATCTACACTTTCTCCCATACAATGCCTCATACGGCATCATTTGAATGCTGGATTGATAGCTATTATTGTATGCAAATTCGGCTAACGGTAGATTCATGTTCCAACTTGACTTCAAGTCCAAGGCACAGAGCTGTAGCATATCTTCGAGGATTTGGTTTACCCGCTCTGTTTGGCCATCTGTCTGAGGATGGTAGGAGGAGCTAAACTTCAACTTCATCCCTAATGTTGACTGAAGGCTCTTCCAGAAGCGTGATAAGAATCGTCCATCTCGATCAGAGATAATGGATACGGGCACACCGTGGAGTCGAACGATCTCGTTGAGGTAGATCTGCGCCAGGCGGTCGACACTCTAAGTAACTTTGATAGGAAGAAAGTGACCTGACTTGGTGAGTCGATCGACGATGACCCTGACGACATCATTTTTTTGCTGCGTCTTTGGCAAACCAACAATAAAATCCATCGTTATGTGTTACCATTTCCACTCTGGTATAGCAAGGTTCTGTGTCTCTTCGCCAGGCTTCTGGTGCTCGGCCTTTACTCTCTGACAAGCCATGCATTATGACACGAACAATGCTACATCCATTTTTATGTCGTGCCACCAAAATATCATACGGAGGTCTCGATACATCTTCATGCTTCCTAGATGTGAAGTATAACTCACATAGTGGGCTTAAGTGAGTATCTCTTTTCTGAGATTTGCATCGTTAGGAACACACAATCTTTCCTTCACCCGCATCATTCCATCCGTGCTCACCGTAAAGTCTATCGCCTTTTCTACTGAGATAAGATTTTGCATCTTCTCTTGAAATATGTCGTCCTTCTGAGTGGACTTAACTTTCTCCAACAAGTTTGGTTCGAGGCGCAACTGAGCCACATGCACCCCCTTTTTGTATCTGATTCAGAGTGCAATGCCTAAACTTTCAAGATTCCTTCATAGTCTATCATTGATAGCTAAGCTCCCAACAAATACTTGACTCAGTGCATCAACTACAACGTTGCCCTTGCCTGGTGTATATCTGATCATCAAGTCAAAGTCGCTAAGGATTTTAAGCCAATGTTGTTGCCGTAGATTCAAATCCTTTTGAGTATAGAGGTATTTGAGGCTTTTGTGATCAGTGAAGATTTCATACGGTACGCCATAGAGGTAATGCCGCCATAACTTTAACTCGAATACCACCGTTACAAGTTTCAGATCATGCGTTGGATAGTTCCTTTCATGAGGCTTTAAATGCATCGACGCAAAGGTTATCACTTTGTCCCTCTGCATAAGGACACATCCCAAACCCTTTCCTGAAGCGTCGCTATACATCTTAAAATCATCGGGTCCGTCCGGAAGAGTAAGAATCGGTGATGAGACGAGTCATTGCTTTAACTCCACAAATGAAGCTTTACAGTCGTCCGACCACACGAACGTTACTCCCTTTCGAGTGAGATGAGTCAGAGGTAAAGCGATCCTAGAAAAATCTTTTATGAATCTCCTGTAGTAGGCTGCTAGACCAAGAAAGCTCCGAATGTCGCTGGCCGACTCAGGTCTCTTCCACTTCACGATGGCTTCAACTTTCTTTGGGTCGACTGAGATGCCCTCCACAGAAATGATGTGCCTGAGGAAAGATATGATGTCCAACCAGAACTTGCACTTGCTCAGCTTCGCGAACAACTTATTGTCTCAAAAAGTTTGAAGCACCATCTGCAGGTGTCCTGTATGTTCCTCCTTATTCTTCGAGTATACTAAGATATCGTCTATGAACACTACCACAAACTTATCGAGGAATGGTCGGAACACATGGTTCATCAAATCCATGAATGCGGCAGGAGCATTCATCTGTCCGAACGGTATGACAGAAAACTCATAATGGCCATAGAGGGTCCGAAATGCTGACTTTGGCATGTCCTCTGGCTTGATCTTTAATTGGTGGAAGCCAGAGCGAAGGTCTATCTTCGAAAATACTGATGCTCCTTGCAGTTAATCAAAGAGGTTATCGATCCTGAGCAGGGGATGCTTATTTCGGATAGTGACCTTATTTAGCTCCCGATAGTCTATGCAGAGTCACAATATCCCATCTTTTTTCTTTACAAAGAGTACCGGTGCGCCCCAAGAAAATACGCTCGGATGAATGTACCCACGGTCAAGCAGTTCTTATAGTTGGTACTTTAACTCCTTTAGTTCAGCATGGGCCATTCAATACGGGGCTTTGGAAATCAGATTGGTATTTAGGAAGGTATCGATAGTGAACTCAATTTCTCGGTCGGGTGGCATGCCAGGTAGTTCTCTCGGAAATATATCAAAGAATTCTACTACAATGGAAGAAGACTCAACGTTTACACAATCTAGCTGCGTATCTCGAACCGACGCTAAGTATCCCTCATACCCAAAGTGTAGCATCCGCCGAGCTGACATCGCAAAAATCAACATGCAGGTCCTTGACACATCTGTTGCTGAACCACTCGTATAGCAAAATTCGGCATCTCTAGGTTGACGGAAAGTGACTCATTTCTCTGCACGTTTGATAGTTGCCGAGCAAGCGCCGAGCCAATTCATCCCCAAAATGATGTCATAATCCCGAACATCTAGGACTAACACATCGAACAAAAGTTTCCATCCCCCAATACAGACGTAACCGCCCTAACATACCGAACGAACCGGTATCTTCGTCCCGATGGGGTGCTAACACTAAGGTCTAGATATAATTGTGTCATTTCTATCTTATTTTTTATGGAAAAATTTATGGATAAAATTTATACGTAGCACCAGAATCAAATAGCACACGAGCATGTATGTTATTAAAAAACAATATACCTGACACAACAGTTTTCGATGCTAGGGCCTCTTCCTGTGTCAAAGTGTACACCCGACCTTGAGCTTGACGACGCTCTTGTTGCGGTACAGCTCGATTGGGTTGAGGTGTTGGGGCAGAATTTGGATGTTGAAGGCGACGATCAGAAAGGCACAAACAATCACGAATTTTATGGTTAGGATTACCACAAATGAGGCATAATTCGTGCTTTAGGCGGCAGTCATTTGCAGTGTGTCCGGTCCTTCTACAATGAGTACAACATTGCCCTGGATTGGGACCCTGGTGACCGTCATTGTTTAGATGCTTTTGAGGGGTATTTTTTCTCGCGTTGCTATGGCGCATGTGATTGGAAGTATGCACAGTGCCGGCAGCAACTGAAGGATACTGCAATTCAAGGGAAAGGGCATGATTAAAAACTTCCCGCATAGTTAGGTATTGGGGAACGACTACGTGAGCATGGATGGCATGTCATATGCCACCTTTGAATCGTCTTGCATGACTCGCCGCATTAGGTAGATATGAGCTTACAAATTTGGCGAGCCGATTGAATTCGGCATAGTACTCCTTCACTATCATATTGCCTTGGCAGAGCTGCACCAATTCGTTCTCCTTTTGCTGACGTACATGAGGGGTATAAACTCCTCTTCGAACATGCCACGGAAGGTAGCCCACGCGATCATCTCCTCTTCATCGCCTACAGAGAGAGATCTTCGATGCACGTCCCACCAATCGTGTGCGTTCAAACGGAGCTGCAATTGGGCACACGCAACTTATTTTTTCTCAGGTACCTCTAGCAATTTAAAGTAATCTTCAAGCTCTGCCAGCCAATCCTGAGCCACGACCGGATCCTCAGTCCCTTTGAAAGGGGTATTACAAAGCTTCTTGAAATCGACAAAGTCAAAGGTACTCACTTCCTTCTTCTTTGGAGTTTGAGACATTTTGACTTCAGGCGTGGGTCACTCCACCAGTGCCGCTGCTGTCATTGCGGAATGGTTGGAGGCCAAGGTCTTAACGATCTGTTGTAGGGCATCTACCTGCTTATGTTGGACTGCAAATCGGGCCTCTAGACTGCCTTCAAACTTACTCTATCGCTCTTCCGCCCGCTTCTCGGCTAGCTCATAGCGAACCTCATATCTCTGCTGGCTTGCTTCAAGCATCCATATCATTCGCTCAATCAGGTCGACAGAGGGCATGGCTCGCTGGCTTCTGGAACTTTTTGATGTGCCAGAACTACTTTCTGGGCTTGAGTCATTCCTTCAAAAGAAGGTAACTTACATTAGGTTCATAATATATTATGGACTCACTATATGGAATATCTCATTTTTAGCTAAACGAGTTCAATAGTTCGTATAGCGAATAGATCGTTAAAGAAACTTTTTTGACACGAGGGTCAAAGAAACTTGAAGCTCTGCTCTGATACCAATATGTCATGCCCCGATTTCGTAGAACGAAAGTTGTCCCTCGGGGCATGATGCCGTGCATGCTTAGGTTGCGCAATGTACAAGGCCAAGGTATTTTTATATAATGAGCATATATTCAGAGTACGCAGATAATTGAAACACAATGTTGAAACATGGACAAGTTATCTTTATTGATAATGAACATATTTTATAAACTCTTGAACGAGTTAGATAGTTGCCACACGGGCTTACAAAAGTGGACACAAAATGAGATAATCGTCTGGTACATTACATCCCTTTACTAAAACTTCAAAATGCTATAGACACCTTCGGGCGAAGCTATCGCCTTTCCACGGAGCTGCATAAGGTATGTGCACGAGCTCCTAGAACTTCAAAATGTCTCTCCGAAGGCATGATCATGGTGTGCCGGTAGGTGGACTGGATTGGAAAGTCACTAGGATCCTTGCAGGATCGCCTTGGTACGGGAAACTAGTTGCAACGAGGGTCATCACATCAAAATCCACTGGTGAAGGTGAGTTAACCCAACTATACCAATCAACACGTTGTTTATATGAAAAATACAAGTTATTATATGGTCTTTCTATCTTGCCTTAGTTAATTTTACAAGCAAGCATTATATATGGAAGTTTACTGAAATAAATATGTCACCGTTCGGTGACTTTTACCTGCCCGTTTGCATCACCTGCATAATACTTTCTATGACCTTCGCTGCCATGAAGACATAGTTAGCTTGCACAGTTTAAATATACAAGGGACGGGTCACTGGCATGATGCTATAATTGACGAGTTATAGTCTCGGGGCAAAGATGACAGAGGTACATGTATCGCTACACGCTATCCCGTCCAGGACAGGAATAATGTACAACGTAAGGGACATGGGATGATGCACCCATTCCTGCCTGAAGCATGTGACTAAACATAATGTTCTGTCCGGATTGGATAGGTGTCAGTGCCACAGCGACTGTCCGCAGGAACTAATACCTTGTGCACAAGTTGTCCGTGACCTAGCAAAGTCCACTAAGTTATCAATCGATGCAGTTTAAGGCAACACAAGCACGCGACAAGTAACATGACATAATTTGTTTTGCATAGTCTCCCTGATCAGTTTATTGGATAGCAAGGTATATTCTATACATAACTCAATAATAGAAGAAGTATATATATTCTAACTAGAATTGAAACATGTTGAAAGAACATTCATAACCAACTAGCATGCAGCAAGGTAACCGTTCACAAGTTTATTGACAAGTAAGTAACTCCAAGTCTATTCATTTTTATCTTGACATCTTTTAGTTATTATAGTATCGTTTGATCGGAATAATCAAGAAGACAAGATTTTATATGTGAAGACTTGGAAGAAGGGTCAACTAATTCGAATTATAGCCACTCACAAGTTGGATGGAGAGAGAAAAGGAAAGAGGTGCTTCAAGACTCTGCTCGTATGACGTCTGCTGCACGATCACCTGTATTGCCATGAACAGATAATCAATACCTTTTTTACTCTTTCCAAGCTCAGAATGAAATGCAGTTCAACGAACGAAAGTAATAAAATTCATCAAAACCGTTCAAGAAAATGCAAATCCAAAAACCAACTCAAAAGTACGAAAGCAATAAGGCGACAGCGAAAACTAGGCAAGAAAGCTTGCAGCGGTGAGGTCCCTCTTGACTCTGCCGCTAAGTCCATCCTTGGGACACGGTCCACTGAATATGGAAATCGATTCCAAAAATACAAATCCATAACGAGAAAAATATCTTGATTCAATCTATCCCGATCGAACGATACCGAAAGTATTTCTTAGCCGTGCTCCTCGTAAAGGGGAACGGGACACCACAATTAGAAGTAAAAATACCTTATGTTGGATATCAGCCATGGTACTAATATGCTTCTGCCATAAATTCTTTCGTTATCTTCTATCATTATGCCCATACACTGTACCATACATGAAGTGCAGTCCACTCCGGTTTGAGAGTAGAAGCACAATGCACTGGTCTAAAAAATGGAGCACATGTCCTTCCCAACACCGACTATCTCAACGGACACAAATGCGAGCCATACTACACATATTCAAATTATGTACCTGCTTCCAATGAGTGGACGTCCTCTGAGCGAGTATTCTTTCCGACTTTATTTTTCTTTCTAGCAATGTACAGATGCTAGCCTGCCCCTTCCTCACTTCTTCGCAAACTTTTTTCCATTTACCCAATCTACACACCTTCCGAATGTTCCATGTTACCACTGTCTTTGATTATAAACTTGGAGTTCCCCAGCTATATTCAGAGAGCTACCATCTGGGGAAACGACACTCTCCTCACCCCCTCCTTCCATCTGGACATCTCCTCCTTCAATAATGGTGTCCTCTCTCGGATGTACCTCAGTCCATCGTGGATTGTCCATGCATACTTAATTGCTCTCGCCGTACATCTCCTGAGATCGCCGATTTGCTGCAGTTGTGACCCCCCAACTCAAATGGTACTGGTCATAATACGTCCTCCCTTGAGGCACCAACATGGCGCTTCCGGCTTCTATTCTCCACTGTCACTGGCTGGTTGATTGCTATAACATCGCGTATAGCACCCTTAGATTTGCATTTAGGTGCTTTGCTCTCTCTTTCTCCACCCTGACACCGAGTGCTTCTCTTTTTCGTTGCTTGAAAGACCACCATCGCCCCCTATCCTTGGCTGCTGCCACATTCACCCCCTCTGCCACCATCAAGCCCTTTTTTTTATTCGGCACTATAGTCCCTTCTTGCGCCAACCCAAAGTCTGTCTCCATTGCTGCCATCGAGTTCATATTCCTTGCCCCCACTTGGATTTTGTCCAAGCCTATGTCTAGTTCGTGTGCCATCCGATTAGTGAAGTTGAAGATAGACCAGCCCTGGTTTTTAGTTGTCGTGGGTATCTCATCATTTGTCATCTCCATCTTGTCTTCCGTGTCCCCCTCCATATCTACCCTATCGTCGCCCCTCCTAAAAGTTTTAGTCGAACACTCCCTTGGGGGATGACCAAAGCAATGACAGTGTTTGCACACCGGCAGGACCCATTCGTATTCTACCACCTGGGTAAATACTTCCCCTTCATATATTTCATATTCAACATAAGAAGGCAGCGTCTTACCTGCATCTATTTCAACAAACACCCGCGCGAACTCCATCCTATCCCGATGTGTTATTGTATCATCGACTTTAATGGGTTTCCCAATTAAACTTGCAAGCCTCATCATCATCGGCCCACTCCAAAACACAAATGGGAGGCCAGGGAACTAGACCCACACAGGCACGGTGTGCAGCACTTCCCTTTCACATTTAGTTTAAGACGACCACTCCTTCATTATGATGAGCCTACCATTAAAGGTCCATGGACCTCCTTGAAGAATGCATTCTATATCTTCCCTCAAGCCAAATCTGATGCAGTAAAAGCTGTTGTCACGTACATAGAAGTCTATGCTTCCCTTAGGGCGCCAAAATCGCATTGCATATGCACATATTTGTCCATAGAATGGTCGATTTTCCAGTACATAGAGGATTATTGAATTCTTTCAATACTCTAGGGTCTCCGCCATCTCTTCTGCCGGAAAGTAGGCTCGGAAACCCGTGTCCACTTTCTTCGGCTCCACGTACCACATTTTTGAACTAGTATTCGACGTCGATCGACAAAGATCTGCATATGATTTGCCCACCATAGGAGCAGACGCTATGCTCGTCCCTTGGTCGACAGCAACGGCCTTCCCTTCCCTCCGATCTCCCAAGTCCACCCTCGCAGGCATACTAGGTTGAACTGCCGTTCTGCTCTCCTTCCTCCTCTGTGTTGCCTGAAATGGAGTCGCCATTGCCAGCGAAGCCCTTCCCGCCATCTGACATCCACTTGCTGCTCTCTCGTGTTCTAATGGCCGCACCACGTACCCCTCTCCTATGACGCACAGTAGTCCACCCACCATAATTTGCCACCCCCTTTAGTACCGGTTATCCACCTCCACCACTGCTCTCTTCTGCTCTTCTGGGATCCTACGTATTGGAGAACCCTAACCCTAAGACAGGAGCCGCCGACATCTCTTTATATTGTTCAAAGAGAATATTATATATATATATATATATATATATATATATATATATATATATATATATATATATATATATATATATATATATATATATATATATAAATTTCTATGAGAGATGGAGAATTTTTATGAGAGTTTCTACGTATAGAAACCCTCATAGAAATTCTCTAGCATCCTATCAGTGGCATGTAGGATGGAACTAGAAACCCTTATTGGGAGAAGTTTTTTCTAAAAAATATTTCTACCATAATAGGGGAGATAGAAACTCCCATTGGAGATGGCCTAATAGAAAAGGTGTAAACTTAAAAATATGTTTCCAATATCTTGGAAATTCTCATAGAATCCTAGTTCTCCAAGAAAAGTAAATTAAAATTTAAACAACAGATATATCTGCTGATTAATATTTGTCTTTTAGTTGAATGCTAAAACTAAATATTTAACAAGTTAAGATAACATAGGTCAAATGTCCCATTATATGAAAATAATACCTTATATAATTTGCTTGAAATAATAAAAAATAAAGCTTTTAAATTTAATAATGTCAAGGTGAAGGAACTGAATTTTTTTTGGGGAAGGCTGATAAAAGATGTTTTATGTTTCCTTCTTTCATTTTCAAATTAATTGCTGTCATGATGATAATTGCTCCAATGATGATTGCAAAACTTTGCTTCTGAAGTTTCTTTTTCTCTTCTCACCACGGATCTCAACACCAACAAGGAAATACACCAAGAAGTCAAGGGATCTTGCATAACCTCAAAATAAGAAATAATCACAAGAAGCAACAAGCTTATTCAATATAGACTCGATTTGCATTCCTTGCAAAATGCTTTTTACTGTTTGGTTTCAAGTTTGTGAGTTGGTGTAAAAATATGGCTTATTAATCTCACAGAAAGAGGATTATTGGGATATGCCATTGATAATTGGTTAGCATATTACTTGTAACCACCACTTTTTACTTCAAGGGTAGTTTGGTAATTTTGTATGTTGCTAATTATATTATATCATATTATATTAGTGGTTAGTCTAGAATTAATTATTTTTGCTTAGAATTATTTACACTAATACTAGCTAATTAGAATTTATTTGTGTTAGACATGCATTGATAGAATATTCTCCCTATTAATTAGTTAGATGCTTCCCATAACTAATTAGATTCCTTCCTAACCAAATAGATTTCATTCATGATAATTCCAGAATTAATTAGAAAGTGGAGAGGGGCAATTTGGATAAACCATCATCACCCAAACCTAGCTAGAGGTGGCCGGCCCTAATATAGGGGATTTAGCTATTCATTAGGCACCTCAATCATCATTTATTCATCCCCAAATTCTTTCTTCTCCATTTCATTCTACTTCTATACCAATTTTCACTCAAACCACTTTAATTCTCATTTATTCTCATTCTCATGGAGACCTAGAGCATTGGAGAACACAAGAAGGACCATTAGAGAGGTGGTAGCTAGGAGATTGTGTTTATTTCACTCATTGTGTCCATTTGGAGGAGTTTATTGGGATTAACTCCTAATAGATATAAATTCACTTTTACAATCAATTTCTTTGTTAGAATACTAATTTTAACCTCTAGGAACATATCTATAGGGATACCCAACCCCATTGGTGAAGAATTATGTGTTAGAAGGCCCATTTCTAATTGTTACATATTTTTTGAGCCATTTGGTGAAACTACGAATTTGTGTCCACTAAGTGTTTGTGTGGTGTTCCTTTGTTGATATTGGCGTCTAATTGGGTTTTTGGGTGTGTCATTGTGTCCATAATTGGATACATAGAGCCCGTATCATGATATGCCATGATACGTATAGGTAGATTTGATAATTTAGGATTTTGGACCAATTGGTGTTAATTTTTCTCTATTTGCACCATACTTGGTTATTCTAGCTAAATTATGTTATATATATATATATATATATATATATATATATATATATATATATATATATATATATATATATATATATATATATATATTGTGTTTCATATGTTTATTGAATTAGTATCATGGTGATTTGGTGTAGGGATGGGTATCTTGGAGTATTAGTAGTGTGGTGTATCATGGAGTATCATAGTGTAATATTGACACTAGGGAGTGCACATAAAGTGTTTGAAATTTAGTAGAGTGTATTTGTATTGTGGTGTTGTGTCACTACCACATTTTCTAGGAAAGAGTATTTTGGTCATTTCATAATTTATTAAATATTGTGCATGTTATAAATTTATTTATTTTATTATTTATTTATTATTAGATGTATATTATTATTTTAGACTTGTGTTAGTAGACCTAACTAGTTTAGATTAGATCCATGGACCAATATTTAATTCTAGTTAGAATTTAGCCCAATAAGAAGCCCAATCATTAGGATGATGATTAATTAAGTTAAACCAATTAGAATAGAACCTTTCCTCCTTAATTATTTCTTCAAGACAAGCCCCAAGGGATATTTTAAACATTTCATAATAGCTTGGGGAAGGGGAAGGGGGCCGGCCTAGTATTAGAGTGGAGGAAGATTCTTTCTCTTTATTTTTTATTTCAAATCTAGATCTAGAATTTTTCTTTCAAAATTTTTCATTCACACATCAAATTCTACCCAAATTTTTTACTATTTTTTCCAAATCATCATTGGAGGCCATTAGAACAAGGAGGAAGCAAGGATCTACAAGGAAGAGCAAGGATCTACAAGTTGGAAGCTCTTTTCACTCAATTTGGAGGTTTCATTCAGAATCCATCTCCCAATAGGTACAATTCAGTTTTTTTCCTCTATTTAGACTCTAAATATGTGTTTTAATCATTAGGAACCACCCCATATACTAGGCTACCCATAGAAATTGAAATTAGGTTCATAGGAGGCCTATAGAGAAAGTTATATGGTATTTTATGTCAATTTTGGGAGAATTCCGAGATTGACACATCTTGTGTTAGTCAATTGGTTAATTAGACCAAATTGATATGTATTTGATTGTGTGTGGCTAGTGTCGTATCCACAATTTGATACGTTTAGGCAGTATCCCGATAATTTGGAGATACGGGTTGATTTAGGGATTTTCCTCCGACACGGAGGGTTTGAGCATGTCATATTTTGACACGGACATATATATGAGTAGTTAGCTCTTCGTATTGTTCATAATTATGATTTTAGACTTGCTCGTGTCCGTTGGAATATATTTAGTTTATGGTGGAGCCGTATCGCAAGCGTATCATAGATCTAGTGTTATACGGGTGCGATGCACTTCACGTGTTTGTTCTTTGCAATTTAATTCAATTACCTTGATTATAGATATTATAATATTGTTATTATAATTATTATATGAGATATATGTGTATATATATTTATATGTATGATCTATAATTCTTGTTGATGTGTTGGTGATCATGGGAGAGTAGGAGTTCATGTGCTTCTCTAATATGGTAATATGTATATATATATGTATTATGGTATTATATATATATATATATACATACACACACACACACACACAATATATGTATACCACTATGTCATGCCCCGATCTTTCGTAGGCAAATCGGCCATTTCCGCTAGGCGAGAATCACCCTCGCCAACGCTCCCGCGGAACGATCGCTTGACCCATCCTGGCATGATGCCGCACGAGCGTGAACCGCGCCCGTGCAAGGCCGTGATTCATTGGCTGGCGGTAAGAGTTCTAAGCCACAGGGTCGCACAGATTGTCCGAGTGCAGCGGAGTCATGAACGTATAACGATTTGGTAACACGTTCACTGAGTCTACAATATAGCGGAAGCATTGAAACACAAGTCTGAAGTAAAGCAACTCTTTTATTGATATAAAAGTGTGTTACAGGCGGCGTATATCCGAGATTATAATTCGCTCAAGCCTCTCTCTCTCAAACAGTAAAAGCGTGCCAAGTGACTACAACTGTGGAATGATTGTACAGGCGATGTCCAGGCGAGTTCGGGCTATGTTCCAACATTATATCTTGTATATGTGCTTCTGTTCCGGATGCACCGTTGCAAGGCTTCAAAGAGAACTCCTGGCCTTAGCACGCACGTTGGGGACATCCGTACCGAACGAGGTTCTCCCGCACCCTGCACACAAACTGGTGGATTATCAGTACATTGAATGCACTGGTGGGGAAGCTACTCGCCCGCTCGACAAATCCAAACACGTAAAATAAGTTCCGTGCACCAACTATTAAGTTGTCTTTCTAGTTATCTTAGGATCAGTTTTATGCAAATGTTGAATAGCCTAACGTGTCGGGCAGTGCGCCGTGCAACTTGAGAGGAAACACGACGAGACTTACCAACTTACCATCTCCTTCCCTGTCCAAGGCAAACATTGAGGCAAATATTATTAATTCAAGCACGGTAAGTATAAGCATTCAGGGGCATAGCATATGCAAACACGAGGGTCGTTTTAACATGATCGTTCAGGTGTTTAGTTGTTTCTTGATGCGATGCAGTGACTCGCACGCGGATAGCCGCTAAGCAAGGATGACTTATCTATATGAACACGAGTCACTGGCATAGCCATTTGTGGACATAGTCGAGGACAAGGATAGCATGCTACGAGAGTACACGAGGCACACGAACACAATGCGTTGCAAGCTATCCTCCCTGAATACGAGACTACACACGAGCTCCATCCGGACCGGATCGGCCCCATTGCCCCGGTGACCGTCCGTGGAACTAGTCTGCGACATGCACTTTCTTTTTGGGTCTTTCAATTATCACGAGATACACGAGAACACGAGAACACGCGTGCACTAGAACACGAGAACAAGAGTGCACGGGAACACGAGTACACGGGATACTTGAATCAGGATTCACTTAGCCATTGGATATGCACAGTCTCCTGGGCTGCTGTAAGCCCTCTCGAGGGAGACTTGCAGAGATCCGAATACCTGAATGAGTCTTGCCTTGATGCATTCCCCTGGTTATATATATATATATATATATATATATATATATATATATATATATATATATATATATGTGTGTGTGTGTGTGTGTGTGTGTGTGTGTATGTATATTTGTGTGTGTGAGCTTGAGGGAAGAAGAAACCATGGAAAACACTGAATAATAATAGTAAACAGGAAGAAAAGCAACAAAAAGCAGGAAGAAAAATCAGTAAAAAGCAGCAGCAGATAAGTTGAGAGAAGCAGCAGCAAAAGCAGAATAGAGAAGCAGCAGCAGAAGCAGAAGCAGAAGCAGTCAGCAGAAGCAGAAAGCAGCGGCAGCTGCTGCTACAAGCAATAAGCAGCGGCAACAGTAGTCAATAAGAGACAACTTATTGATAAGCTAGAAAGTTAGTATGCTAGTGTGTGTGTGTGTGTGTGTGTGTATGTGTGTGTGTGTGTGTGTGTGTGTGTGTGTGTGTGTGTATATATATATATATATATATATATATATATATATATATATATATATAAGCTAGTTAATTTATTTGAAAAGCTAGTAAGCTAGTAAATGAGTATATATATATATAAATACATAAAAAACTATATCATGGCCCAGTCCCAAAATCCAAGGGACTAGCCATGTGGCAATGGCCAGCAGCACAACTCCAATGGACAAACCTAATTTAATGGATCCGTTAAAGTGCACTTAAGCTGTAATACATATAAAATGGTTTACAAATACCTATCACAGTTTGTATATTTAATCTCATCCACAATAAGTAACAAAATCACAAAGAGACAAGTCCAGTCACAATAATATAAAATGATCTGTCCAATCAAAGCAATATAAATAATGTCATAGGGAATAACCCGTCATCAAAATAAAAAGGAAAATAACTCCAAATACAATATCCACAAGTACAATATCCAGAACTCACTACAAGATCAAATATCTAAGAACAATAAGCATAATAAATGAATGGTGAGAATACTGTGTCCTCAAGAGAAGTCCTCCGGAACAACCTCGTCCTCTGCAACCTGTACGTCTCCAATAGTAGCACCTGTCCCGTAAACCTCGGGATAGCTCTCCTCGTCTACACCTAGGGACATAATCTGGATCCAGGTTCTCAGGGGATATAGCAAGGTACAATAAACACTCAAGCCAAATGAAATGCTGCAAGTAAATATAAACAGGACCTCAGGGCAAGCTATGTAACCAGCTAAGTGAAATACAAATGAGAGCATTACTAGTACTCAGGCTGAGACCACTACAGGCTCTGTGTCAGGGAGCTCATAGCAGCAAGTAGTATCACGACTCTAGTATATGTGCCAAAGATCTGAGACAGAGTCTAAGGCACCTCCAATAGTATATAAATAATTAGCCTGTAGCCTGTGTGTCTCTTCCCACCCAATGTAACCTTATGTATCATGTCCATGACGTCCCATATCCATAACACGCAAGATCATCACCTCTACTTAGTACAATGAGTCATAATAATATTCATATAATATACAAGTCTCATGTCACGAATCCTGTAAGCCGATACAGAATCACCATAAATAACTCAGGAAAGATTCTGTCACATAAAATAGTGTCAAGTATCCTACGGTATGGCGTACTTGGTAAAGCAAGCACGTAAAAATATAGGATCGCAGAATCAACTCTCTAATTTGGACATAGGAACAAAATTGACAGTTTTGGGTCAAAGTTGGGTCCACATGTGGCCCACTTCGCACCAAAAAATGTGTCAGAGATAAAGTTCTCCAAATTTTTCAAACTTAGTATTTACGAGTCCAGAAAGACGATACGAACCCAATGGAATATCCAAAACTGGATTCTGATGAGCCGATCACGAAATCGTCCGTCATGTGGAACTGTGGGGCCCACAAATTGATATTTTGTCAACGTTCTCAGAATCGAACCAAACTTGGGTCACAGGACCAGCGTAACACTACGAATCGAATATCATAAGTTTCGTTGTGAACCGACGAGTATACACAAAGTTATGATGAGGTGTCAGAAAAGGTCGATATTGTGTTTTCTGACGGATACATGTTGATTCCGGCGTGTACACACGTCCAAATTAAGTTTTGCGAAAGCCACACATCTGCGTTGATATTACACGCCTTTCGGTGTAACTCGCACCCGACGAAGTTGCCTCGTTTGGCGAAACGTGCCCTATCGAAGATTTTGGGTGTTTTAAAAACAATTTTTTGGTCATTTTGGAACCAGAATAATTTTATCATTAAAGCAAACTAATATAAAATAAAAGAACAGTAAAAATCTTGGTTATATTTTGAAGAAGTTCCTTCAATTATATTTTGAAAATAATTAATGAGTTGGTAGAAAATTGGACACGAACAGGGGTACTTGGACTAAATTTTTGAACTGTTTTCGAACAGTTTTTTGGCCAACTTCCGGTCGATTTTACAATCAAACCCGGGTGCCTAAATTCGTTCTACTTTAAGAGAATCCTAGAGGATTAGGTTGTGAACATACTAGCGAAGATGGAGCATGAAACAGACGAGCGAGGAGGGCAAAACCTTCTCGCGAAGGGGGGCCGCAAGGTGCTGCTGCTGCTGTCGGCCGCGCGACTGCTGCCGTGGCGCTGCTGCGGCGCGGCGGCGCTGCGGCGCTCTAGGTTAGGGTTTTAGTAATATATATAAGGAAAGATCAAGGGAGAGTGAGCGGGTAGTTTTAGGTTTTGGTTTTGGGTTTAGGTTTAATGGGTTTGGGTTAGGGTTAATGGGTTTGGGTTTGGGTTTAGAATTAGGTTTTATTTTATTTTTTTTGTTTTATTATTCAATAGTTATATGTATAAAATTTTCAAAAATAGTTAGGAACTTGGAAAATTCTAGAAAATTTATATTTCCTCCAACAAATAATTTACAACCAAATTTATATTAATTAAAAAGATATTTACTAAATATTAATAAATGTTAAATTAATAAAATAAATCCATAAATTCTATTTTCTAATTAATATTATATTGGGAGCATACAGGGGGTTCGAATAATGTAACTCGAGTGTCATGTGCGTAATAGGACCAGTTAGGCTCATCGCATGGATTTGGTTGAAAGCAATGGGTTGGTGTAGCATGTTAAAATCGTACGTCAGGACAAAATGATTAATTAATCATTGTTTTCTCGTAATTGTGTCGCGAAAGTTGTGCGACCAAAATAAGGCATAGGATTACGAATTTGTGGGGGACAGTCATGGCAGGAGCCTAATTTGACTCGTCTAAGTCCAACATGCTAGGTTGGTTGGAAGAAAAAGGCTAGTGTTGCACTCAAGATATTAAAACCATGGTGGTTGGTTTCCAAACTTTAATTAAATTATTGAATAAATATTAAAATAAAAAATTATTAATTACCGAACTAACACTATATAAAAATTAGGGTGCTCACAACACGATATATATATATATATATATATATATATATATATATATATATATATATATATATATATATATATATATATATATATATATGATTAATTAGTTTATATTAATAAGCTAAGTAGTTTATGTATATATTGTAAATAAGTTAGTATATATATATATATATATATATATATATATATATATATATATATATATATATATATATATATATATATATATATATATATATATATATATATATAAGCACTAGTTAATATTAGTTAGTATTAATTCTAGATTACCTTGAGATACACCAAGGTAATGAGAGTGAGATATCTTGGGTAAGGGTATAGAATATCAAGGGGTATGTTAGTATATTAGTTTAGTATAATATTGTTATAAGTTTAAATACATATAAATGTATAATAAGGTGTATGGATATTAGTAATATATTAGATATTGAATTACATTGAGATACCAAGGTAATGTCAAGGTATTGGGTTTTACTCAAGGTATTGAGTTTGCACATCAAGATGGGAGTGTGGTAGGTGTGATTCCGCTTTTGGTTCAAAGCCAAGGTATCCACTTAGCATTAGTTTAGTTAGGAGTATTATATATTTTGTTTGTATACATATTATAATATTTTTATATCTAATAAATTGCGTATCTTATGATACAGTATTTTGTTAGTTTTTCTAGTATCCTAGTATAGCTAGTATGGCCTAGTTACATAGTGTATGGACCAAATATCCTAGAGATGGACTCATACAACTTAGAAATAGCTAGTTTAACCAAGTTTGACCTAGAGTTGACCTAGTTTGACTATTTTGACTTAGAAATGACTTTATGACCTAGAAGTTGATTAGTTTAACTTATTTTTATTCCAAAATCTTGTATTGATGTAATATTCCATATTTAGGTCTTTGAGGTACCGTACCTGACATCTTTGATACTGTTTACCAAATTTTAGGAGACTACATTCTCTGATAGTTTTTTATTTATGATATCCTCTATGTTTCTTGTATTTCTTGTAGATATTCTTGATTTCTTGACACGATAGTTACACTTATTAGTATATCCGGATCTCGTCATGAGATATTATTCCTTGGTATTTATGGTGTATCTTGTGCAAGCCTTGTTTCCTTGTTCTTCTTATACAAATACAGATATTGGTTCATAAGAAGTGTAGCGCCCTTCTTGTAGAATCCCGTGTCATAACGTACCATGGTTGGATCTACTATACCAGTCGGGGACGGAGAGTATGTAGTGTAGATATGTGATCATACCCTCCTTGTGCATATCTTGTTCCTTGAATATTGTTAATCATACACTGCACGTATGATTAACCAGGCCATAATCCTTGTGCAAGTTCCCAAGTCGATCACATATTAAAGATGGTACTCACTCACTTAGTAGTAGTATTTCTTGTTCATTCCTAAGATGCTCATTCTTGTATTTATTTTTAGTATTCCTTTATTGTATATCTCTTGTAGATTTATATTACATCTTGTATATTCGCTCTATTTACTGTTACATAGTTTATATCATTTATTAGAACTGCTGTTAGAGATGTACTTTCCTTCTTTTCTGACTAGATATATTTTTTCCAGATGACACTGAGGAGTGGTACCCAACTCACTACGGGCCTCAGAATATCGTAGGCTTAGAGCCAGAGACCTTGGCTCAGGAGGGTCTCGTCCCGACTGGGACAGATGACCCAGGACTCATAGCACAATAGTTAGACTCTTTTGTACTGGATTTGTCTCAAGCATTATTATTAGTATTTCTTTGATATGACTCATTGGATATTATTTGTCTCGTGAGCTGTATTGTGACTCTTCTGTTCTTTTATCATATTCGTGCGATTGTTCCATCTTATAGATCTATGATTGAGTATTCATATTACATTGGTGGCATATTTATATCTTAATTATTAGATAGATAGATTATCCAAATAATATTCTACCACCGATGCTGCGGCATAGGCTGGACGTTATTTACTACTCGTGCCCCTACATCGGGTGCGGGTCATGACATGTGTGTTCCAGGTGTGTTCAGACTTGCTTGAGTAGAGAGGGAGCTAGATTGATGTGTGCCCTTATACAAGTTTGGGTATGAGAGATGGAAGATTATGGGTTGACAGTTCTGCAGGCCATCACTGTAGGGGGGATGTTACCCATCAGGCAGTAGGCATGGGATTACAGTGTGGTGAGGTAGGGGGCTTGATATGCAGCATATAGCACTGTAGTGTCTTGTGCATCCAGGTTGCTATGCAGCAAAACTACTGCATTTCCCTGCAGTTGAATTTTGCAGTAATGGATGTATACTGCAAGGCTTTTAGCAGCAGCAACCACATGCTTGCAGTGCCTGAAAGCCAGTGGTACCAAGCCTGGGCACTGCATAGCAAGTGTTGCAGCTTGTTGGAGTGTGCCAGTAGTACATGAGCATATGCTATAGCAGTTCAGGTGTGCCCATGTGCAGGTGTTAAGTTAGTACAAGTGAAGTTAGTGAAGGATGTGTTGTAGGTGAAGTAAAGTTAGTGAGGGAGTATTAGTATGGGTGTTGAGTATGTTTAGTATTAGTATAGATATGTACCATATGTGGTAATAAAATACCAATTGGTATCATAACATGTGAGAAGTTACTGTGTATCTGTGAGTGTAGTATGGGTTAGTGTTGAGTTTTAGTGTAAGATAAAGTGAGGATTAAGTGTGAATGTCAGTAAGTAGTATGGATTGGTATGAAGGTAAGTTTGAGTGTTAGAGTTAAGGTATTAGTGTAGTGTGGGTATATTGGTATCAAGGTAGGGTTATGACATAAGGTTATGGAGTGATACCAAGATACTAGGTTGGTATCAAAGTATTGGTTCTAAGGTAAGATTAAGATACTAGGTATTGGAGTAGGATACCAAGGTAATGGGACTAGGTATTAGGTAAGTGATTAGAATATAGGGTATTGGTCATGATACTAGGTTAATTGCTAAGGTATAACTAAGGTAATATGAGTTATTGGTATATATATACCTGTGTTATGACCTAGAATACCTAGAATAAACCTAGTATTAGCTAGTACAATCTAGTATGACTACATAGACCAACTAAATAGGTAGTTGTGAACCTGAAATTAAGTATTGACCTAGTTTTATCCGTTTTACCTAGAATTAATCTAGAAACCTAAATTAGAGTTAATTAAGCATGTTTATGATTCTAAAATACCCGTTAATATGGAAATTCATATATAGGTCACTTGGACTCTAGTGATACTGATTTGTGTTCTTTGCTCAAGACCATAGGCAAGTACATTCTCTGATAGTTTTCTTTACTTGATGATTACTATGATACACATTCTTAGTGATGTTATACTTGATTCCTGACATAATTTTACATGGCCTAGTATATTTGTATCCCAGTCAGGAGATGTCATGATTTGGATCCATTGTATTAGTCAGGGGCAGGTAAGTATTAGTTGGTTATGTGATCATACCCCATATTCGTGTGCATAGCTAACCATACACTTCACGTATGGTTCAGCCTGATCTTATTCATGTGAATAGATCCCCATATATGGTTGTGCCTGACCCTATTATATATCATGTGTATAGTCAATCGTATATAATAGAGCTTGATCCATGTCCCAAGCCGATTACATAACGAACTAGTATTTCAAAACACTTAGATAGTTACAATTATTCTTCTGTTTTAGTTTATTTGATGATACATGCCATTTTTTTCTGTCTACTTATTGCTCATTACTTGTCATTGCCATGATATTAGTCTTATTTCTATATCATGTATTATATTTACTATAACTATTTTATAGTATTTATCATATAATTAGATCTGTTGTTCGAGGTGCTTCACTCCAATCCTGACTGGATAATATTTTTAGGGATCAATTTGGAGGACTGGTGTCCTATCTATTATGGACCCCAGGAGGGTGAGATTGATGATGATGTCCCAGTTGATCAAGAGGAGCAAGTTCCTGCTGATGGAGAGGCTTAGTTAGAGATAATTAGCTAGTTATCTAGTATTTCTTATTTTCTACTGGATTTGTCTCAAGAGACTATCTTAGACTATTTGGATTATTATATTTTAAAGTTTAGACTTGTTGGTATTATGATGACTTATCTAGACTTGTGACTTTGGATTTTATCTCTTTATATCATATCGTGACATTATTTTCCTACCAGATTCTTGTGATTGAGTATTGCCATTATTATTATATTATCATCTTATCCTTCTTATGGAGTTGAGATATTATTGACATGACTATGATTATATTATTGTATTAGCATAGACAATGTTTTACAGCCGATGCTGCGGCATAGGCTGGACGTATCACGTACTCGTGCCCCGATCATCCGACTACGGGTCATGACATTACTAGCCAATTGAGTATCTAAGTTTATATGTAAAAAGTTTTATTTTTTACTAGGGTGAAGAGAAAGAAGGTAAACTAAAAATTTAACAACACCCATTTATAATAGCATGATGGTTTAACAAATGTTTACTAATATAAGATTATAAAAGATAAGTATTTATATTATTGGTTGACACAATCATTTAATAGTTAGTTACAACTAACTATAACACTTTTTCTTAAGTATGCACAACTTAATAAATTATCTGTATGGTTTAACAACTAGATACAATAATATCTTTACAAGATTAAAAAGAGAGAAATATACCGATTATTGGTTGGTACAACCATGAAACACTCCTCCTTGAGTATGTACAACTCAATAATCATTCTGTATCAAACTTTGGGAATGATCAACATCGATTTTCTGGGATAATTAACATCAGCCTTCAAGGATGATCAACATATACCTTCAGGGATGGCCAACATCAGTCTTAATGTAACATAATAAGATAAATTTATGGAGAAATACATATGTAGATAAACTTCACCAAAACCTTGATTCGGAAAATCCAGTAGGAAAAACTGTAATTGAAGGAAAAAGTGACCATCCTAATGTGGGTGCTTCGTTAAAACCTTCTTAGGATGCCAAAAATTCAGTGGTAAAAATACCCCAAGTTAGAAAAAGAGTATATTAAGGTCAAATGATGTAAAATCCCATATTTTAAATATATTATTTATTTAATTAATCACTGAATTTATTTATATTTTAGTTAATTAGAAAATATGATTTATTGATTTAATTACCTAGATAATTAATCATTTAGAATTATTGTAAAAGAAAAAACTACTATTTTATTTTAGGGATCATTTTGTGGAAGAGTATAGATTTTTATAATTTAATTTTGGGGTACAAATATATTTTTCTGGATTTTTATATACCTCAATTATGTACGTAATAATATATAGTTAATAAATAATAGTTATAATAATAATAATAATAATAATAATAATAATAATAGTAATAATAATCATAATAGTAATAATGATAATATTATTATTAATAATAATAATATTAGTATTGAAAAAAAATAAATAAAAAGAAAAAGAAAAGAAAGAAAAGAAAAAGAAAGGAAAGAAAAAAAGAAAAAAAAAACCTTAATTAAAATCCCCTAAACTAATTCCCTAAACCACTAATGACCAAAACCCTTAAAGCCTGAAGACTAATCCCTTAACTACCCAACCCGCTGCATCCCTCCACTAAAACCCACAATAGCCTACCCACCAGCACAGGGCCGCGAGAACCCAACTCTTTCCTATCTAATCCGTCCCCGCTCCTTCCCTATATATAATGTCCTATATTTTGAAAACCTAAACCCTAAACCTATCTCCACCCCACGACCCAGTGCCGCCGTCGACCTCCAGCCCAGCACCGCACCGTCGACCGGAGCACCGCTGCCGCGACCACACACTCGTGTCAACCGCGCGAGCACCGCGACAGGATTAACAGCAACGTACCCATGTTCCCGCACAGATTTCTGCTCCATCTCGCGACCAAATTTGACCCCGTCTTTACCGGTATGTTCACGACCTATCCCTCTTCCAATACTGTATATTAGTTTCTATCGAACATCGCGTAACCCTAGGTGAAAATCGAGATCAAGTTGGAGAAAAACCACATCTTTTAATTTCAGAAAAACTGTTAAAACCACCCCTGTTTAAAGACTCGTATCTCCCACCATAGAGATCCAAACTTAGATTTTTTTTTTGCTATCTGAAGACCACCTAACCGAGATTATTTTCTATTAATTACATTATTTTATTTGGTGTTATATGCAGAATTAAATTAGGTTGAAAATTCGGAAAAAATATGTTTTTAAAATAACAAAAACTTGTGATACGGAGCGCGCCCCGCCAAACGGGACCGCCCCGTCGCATACCAATTGCACCGAAAGGTGCGTATGGTATGTCCAGACGTGTGGGCTTTCGCAGAAACTGATTTGGACGCGTGTGCGTGTCAGAATCAACCCGTATCCGCAAAAAGTCCCCATATCGTGACTTTTGCAAAATACTGCACCATTTAGTGTACGCTCGTCAGAATATGACAAAACTTATGCCATTGGATTCATGGTATCACGCTAGTCTTGTGTCCCAAGTTTGATGCAATTCTGAGATATTTGACCAAGCCGCCTATTTGTTGGTCCCACGGTTGACTTTTTGGGGCAAAATTATGTTTGGCTCACCGGAATCCAAAATTGGACATACCGCTGAGTTCGTATTGACGTTTAGAATTGATTTGATCTATAATTTGTCCCTTTTAGAGACCTTTACCCTGGCATACATTTGGGTGCAAAGTGGGCCACATGTGGACCCCGTTTTGATCCGAAATTACCGTTTTGCTCCTGTGTCCAAATTGGACGAAAGGGTAGTATTTTTTAGCTATATCGCTTATTCTGGGAACGTTGGTGATGTTTATTTCAGCATCCGGAGACGTTCATTCTGAGGCCGTAGTTTCTGATCCTGTGTGCTTGACTCCTCGACGTTACACTTTGCAGCTCTCTTGCCAGGCAAGATACCTTGCCAAATTATTTATAGTACTTTGCATGCTTATTATATTTCTGTATATTCATTGCATGTATATTTTCTTTCAGTCATAAGTATATGCTATATATATATATGTTGACATACACTTGACATATAGTATCATGGGAGGGGAGGATAATCAGTAGGCGTATGGGCTACAACTACTCTGGTAAACCGTAGTATCTAGCATACACTACGGTAGTATGTCGTGCTAGTCGTTACCTTCGCGGTATGTCAATTTTTGGAGTCGCACTGGTCGCTACCCTCGCGGTATGTCGATTTTTGATATCCCTGCCGTGTATGTGAGTTGTGAGATTTAGATCGAGTAGCCCACTCATGCCCATACATCGAAAAGTTGTCCTTATTATGCATTCATATAGATTGTCTTGTACAGCGTACTTATATATTTTCTACCTATTATGCATGTTTACTGTATTCAAATTAGCATGCTTCTATGTATCTTGTTACGTCCCTCTGAAGACCTGGTCCCTTTCCAGGTGTAGACGATCTTGACTGTCAGCAGGAGTACGGGCCAGGACCTGATGCATTATTTTCAGTCGAGGAGGTTTTACCTTCTGAGCATCTTTGATTATCTCTAGCGATGGATCCTTTAGCTGACACTCTTATATCATCATCTTATTTTATATTGGAGATTTACCCTTCTCCCTCATTTTAGTATTGATATAGTCATTGGTAGTGGATTTGTCTCCACCCGACTATTATTTTGGATTATTCAGACTCATTATTCTAGTTTAGTTATTTCTTTTCTATGACTTGTTTTGTGGATGAGATTAGTATTTCTGTGACTTGTGACTATATATATACACATGTGAGTTAATCTTCATATTACAACGTACGTATGTATTATGGTATCCATATATTGGAGTTGCCATATACATACGGCTGACATGCTTACGTGTTCCTAGTCCTACGTATTTTGGGACTAGGACGTGACATATTTTTGTGGTGGCCCATATAGGTCGAGAGCATATTGTCTCGGTTACGTTACTGTACCGAGCAAGCCTGCGCATAGGATTAGAATATAGGATCTCATCCACTTAATTATCACCTCCCTTGATTTCGTTCCGCATTCTTATTTGATTGCTTGCATTACATTTTGCTTGATCCTTTCACAACGTTAATCTTATCTTTTCTTTCGTGCTTGATAGGGGTTAGGAAGTTGACTTATACTAGGTATATACACTCTATTGTTCAATAACACTATTAGTTAAATTCTTGTAAGTTGGGTAGTATGTCTCATAACCTAGTATTACCTAGCCCTTTTGACTCATTAATGAATTGTAATTGAATGACACCAACTATAGACTTGCATAAAAAGATAGTGTTTACCCAGACTGTAGAACTTAGAGGTCCATACACCCATTATGTTGACTTTAGACTTAGACAAAAAATTAGTATGGCAACCGTAGAGACACACACCGATCTTCTTGGTAAACTTAAATTATTTTGTACCTTCCTCCATCATAATCAAGCGTACTTATATTTTTTTACAACCTCGACCTATGCTGCTATTATAGTCTAGTTTTGTAAGCTTATTCTTTTATTGAGCTTGTTCGTGATATATGTATTATTGGGGGCCCACACTAATACATTGTCTAAATTAGAATCAGTGCATTATGGTCGGATCAACCTTAGTGCGCTTGGTTTGCTCTTCGTATCGCTACTCTACGTGGATTGAGATATAGTTGACTCAACTTGTTAGAAGAATATACTTGCCCTCTAGACTGGTCAGAGCATATAATGTCAGGTACATAACTGTTCTGATATGAACATACGAATAAAAATTTACCAAAATAAGATTTCAATCCATAACTGCCTTGGCAACTCCCTTTCAAATTCTCTTATTCCTTTGAATCCCGTACTTGTATTCTATCACCTCCTCCTTGAATTCTTTATTGTTGTTTTCTGTCTTCTCCTATTTCAAAAAGACGAACGTTCGTGCTTAGTATAAATTTGATACACGGATAGTACTAGATATACCCCATAGGCCAAGCACTCATGATGACAAACAAGAGAGTGCAAGCACAGAAAGTCGTAGATACATGTACGACCTTAGTTATATTTGTCATTTTATACTCATGACCCCCTTTATGACATGGGATCTTAGGTGCATAGTAGACGTAGAATTATATATATGGCAGTTTAGCAATTATGAGGATATATTGATATTCTACCCAGATGGCATACACGCGATGCTAATAGATGACACGAGTAGAAGTAGTAGTATTCTTTCCCTATCACCATCTCACCCCTTAGGGTGGCTCATCTTCTCTTCTATATCCATTCCTTATCTCGTGCTTAACTCTTTCTATCATAGTCGTATCCTTTCGTGCCATTATGAATTATTTGAATTACTTCAACCTCACCCTTATTTTGTTAGTTAAAAATATAAATAGTTTAGTAAATAATTAATAACTAAAGGATAAGTTCATAATGATAAGCCTTATGTATATGCACTATAGCAATATCTGTATCCTCTTATTATTTTAAACCATGAATATCATCCCTTAGTCTTAATGTTACTTAGTTGGATTGTTGAATTAGTACTTATTTTTGATAGTTTTATAAGTTAGTCAAGACCTTAATTGTTGCCATAAGACTTAGACTAAGCCTAGGAAAGAGTTGAAGACACTTGTTACGAATTGACGACTATGAAAAATTGCTGGCAAAGTAGTGACAACTACAGCTAGACCGTTATAGTAGAGTAGTCGAAGTATTTGCAGACATACTGGTCATGTGGCATGGCAGTATTAGACTACGATACTTGACGGTTATTGAAAAAAATCATAGTTATGAGATTCCAGACAGGAATCCCAATATTCTCGACCCAATGAATAAATTTGTCCTACCACCTAGACAATAGCCCCAAGAGACTGTGACTACTAGTAGAACTCCTGTAATTTGGGTAGTATAGACGAATTAGAGGATAATAGAATAGTGGTAAAATGGCTGACCATGACTTTTAGGAACCACTGCTAGATAGCAATGAAGTGTAATAGCTATAGTAATTTATTATGAATATGGGTTAGTGTTAATTTCGAGGACAAATTTTTTATAAGTTGAGTAGAATATAAAATCCCATATTTTAAATATATTATTTATTTAATTAATCACTGAATTTATTTATATTTTAGTTAATTAGAAAATACGATTTATTGATTGAATTACCTAGATAATTAATTATTTAGAATTATTGTAAAAAAAACTACTATTTTATTTTAGGGATCATTTTGTGGAAGAGTATAGATTTTTAGAATTTAATTTCGGGGTACAAATGTATTTTTCTGGATTTTTATATACCTCAATTATGTACGTAATAATATATAGTTAATAAATAATAGTTATAATAATAATAATAATAATAATAATAATAATAATAATAATAATGTTAGTGATAATAATAATAATAGTAATAATAATCATAATAGTAATAATGATAATATTATTAATAATAATAATATTAGTATTGAAAAGAAAAGAAATAAAAAGAAAAAGAAAAGAAAGAAAAGAAAAAGAAAGGAAAAAAACAAAAACCTTAATTAAAAACCCCTAAACTAATTCCCTAAACCACTAATGACCAAAACCCTTAAAGCCTAAAGACATTACCCTTAACTACCCAACCCGTTGCATCCCTCCACTAAAACCCACAATAGCCTACCCACCAGCACAGGGCCGCGAGAACCCAACTCCTTCCTATCTAATTCGTCCCCGCTTCTTCCCTATATATAATGTCCTATATTTTGAAACCCTAAACCCTAAACCTATCTCCACCCTACGACCTAGCGTCGCCGCCGAACTCTAATCCAGCACCGCGCCGCCGACCGGAGCACCGCCGCCGCGACCACACACCCGCGTCAACCGCGCGAGTACCGCGACATAATTGATAGCAACGTACCCCTGTTATCGCACAAATTTTTGCTCCATCTCGCGACCAAATTTGACCCCGTCTTCACCGGTATGTTCATGACCTATCCCTCTTCCAATACTGTATATTAGTTTCCATAGAACATCGCGTAACATTAGATGAAAATCGAGACCAAGTTGGAGAAAAATCACGTCTTTTAATTTCAGAAAAACTGATGCAAATGCCCCTATTTAAAGACTCGTATCTCCCACCACAAAGATCCAAACTTAGATTTTTTTTTTGCTATCCGTTGAGCGACGACCCTTCCACTTGGCACTGTCGAAAAACTAAGGCCGACTTTCGTCCCTGCTCATATGTGAAGACTACCTAACCGATATTATTTCCTATCAATTACATTATTTTATTTGGTGTTATATGCAGAATTAAATTAGGTTGAAAATCCGGAAAAAACTTGTTTTTAAAATAACAAAAACTTGTGATACAGAGCGCGCCCCGCCAAACGGGACCGCCCCGTCGCATACCAATTACACCAAAAGGTGCATATGGTATGTCCAGACATATGGGCTTTCGCGAAAAGTGATTTGGAGGCGTGTGCGCGTCGGAATCAACCCGCATACGCAAAAAGTCCCCGTATCGCAACTTTTGTAAAATACTGCACCATTTAGTGTACTCTCATCAGAAAGCGACAAAACTTACGCCATTGGATTCGTGGTATCACGCTGGTCCTGTGACCCAAGTTTCTCGTGATTCTGAGACAGTTGACCAAGCCGCCTATTTGCGGGCCATACGGTTGACTTTTTGGGGCAAAATTGTGTTTGGCTCACCGGAATCCAAAATTGGATATACCGTTGAGTTCGTATTGACGTTTAAAATTCGTTTGACCTATAATTTGTCCCTTTTAGAGACCTTTACTCTAGCACACTTTTTGGTGCAAAGTGGGCCACATGTGGACCCCGCTTTGACCCGAAATTACCGTTTTGCCCCTGTGTCCAAATTAGACGAAAGGGTAGTATTTTCTAGCTATCTCGCTTATTCTGGGAATATTGGTGATGTTTATTTCAGCATCCGGAGATTTTCATTCTGAGGCCGTAGTTTATGATCCTGTGTGCTTGACTCCTGGACGTTACACTTTGCAGCTCTCTTGCCAGGCAAGATACCTTGCCAAATTGTTTACAGTACTTTGCATGATTATTATATTTCTGTATATTAATTGCATGTGTGTTTTCTTTCAGTCATAAGTATATGCTATATATATATATATATATATATGTTGACACACACTTGACACATAGTATCATGGGAGGGAAGGACAATCAGTAGGCGTATGGGCTACAACCACTCTAGTAAATCGTAGTATCTAGCACGCACTATGGTAGTGTGTCGCGCTGGTCGCTACCCTCGTGATATGTCAATTTCTGGAGTCTCGCTGGTCGCTACCCTCGCGGTATGTAGATTTTTGATGTTCCTGCCGTATGTGTGAGTGGTGAGATTTAGATCGAGTAGCCTACCCATGCCCATATGTCAAAAAGTTGTCCACATTATGCATTCATATAGATTGTCTTGTACAACGTACTTATATATTTTTTACCTATTATGCATGTTTACTGTATTTAAATTGGCATGCTTCTATGTATCTTGTTACGTTCCTCTAAGGACCTGGTCCCTTTCCAGGTGTAGACGATCTTGAGTGTCCGCAGGAGTACGGGCCAGGACCTGACGCATTATTTTCAACCGAGGAGGTCTTATCTTCTGAGCATCTTTGATTATCTCTAGCGATGGATCCTTTAGCTGACACTCTTATATCATCATCTTATTTTATATTGTAGATTTATCCGTCTCCCTCATTTTAGTATTGATATAGTCATTGGTAGTGGATTTGCCTCCACCCGACTATTATTTTGGATTATTCAGACTCATTATTCTAGTTTAGTTATTTCTTTTCTATGACTTATTGTGTGGATGAGATTAGTATTTATGTGACTTGTGACTATATATATACCACATGTGAGTTAATATTCATATTACAGCGTATGTATGTATTATGGTATCCATATATTGGAGTTGCCATATACATACGGCTGACATGCTTACGTGTTCCTAGTCCTACGTATTTTGGGACTGTGGCATGACAAATGAGTATACTTCTGGATACTTTATTATACGTATTCTCAAATTTCGTCTTTACAAATATTTGATATTAAAATTTTTTTCTTGTAAGCTGGACTAGTATTAGGATCCGTACATAGAACAAAATTTGTGAGTTTTTTGAAAAACAAATTCACAGTAAGATCGATATACTGTCGGTATGACAATATCCTGTAAGTATACTGCCAGTATACAACTCGACTACCAATGATTCATCCCTTGGTTAATAACCAAGTTATCTTTTATCCATTGATTTCTTTGTTTTCTTTAAGTGGTTGAGATTCATTTAGGAGAGGCATGGATTGATAAAGTGACTCATCTAATGGCCCTCATTTAATCCCTCCCTCTATATTAACCCCTCTTTTTCTCTCTTTCGCTTTTTCCTCTTCCATTTCTCTATCTTCTCTCCCTTGCTTAGACTGGACCTAGGGCTTATTTTTGTAGCCTAGACTTGTTCTCAACCCTAATAGAAGCTAAGGTTTGAGGTTTGGAAGCTACTCAAGTAAATCTTGCTCAAAGTGAAAACAACCATGATATCCTTATATGTTTATTTTTCCATAGAATATTGCGTATTTGTGGTCTAATATATGCTTCTATAATTTTTTGTTTAGGTTGTTGGTTTTGAGTAGATATAGTTTTCTAAGTGATATCGTATGATACCATAGAGAAAGTTGATATCGGTTATGATACAAAAGTTTTCTCTTATAAACGAATACATCCATGCTATATGAGACCCATCCCTACCTTTGTATCTTGTTGGTTGTAAGTTTGGTGAAATCAGAATACGTTTTGGTTTCTGAAAGCCCATTATTTTGAGTATTTCTGATGTAATCATCATTTAATCTCAGAATTTATGAAAAGTAATGCTTCCATGATATGGGAAATTTAATGTCATCCTATTTTGATATTTGAAAAGTCGAATTCTGATTTAAAATAAGGATTTTATGGATGAAATAAATTTTTGATTTTTTGGAATTCGGACTTCTATTTTTAGGCGACATGCCATTTTGAACTCCAAAAACTTGCTATGTTTTGTCGATATACTGTCTAGTGACCTTTTTCTTCTTCCTATTTTTGCTATTTTGTTTGAATGTTTTGATTTCATATTCTGATCTTGTGATTTTTTTTATAATTTTGGGAAGTTGTATTCCCTATATACTTGACATGAGTGTATGTCCTGTAACGCCCCACTCCGCTCAGCAAGATGATTCAAATGGCACAACGATGTTTGGACTTGACTTATGCAGTGGCTTGCTCGAAGCCCTGCTCGGTCAAGGAAAATCCTCGTTCAGGTGGATTGCTTCGGTGAACTCGTCTCTGCCTATCCTTCACACTTAATAAAATGGACGATACATGCTAGTCGCTAGACGATAACCTGATACATGCTGATAAAAAGAGATAAACCTACATAGCTAAGAAAATAATCCCATCTTATATTACTTTGTATAGAAAATGGAAATACTAACTTGCTACTTGAGTAGATAGAATTATGTGTTACTGTTCTAAGACTTGTTTGGATAATATTGACTTGTGTAAGTAGAATTATTTACTTTTGGATATAGATTATCTCATTCGTTGTAATAGAATTTACTTTCGTATCGTGCAATAATTTATCATGTGCAATACAACACTATAGTAAGCTATCGCATGGAATAATAGTGTAGTTATCTTATGCATTAAAACTATCAAGTAGTAATTACGAGTCAAAGAGAAATATGGAAATATTTTGGGACTGTTAGGTTGCCAAGGCAGTCCTTTGACTAGGAGCTGCATAGAGATGGAAAGATAAGATCAGTGGAAAGACTTGAGAAGTATGGAAAGATGGAGAAGCGACTTGCATGTTCACAGATAACTTGTGCATATGGTTTGCGTTCTTCGAACTAATCCCAGGACATTAGGATCGTGTCGGCCTAGTAGGAATGAATTGATATCGGTGGGGACTTCGGCGTGGTCTACCCTGATACGGTATACCACAATATCAGGTATTTTGAGACACTCAGTGTAGTATCACATCTACCCTCAGAGTACTCATCTTACTAGAAGTCCAAGATGGCTTGTGGTGCCAATGACCCTCATATAGATTAAGTCGACATGCTAGCGGCAATTCATGTGTAGGTATGTTGGTCTTCGTAAGTAGATAATGGATGCACTGTACGTTACAAATTTATTGAGCTTAATACATCTTTTACAGAGACTCGTGCGCGGTACTTGAACGTAGTCTACTCTATTTTATCATATTTGTGTAGTTATCATTTCTGCTGTTGACAGGGAAGGGTGGATGATAAGTTATGGTAAGATGAACTTATATTGCTCATTGTGTGACACTATTTTATGTATGTGACAAAAGTATATTTTCCTATCCTATTCCATAAAACTGATCCTAAAGCAAGATTAGAAAGACAACATATTAATTATGTGCACTCACTTTAATGAACGTGTTGTTTATTGTTGAGTGGACAAGAGGCTTCCCTAACAGTACATTTTTATGTATTGACACCCCGCCAGTTTGTCTACAGGGTGCAGGGAGTACCTCGTTCGGCGCGGAGCTCGCTTTAGTGCGCTAAGGTGTTGGAGCTCATTCTGGTGTCTTGGATGTGCGACGGCCAGACCTTAAAGCTCATGTATATGAGACATAATGAATGGAACATCATCTATTGTATTATTCTCGAAGTTGTAAGCCTTGTGGCATGATATAATATATTGAGAGAGAGAGAGAGAGAGAGAGAGAGAGAGAAAGAGAGAGCTTGAGCGATTATAATCTTGGCCTAGTAACGTTGTACTTATTCTTCACATCAATAAAGAGATATATTTTCTTATATACTTGTGTTTATTCGACTTCTCTGCCTGGGGACTTTCTGTGTGACTCCGTAACTTCGGATTTAAATCGGCCATTTTGGTTCTTACCTTGTGCGGGCACAACTTAGGCTCGCACGACATTATGTCCAGCAAGAACGTTCGATTCTGCGAAACTAGGGCATGATATGTCCTACACGACACCGTAGAATATTTATTTTATGTTAACCTATTGCATTTGGAATTGGATAATTAAGTGTGAGTATTGTCCAGTGTATCGCATATTATGAGTTACGAGAATGTTTGCCAGTGATTAGCTGTAAATAACTCATCCCCATTGTTCGTCATTATCGGGCGATTATCTAGTGTCCATGACTTGAGAATCGAGAATAAATTTTGTAGGTCAATTGATTAGTTAACTTTATCTAGATTATTGGGAGAGAAGGATATTCGCTCTACCAGCAACTCCGATTGCTAAGGGCATAATGAGGCATATACTATCCCGATTGGCATGGGCTCCATGACCTATCAAAAGTGCGCGTGCTACGAAACTTTCTGTTCATGTTTATGTTTATGTTCTAGCTATATGTACTTTCTTTTGTATGTTTCTCAATTACTTGTTTATGATATGCTTTGTGTTACAAGTGTGTATTCATACTCTTGGAAATCCGGGTACCTGTAATGCATGTGATAGAAAAATTTCTCAAATTGCATCCTTAGTAATTAAGTCTTGTCATAACCCTAGCTAGTTAACTTATATCAAGTCGTAAGATTGTTTGGCTGTGCTATTTTGGTTGCATATTTTTTGTGTGCACACGTTTTAGTTATGCTTACCCATTTGTGGATTCTCACACCCATTCCCAGATTTGGTATTCTTGAATTTGTGATATTTAAAATTTGTCCGTGTAAATGTATTCTTGATGTATTTTGCATGTTGGTTCCTGTCTGTATGTTGTACTTTATATTTTTGGATTCTTGTTTATTGTGGGAGACTAACCGAGACCAATAGTGAACATATATTGAAAATTTTCATGAACCCGTACTAGCACCCGTACGTAGGATGTATACTTGATCCGATTCACTTTTGGAACTATTAAGCCTATTTTGGATGGTTGAGATTTGTTTGGAGAGTGTCATGACTTAATCCTATGGCTAACCTCATTTCTCCACTTGGTATATATATATATATATATATATATATATATATATATATATATATATATATATATATATATATATATATATATATATATATATGGTTTTCTCTCTCCTATCTTATTCTTTCTTATTTCCAATATATATATATATACGTGGGTTTCTCTCTCCTATCTTATTCTTCCTTATTTCCAATTTCTTTCTTCTTTCCTCTTCCTCCTTCCCTCAAGAGATCCCCCTTGGCCGAACCCTAGCCTAAGCCCTAGCCTTAGACTTGGTTCTGGAAAGAGGTTTGTTAGTCCACCAAGGCAAGTACATCTTGCTCAAAGTGGTGAAGCCATAATTTTTGAATTTATATATATATGTAATCATTAAAATATGTTTGATAAAAAATATTCTCCTTGATGTGCTTATTAATTTTATCTCTTGGAGTTTTGGGTTTTGGTGAATGGTTTAGAGTAGATCTGAGTTTTAAGTTAGGTTTTTTATTGGTTCTATGAGTTTTACTTGGTTTTAATATATTAAAACTCCTTGTTTTAAAAAACTAATAATTCTATGTGATAGAACATTTGATTTCGTGCAATTTTGGCTTTTATTTCAATGGATTTTGACTTAAAATGAAGATTTTATGAAGAAAATAATTTTTTGGTATTTTGGAGCTTTTTCCATGAAGTTTGTGTTATTTTGGGACGAAGGAGTTCTATACGGACTAGCTACATTCTCCCTTCCAGCATGACGTCTATCTTATTAGGCGCATGACTGTCTCTGTATATGCGCCCCTAAGATGAATACATAGAAAATTGAACGCATGAGATTTTTGAAAGAGCAATGTCCAAGTGACCAGAAGCTCATGAAGCCAGTTGTCCATGCAGCCAGAGTGCATGCGGCCAGCTTGTCATTTGACTTAAAAGTGATATATGTGTCTTTATCTTGCACGTCTTTTCGTGCATACCTTTTTATGCTTTTGTCTTTTCTCTGACACGCATTTATGGTATATCACATCGGTCACTTCTCTGACCCACATTTATGACCCATCACTTAGCACTTGTCCCGAAGAGTGGACTTTGCCTTGATCATGCACCCAGTTTGTCCATGCGACCCTTGTCTCATACGGCGGCTTGTTGTATGTGGCATGTTGGTTCATACGACAGCTCGACCATCCGTCCAGCTCCATGCAGCCAGTTGCTTATGTGCCTTATCAGTGCATGCGGCGTGTCCCATATGCCAAATATAGCTATGCGCCCATGCGGTCCTAGTGACCCATATGCACATTTTTTTTCACTTAGTTAATGTTTCATAGAATATTTTTATTAAGTATAATATTCTATGTGCTGATTCCAGTGCTTGCTTGTGTTGTGACTCTAAGTATAATGGACTTAGTGAATCAGACTGTGCTAGATATGGCTATCACTACCAAAATATGTGCTATTAGCGACGTTTTTTTAGCGACGCAAGTTATTAAAGTCGCTAATTTTTGTAATATTAGCGACTCTAATAAAAGTGTCGCTAAACGTCACTAGTTGTGACATTTAGCGATGTTTAACGACAACTAAAAATATACGCCGGTACAGGTCGCTGAACGTCGCTAAATTTTTAATAAATAGCAACATTTTTTGCAATATTTCCTATTATAAAAATATACTTTGGCAAAGGTCGCTGAACGGTGCTAAAATTTTAATTTATAGCGATATTTTATGATATTTCTTTCATCGGTATATTTTTATTTATCTGCGACGTTTAGCAAAATTTTCTTCGTCGCTAATTTTTTATTTATCTGTGATGTTTAGCGATGTCTATTTGAGACGTCGCTAATTTGTTTAATATAAGGTTGGCCGGTCCGATTCCTCCCATTCTTACCCAAATTTTTAAAACCCCCCGACCGGCTCCCCCCTGAGCGCCCCCCGGTGGCGCCCCTCCCTCCGGCTCCCCCCCCGAGCGCCCCCATCTGGCACGGCTCCCCCCCCGAGCGCTCCCCTTCGACACGACTCCTTCCCTCGTTCGACTACTCCCCTCGTAAGGCTCCTCCCCTCCGACGACCTCGGGCTTCTCCTCCTCCTCTCTATAGCTCCAAAAATATCTAGGTAAACCCTAACCCTATCTCTCTCTCTTTCTCTCTCTCTCTCTCTCTCACACACACACGCACACACACACACACACACACACACACACATACACACACACATACGACACAACATTAACACACTAACATGACACAAAGACAGACATGACACACATGTATAGGGTGGCCCGGGTCGTGGAATCGTGGTCCATGACGTCGAGCTTGATGAACCGGTCTAGGCTGGGGGGGTGCTCGGGTCCAGCTGACGGCGTGCTAGGCCATACTCGGTCCACGGTGCACCTGACATGCTCTGCCTCTTTAGAGCCTCCTAGGTAATATTATATACTAGGTATCATATATACCCTATATAAAATACCTTAACCCAATTATCCAATACCTCATTAAGATATTTAACTCGTCATCTTAATACTTATACCTATATAGTTATCTCAATTATAATTTATATCAATAATATAGTTATATATACATTCTGTACGTAGTGTCAAAATATCTCATATACTCATATACACTAGGCATTAACTATGATACCAAGTTTTCTCTCTATGATACCCTAGAGTATCACACAAGGGTTGATACTCAAGGGATACTTAGAGACACTAAATTAATATCCAAATTCAATAACACTAACCAAACACCCACATCAATACCCACACTCAACAACACGTAATTCACTCATACCACAACTCCTCTCATAATACCCTTCCCATATGAACAAAACCCCCATCACATGGGACACTCAATAATATATAAATTATGACACATATATAACTAGTATAGCTAACTACAATACAATTAGTAGGAATTAACACTAAATAGCCTAAAAATGCTATTTAGACCATTCTATAAACACTTTGTGGTCAAAATTCATAGTTTCACCAAATAAAACTTAGAAAACATCATCCAAGCCCATAAAAGTCAAGATCTAATAAATTTAACTTAATTGATAAATGATAGGTGTGACCATCCTAAATAGGGTTTTTGTATATTTATAGGGGAATCAATTCGGATGTTTTACTTATGCATTAATGTAGTGTAAATGTTATGTATTAGTCTAGGTTCTAATAGAATATATTACAACGTCAAGGAGAAGTATTAGTAGTGGTCGGTGTTAGAAAGCATTACCACTTGCAATAGATACGTGACAACACCCATATCCTTCTTTATTTATGTCCATCTTTGATGAACATGTATGTGTATCCATATTTGGATCCATTTGAACGATATATACTTGAATAATGTATATTTATCTTACAAAAGTATATAAAAATGGATATGAATTACTACCTATGACATCGTTCGTGGATGTGCAACCGTTATCTTGATGATATGTACGGTGTGCGGGATGAATTCATAGAGGGTGTACAACAGTTCCTGCAGTTACCAAGGTGTTGCCTCAGTAAATGGAGGGCACCATAATTAAGTATCCGTGTGTGAGATATTGCAACTTAAAATATCATCCAG
Organism: Iris macrosiphon; assembly: GCA_036927795.1. Lineage (NCBI taxonomy): Eukaryota > Viridiplantae > Streptophyta > Magnoliopsida > Asparagales > Iridaceae > Iris > Iris macrosiphon. The sequence goes on from JAYESA010000006.1 coordinate 99,589,119, forward strand.
AAGTGGATGTAACATATCATTTATACTCGAGGTATTTTACACCGAATTACTATCAGTGGACCTCATACGGAGAACTTGTGCCTTTAGCATCGGAGCCGGAGCCTTATGTGGAGCCGTATATGGATGTCCACGACCACGCTAATTACTAAGAAGGGTGGGTGAACATAATTTTCGATGCTGTGGGGCCTAGTTTTGATCAAGACAATCATGATGCAGCTGAGAAAGAACCGAATGCCGATGCTGCAAAGTTTATGGAGTTACTGGAGAATGCAATCACTCTATTATATCCTGGTTGTGAGGATCATTCACCGTTGGAGGTGGTTACAAGACTGTTGAGCATCAAGTCCAATTTTAACATGTTGCAAGAATGCTATAACCGACTGATGGAGTTGATTATAGAGATATTGTCTACAGGTGCTAAGTTACCTAAAGACTTCTACCGGTCTAAGAGGATGGTGAGATCGCTCTGGATGGGATATAAAAAAATTAATGCATATCACAACGGATGCATGCTGTACTACAAAGACGACAAGGATAAAGACGTATGTAGATTTTGTGGTGCTGATCGCTATAAGGCAACTGGTACAGAAAGGCCTGTCAGTGCAAGGAAGCCAACCGATTCAATACACTACTTACCTTTGACGTCCCGGTTGTAGAGGTTGTTTATGGTGAAGGAGACTGCCGAAAATATGAGTTGGCACAGGCGAAAACAAATTGAAGAAGTGTTGGATCACCCATTTGATGGAGAAGCATGGAAGTACTTCGATCGAGAGTATCCATATTTTGCTTCAGAGCCGTGTAATGTAAGATTGGGGCTCTCCTCCGATGGTTTTAACCCATTCGGACTTTCGGGCTCCCAGTATTCGTGTTAGCTTGTGATCGTTACTCTGTACAACCTACCGCCTTAGATGTGTATTAAGACTCCTCATATGTTCTTAACCGTCATCATCCCGGGTCCAATACGAAGAGGAATATCGATGTGTACTTGCTGCCGTTGATAGATGAGTTGAATCAGTTATAGAAAGTAGGTGCCAATACCTATGATGTTTCCAACACTTATATGGACCATCAACAACTTTTTGGCTTATGGCATATTATCTGGATAGAGCACTCATGGTCGTCTCTCATATCCATATTGTATGGACAGTACTAAGGCTTTCCACTTGAAATACGGAGAAAAATCGTGCTTCTTAGATTATCATTGATAATTTCTTCCGTCGGATCATCCATTCAGGAGAAATATAAAAGCTTTTTGTGCCAGTATTGTGGAGAAGACAATTCCACCTCTATGGTGGCCCGGAGACACGATATAGAAAGAGGTTAAATATTTACCAAGTGTTATCGAAAAGCCTACTAAAGGGTGCAAGTGTGATGGATTTGGTCGCACTCATAACTGGACGAAGAGGAGCATATTTTGGGGTCTGCCATATTGGATCACCAATCTTATCAGACACAATCTTGTTGTCATGCATATCGAGAAGAATGTGTTTGAAAAAATAATTAATACTATGATGGAAGTAAAGGGGAAGACGAAAGACAATCCTAAGGCCAGGTTGGACTTGGAAGAAATATACAGACGTCCTACGTTGCATTTGATAGAGGAAGGGAATTGAAAGTATAAGCAGCCTAAGATAATTTTCTAACTGGACAAGGAGGATAAACGGAGACTTTGTAGGTGGATTCAAGGGATAAATTTTTCAGATGGGTACGTATCAAATCTGAGAAGATGCGTCAACTTGAAGGAGAACAAACTGACGGGTATGAAGAGCTATGGATGTCACGTATTCATGGAGAGGTTAATTTCGATTGTATTTCGAAAATTCTTATCGCAGATAGTTTGTAATCCATTGACAGAGCTTAGCATATTCTTTAGAGATATTTTTTCTACTAAATTGCTCGCCAATCGTCTAGAAAAGCAAGAGAAGAACATTGCGATAATACTGTGCAAACTCGAGAGGGTATTCCCTCCTGGATTCTTTAACTCTATGGAATTTTTGTCAATTCATCTTTCCTATGAGGCCCGTGTCGGTGGACTTGTAGGTTATCGGTGGATGTATTCGTTGGAGCGGCATTTGAACCACCTAAAGATAAAGGTGAAAAATAAGGCACGGGTTGAGGGTTCTATTTGTAAAGCATATGTTCTCGAGGATATTACAAACTTTATTCAATATATTTTATGCCTCATGTTGCTACTAATCGAACTAGAGCCCCGAGAAACGACGATGGGTACCGGGAATCTAATAATGCACTACTGAAAATTTTCAATTCATTCGGAAAGCCTTCCGAAAAAATAAAGAAGGGATTTCTGAATGACGATAAACTAAGGGCTGCTCAGTTGTATATATTACTTAATTACGACGAGGATGAAGTGGAGAAGCTCGAGAGGTAATTAATTAATACGTCTATGTTCACGTCATCTCAATATAATAGTATACGCTATTATTATTAAACTAATTGGCCGATATTTTGTTGTTTTTAGCATTTTTAATGAATAGGTCATGTCGAGTAGACCATACATAACATATGAAGAAGTAAAACAGGAAATGAGATATCATTTCCCTTCGTGGTTGAGTGCATATGTAAGAAGATCGGTAATTACTTTTTGTATATGCACTTTATACAATAATTAACGGAACGTTGAACTTAATTTCTTATCTTGTGGTATTTAAGTCGATCGTCCGGACACAACACTTGAGAACGAATCTATTAGAACTCTAGCTAAATGTCAATTTATGCCGTCAAAATCTGGCCAAGCTATTGTGTAAATGGATTTAGGTTCAAGTCAACAACTGCCCCGATCAGAGATAATTTCTTAGATCTCGATTCCATAAAAAATAGTTGTTTGTGTATCAAATCTTTGAACTACGAAGATGTCAATATTGGCAATGATTTCTATGGCGTCTTACGGAAGATTGTGGAGCTAACATATAATTATGGAACAGAGCCTACTAAAATCATTTTATTCAAGTGTGAATGGTTTGATCCGATCCAAGATCAAGGTTAAAAAATTCACAAGCATGATATTGTGAATATAAACTATCGGCGTCGATATCAAGGCTACAAACCATTTGTCTATCAAGTCAGGCTCAGCTCGTGCACTTCACAACTTATCCTAAACAGGGAACAATGAGGTCAGATTGGTGGACAGTATACAAGACTAAAGCTAGAAATACCTTTGACGTTGACGAAATAGCTTATCAGGAGGATGAGCTACCTCTTGTAAAAAATATTATAGATGCGGACTCAACGAAAGTTCCTTATTACATGGCTAATCGTGTAGAAGAGGTAGAATTATCCAGAGAGGAAGACGAAGTAGATGAAACTGAAGATGAGGAGGAAGAGGAAGAGAAGGACGAGAAAAATGAAGAAGATAAATTTTTAGAAGAGAATTAAAAATAAAATAAAATCCATTTAGTCTTGTGACATGTACTTGTAAAATAAAACCTATAAAATTTAACGTAGGGTTGCTCCGAGTCTATTTAAATATTTTGAACGTAGAATATACCATCTATTTAGACTTATGACATGTACTAGTAATTATTTACTGTAAAATTCCATTATGACTGTGAGATTTATTTTATTTATTTATTTATTTTATTTTCTTTGTATTATATATATTTGCATATTTGTTTTATCCTTATATGTTGTTATCAGTTATGACAGGACGACATAGAGGGTTCGGACATAGAGGAGCATCTAGATAACACTATGCTCCGAGAGACAACACTTTTTCGGTACCAGGTACTAGGTCCGGACCATCGTCTCCGAGTACTCCACTCTTGCGACCACTTGTATCTCCTCATGACAGTACTCCTGGGAAAAGCAGTTCCAGGCCGGAGCCTATTCCTCCGTCTACTGTTCCTACTGCTGACGGTACCATAGAGACCCAGGAGGAGACAGACGAGGCCCAGACCCGTCGTCTTAGTATCAGAGAGATCCTCCATGCGCGCCTTCGGACGAGAATTTAATAGAGATTTGGGACGATAGGGCAAAGTAAGTTAATTAGTTTATATATATATATATATATATATATATATACTTTTCTATGAATATAATTATCGCTTTATAGATATCGTCCGTCGAGGGTACAGAGATGCCTGGGGCTCTTTCTGAGGTACAATTATGGTGGCCCTTGGAACAACTACTCCAATGCTCCAGATGAGAGGAAGGCATTCTGGTTTGTGCACTTCAAGGTAAAAATATATTTTATTTTAATATCGATCATCTAATTTATTTATATTACATAACTTACTATATTAATTCTTGTAGGACACGTATTTATATCTACCACACTGGGCCGAGGTGATCGAGAAGATGTTTTCTTCCATCGCCGCCAAGCTAGTCCGGAATGCGATCAATAATCAGAAGGACCATGATCGTTTGGGAAATCCAATCCAAGGTTGGATCATGACTGAGAAGTGGACTCAGATGAGAGCTAGATTCGACGATCCCAGGTACGAGAAAAAGTCGGAGAAGGCGAAGGGGGCCAGATAGAAGGCAAAAAAGTGGTATAGTGGGTCGATTCTGATGACGGAACATTTTTGTTTCATGATAAGTATTTGAACATATATATTATTTTAATCAAAGTAGGATAAAATGGTTAATTTTAGTAACAATATATATATATATATATATATATATATATATATATATATATTTGTAATTAACAGGTCCAGAGGGATGAGGACGTAAACATGGTGACTGTCTTTCTCGCCACCCATTGAAAAGGCGGACAGCTCATCGATGATAGAGCCACGCAGACTTACGTAAGTATTACTTTATATTTTTTATTTTAATATAACTTAGAAAATATGCAAATAAATATCCATCTAGTAAGCAATAAGTTACTTAGATTGTAACATTTATGTTTACAATGAGTGGATAGTAACAAGTACATTTATCGAGCGATTCCTTTTTTTTCTAGAATGAGTATCTACAGCTCTGTGAGTAGTTGACACAATATGCTGCTACTACACCTCCCAAGGGAGAGGCTAGTACTTCCTCGCAGCCACCGACCCACCCAGTTCCGTCGGCTGATGAGCTGTGGCAGACCGTCGCTGTTAGTCTTCAGATGGGTACGTACTACGATACAGTATCCTACGGCACCTATGTTGCGATGTAGTGCTCTAGGACCCTTTTTGCCCATGTTCATACCCCATAGCCTTCCTAGGAGTCGGTGCGAGTCCAGCAGGAGAGAGTTGACCATCAATTTGTGTCTCTTCATGACGAGTTGATGGGAAGGATTTTGCAGTAGCCCCAGTCCCAGCCGCAAATGGATGATTCGAGGATCTTAGCACATTTTGAAGCGCTCGAGCAAAACTTTTTGGAGCTCAGGACTATGACATAGGTGACCCAGCGGGACATTATGGATCTGGCATCATCGACACAACGTTCCGTCACTCGGATTATAGGTGTCATGGATTCATACAATGATCGACTGTCAGTATTGGAGTAGATACGAGCTCTTGGGTCACCGACATAGACACGTCCACCGACGACACTGCCTTCTAGTTCGACATTGGAGGTGCTTTCACATGACCAGTTGGACTATATCGTATCACAGTTGCGCGACAGTTTTTTCTCCTCCTTGTCACTCCCTGTTCTCGATATACGTATTTGGAACGTATTTTTATTTAGCATGGTTGCATGTGCATGGAGAGTAGACCTATTCTTTGGTTTAACCTGGTTTATGGTTTATTTTGTGGGTTGGTTCAAGTCTTAAGAACCCTTGGTTCAACCCTCAACCCTACCATATATAACCCAACATTTTTTCTCTCTCTCTCTTTACTTCTTCATTTCTTCTTCTTTCTTTAGTTTTCTCTCCCTATTTCCATAGGCAACTACACCTTGCATGAGAAATAGAGAAAATCTTCCCTATTATTGTTCTATTATGTTTATTATATGTTTTTAAGAACTTTTAGTACTTGAAGTTTTATGTTTTAATTGATGAATTAGTGTACATCTACATTTCTAAACTTAGGATTTAATGGGTTTCATGAGTTATCCTTGGTTTTGATCTATTAAACTTGTATCTTTGAAATCTATTTTTTGCTACATGATAGAGCTTTCAATTTAGAGCATTTTGGATTTTTGTTCATCCGATTTGGTCTTCAAATAAAAATTTTATGGACAAAATAAGATTTCAGTTTTTAGAGCTTTTTTGCCATAGCCGAACCGGCTGTTGGAGAAGACGAAGTTCCCATACAGCCAGTGAGCTATGCGGTTGAGAGTGCTATACGGCCCGAGAGGGTTATGCGGCCTAAACTCTTGCCGCATACTGACACAAAGTGTCCATCTTGTTGGACGCAAGACTGCTGATTTACACAAATATTGTTGAACACCTTGTGCATTCACTCGTTAAACGAATGAGAAATTTGCTAAGTCCAAGAGACCTCCATGCGGCATCGAACTCCATGCGGTATCGACTTATATGCGGCCTGAAGATTATGCGGCCTGTAGATCATGCGGCCACTATTTTCGTTGGACGCATAGCTCTGAACCAATGGTTCATGCGGCTTGATACTTTATTTATTGGCCGTCACTTCATCACTTGTCCTAAGGAGTACACATTAGCCTGGAGTATGCGGCCAAGTGGTTCATGCGGCCTGACTTCCCGTGCGCTTGACTTCATGCAGCCTATCTTTTTATACGGCATAACTTTATGCGGCCTGACTTTTTATGCGACCTGACTTCATATGCAGCCAGGATTGTCATACAGCCTGACTTCCCATGCGGCCTAGAGACCCATACAGCCATGCTTATTTTGATTGAATGTCTTCTTGATTAATGTGACCCAATGTATAATTGGTAATTGGACTCGAATACTATATCCGTGCTGATACAACTATTGCCTGATTATTGTTCATGATTTAATGTTCGTTGAGGTATTACACATCGTGTCACGTGTTAAGTGATTATATTTGGGTTGTGCATCGAGAATGCCTCTAAATTCCTGAACGCATGATATTATATATATATATATATATATTGTTTCCCAGCACGGGCATGATAAATGAGTCAACTACCAAAGCGTGGCTAGGATATTGATTGTGTGAATGTTGCATAGACGCTCGGATGAATCCAGATTTGACTTCCATGGATTCATATCTAGTGTATCCGTACTTTGTACGACATCTTAAAAAAAATTCTCATGTGACCACGTCTTGATATTTCAAACACAACATAGGGCTAATTATGTAATTAAAAGTGGTAGTAACATTAGAGGGAACGGTATTCCGAGATCATGCCAACGAACCTTACCACCGAAATTTATTCTAAGTGCGTTGTGGGCTGGACACCATAAATACTATATATCATCTTCCTTAGTGGAACACATTATCTGATTATTATTATGTCAAGCCACTATTTCAATATAGGAATACTGGAACAGCTAATACCGTATTTTTAGCACAGTGGCCCTACGGGGGACTATAATATCCTACAAGTGCCTATTTTATTTATTGGTTCGGTTAGCTCATGTTCGGCACTGGCGTGATATGAGGATAATTATTATGCATTATTTTTGAGATAACTTCATACTCTATAAAATAGCAAGCAGTACAAATAATTGGCCGATATAAGAAATGGACTTGGTTGTGATTGTATTATTTAGCTAGTATCCTACGGAAATTGACTATCATAGTTTGATGGTTCAAGCCTTGTCCTTGTTTGATTGTAGGGTTGGGCCTTCGCGCTAGGATATGTCATGGACCTAATTTACGATACTGAACCTATGTATTATTATATATTTTCTTTGGATTTTTATTTCTCTATTTTGTGCTTCCTTTGTTGTACTTGCTATTTGGGGTCTAACCCCATTGGTTTTGCATGGCTAGGTTTTGAGCCAGTACCCGTAGATCCAGCGTACCTTTCCCCTACTAATGGTGCTTACCAGGAACTTGGTTGCAGGAGATAGCGAGTGGGTTTTATTTTTTCCTGCCCGTCATTGCATATTTATTTCTTGTGGGTGTTTAGCCACCGGCACTTGTTAGCCAGCTTGTTTGGACATTAGTTTTTACATAATTGTATTAAATCAGACTGTAGCTGATCACTGGCATATATTTTTTTACTCTTCCAGCTCCTTATTTTGCTTAGCTTGTCTCTATAATATTTTGAGAAAGCATTTAGGATGCCTTATTGCTTATCATATATGTTTTATGCTTACTGTTTCTTGTTTGAATGATTGAGACATAAAAGTTTTTGACCATAGGAGACTTGATTATAGCATGCACCCCCTTGTCCTATACATCCGTGATCGTCGTACGACATATAGTACCTTGTACGGGATAACTGGCCATGTCCGTCTTCGTATTCCGGTACTGGGGTGTAACAAAGTTTTAGTGGTCGCCCATGCAGGTTTATTTTTCTGACTTGAGGGGTGTCATGGTCATAGGACTCTCAATCAAACATGATCCTTCTTGAAATACTGAAATCGTCTTCTTCAATACTTAGCTTAAACTTTTCCAGGTTGATTGCTTCCTTGTTCCTTCTCATCCTATTCTTGATGTTTCTTATGCTCTTCTTTAGGGCTTCTCCTTCCCCCGATGCTCCAGCGACAATAGAGGCAAAGTTTCCTGTAGAACAAAATCCTATGGAACCTTAGCCAAGGATTCGCGTTGAACCCATGATGAATGGGACAGAGCAGTAGGCTCCAGGTATTTTCGTACCTCCTGCAGTGCCGACAGTACTGGATACCCCGACTTTTCTAGAGATTATTCGTGGATTGTTTGCTTCCCAACAACAGGTGCAACAACAACAACAACAGCAACATCAACAACAATAGCTCCAACAGCAGTAACATAATATCCTGTTGAACCAAGGGTTGCAGACGACCCTATAACGAGGCAGGAGAACAGATTCTGGGGGATCTGTTAGATTTTGCAGACTAAACCCCAGATATTTAGATGGCATTGAGGACGCAATCTTGGCAGACGATTATCTCCAGGATATTAAGACCATTCTGACAATAGCTAAAGTTTTGGCTGAGGAACAGGTTGCCTGGTTCGCCTTCAACTCCAAAATATGGCAAGAGATTGGTGGGCTACGATAGAGGTAGGATTGAGGAGTCCTATTTCATGGAAGAATTTTAGGACCCGGTTCAAGGCGAAGTACTTTGGGATTATGGCTCAATATGAGTTGCATCAAAGGTTCATTAACCTTAAGCAGGCTAGAAGGACAATAGACGGCTATGCGGCAGAGTTTTACGGACTTAGCAGATTTGCTCCAACCATGGTGACAATAGAGTTGGAGAGAGAAATGAGGTTCCCACAGGGACTTTACTTAGAGATCTTACATATGGTAGAGGTGCACGACTACTAGAACTTTGAGGCAGTATTGATAGCAGCTAAGTGGGTAATTAATCCAAAGTCTCGCAACTTTTTTATACCACGAGGTTTGATCCAAAGTCTCACAACTTCACAGCTTAGAGAGAGAGAAAGAGAGAGTAATTGATCGAATAAAGATCTTTATAACTCAGAAGACTTCTAGACCAAGATCGTACTTGGTACTAGGAACGCTAGGGAGTTGCTCTTTGAGATAGAAAAGTTAAGGCTTAGAGGTATACTCACAATAGGATAGAAGACTTAAGAATAGTTTAGTGAGCAAGAATGATAATTCTAATCTTATTTATAGGTTGTAGACAAACATAATTAGGCCAAAATTCGGTCAAGGTTTTTTTTTAGATTTTCAACTGTTGGGCCAAGAAATCAGGAGCTATTGAACTGGTTGATTTCGTACCAAAAAGGTAACCAAGTTCGGCACGAGTTCAGCCCAAGTTCGGTCTCCTAGTATGGTAGACTTTGTAAATGAATATGGCCTGATTTGGTGGATAGGTTCTTTGGTTTATTTGAGTGGACTAGGTATCTGGTTTATAGGTTCTTGGTTTTGTCAGTGCAACTCAGCGTACATCAGTCCTAGACTCAAATAAATAAAAGATAACATTTGAATAGACGCAATACAGATGACATGCAATAGTAGTATTAAGGCTTCAGATTCGACATATCAATGCATGGTTTAGTTAAATATCAAAATCAAGTTGACTGAGACCGGATGGGCCAACAATCTTCCTTATTTTGATAATTAACACACTATGAATGATACTGCAAGTCTTTGATATGCAAGGCTCCCCCGTAACTGTACAACAGTTAATATGCTGAAGACAACGTCTGTCAAGTATCGTCTTGTATGCTAGTATCATGTATTCTTTCTTTTCCGTTGTCATTTAATCGAAATGACATGCTCCCCCGAAATTGGTGAGATGACAAGAAAATAAGAGAGTAAAGTGTATACAGGATAATATATAATGTCAAAAAATTTGCATTTAAACTTTTATTCATTTGAAAGAAAATATACAAAAGTGGATGTGCAATGGAAACATCATAGTAGAACATCTCAAAGTAAACTTTTTAGCATTCAAATCAATTGAGTAACTAGTTGTCATTTTTTTCATCTTCATCATCTGGTTCAAGTATTCTGTTTGGATCAAAGAAGGCATCAGCTGGATCCAAATATCACTGAACATATGGGTGATCAATACGAAATCCTTGTTGATTTGGATTATGGAGAATCGAAAAAGGTCCGGCTGGGTGCTTCGATAGGGTGTACTGGATATCTATCAAAGTGTTGCCAAGAGCCTGAGTCTAAAGAGTTTCGCGATGATCAGTAGCACGATTGAGTAAATCTTTTTGGTGGAAGCGATCATGTAAAAGAGTGAAAATAGACTCTAAGGTGTGCGGTTGTTCATCAGCAGGAGGGACAAAATCAACATGATGAGTCTTGGAGTTTGATGATGAGTTATAAGGTAAAAGTATAGTTGGCTCAATTCTTCGAATTCGATTGAGGTATAAAGGTTCCTCAATATTTGGACAAGTATCCAAAGGAATATCAAAATAGCTGAAAATGGTTGGCAAGTACATAGCGTATAGTAGTGGACGCCCTTTCTTACGACATTTAACCATTTGAGATAAGTTGGTCTGTGAAACATTGAAGTTAATGCCAAAATACAAATGATATAAAGCTGACATTTCTAGATAAGAGACCTCATCAGAGTAAGCCTTCTTAGGTAGAAAAGTTGAAAAGATAATGCGATATATTTCAAAGAAGTGACCATTCAAATATCTAGCATAAAATTTACCAGTGGACATTCAAGAGGGTGACAGAGGATATTCTTGAAAGAATCTGGGGTTAAGTCATGATCGAATTGAACTTGCGTGATGTTGACTAAGGATTGTCCATCAGCGGGAATGCGTAGAATTTTACCTAAGTCATCTGCATCGAATTCAATTGGAATGCCATGAACTATAGATGAAATAGTGTCATGTTCATATGTTAAGTTACAATAAAATATTTGAATAGCATTGGTGTAAATGTTGGTACGAGTTGGAACAAATTCTTCAAATTGAAGTTTCTGAAAAGTAGGTAGATAGTCTTTGTGTTGAGAAGTAAAATTAATAGGATGGCCAAAACGGATGTGTCTTTTGGAAAAATTATTAAACCAATCATTTAAAATTTTGAGGCTTCGAAAAGTGAAACCGTCGAATTCACCTATGTTTGGCATAATGGGACAGAAAAAGAGTAAAAAAAGGAATCTTGTTTCATTTTAGGGGCCATTGGGAGAGGATGTAGGAGAAAATGCTAAGGTTATTTGTGGAGGAGGAAAGATTTTCGTTGGTCTGAATCAATGAGCAACGAAATGATCAATATATAGAGTAGCAAAAATCCAAATTAGGAAGAGAATTAAATGACATAGCATATTTTGGAATTAAACTAATCGAGTTTGGTCCGAGCTCGGCCCGAGTTCGGTCCGTCACCCTCACTTTTTCAATCAAGGGTAGTTTCATAATTGACACGGGTATTTTTATATTAGGATTTATTGTATTTAATATAGCACATGTGTGATTATTATTTGTTATATTATTTATTTATTGTTAGATGCTAGATTATTTTGGACTTGTGTAGTGGACCTAACTAATTAAATTAGATGCATGAATCCGACATTTTATTTTAGTTTAGATTAAGCCCAATAATTAGGCCCATAGATTAGGATGATGGATTAATTAGTGAAACCATTAGACTAGAACCTTCCCTCCTTAATTAATTTCTTCATGAGAGGCCCCAAGGGGTATATTAGACATTTGATATTGCTTGAGGGAGAGGGTTAGGTCTGGCCATATTAGGAGGGAGGAGAGAGAGTGTCTCTTCTCATTTCTTATTTGTATTAGATCTAGATTTTTCTCCTTTCCAAATTTTTTCATTCCCTCACCATTCTCTCACAAATTTCTTCTCAAATTCCTTCCCTATTCTTCATTGGAGGCTACTACAACAATCTACAAGAAGAAAGCAAGGATCAACAAGAAGGATGCCAATATCTACAAGGAGGAGGCTACATTCTATATTTGGGGATTTTTATTAGAAATCTATCTTCCAATAGGTATATTTTAGTTTTCCCTCTCTTAATAGACTCTAAATCTGAGGTTTAACCATGAGAAAATACCCCACATGCATAGGCTACCCATAGTAATTGGAATTAGGTTCATATGAGGCCTATGGTGGAAGTTATGTGTATTTTTGTGTCAATTTTGGAAGAATTCTGAGATTGGCATATGTTGTGTTTATCAATTGGTCAAATAGATCAATATGACATGTGATTGATTATTTGTGACTAGTGTCGTGTCCACAATTGGATACGTATAGGCCGTATCCCAACAATTTGGCGATAAGGGTTGATTTTGGGGTTTTCCTCCGACACGGGGGTTTGAGCATGTCATATTTTGATATGGACACGTACTTGTGTATTTAATTATTTGTATTGTTCATAATTAGTATTCTAGACTTGCTCTTATCCTTTGAGATACGTTTGTTGTGTGGTGGAGTCGTATTGTAAAACCCCTAATTTTGAAATTCGTATTATTAATTATTTAATGGTAATTATGAGCTAAATAGAGGAATTATATTTTATTTAATATTTATTTAAGGTGTTTATGCACCTAGGGAATTTATGGAGCCATTACAAATTTTCCTAATTTATTCCATGTAGGAGACCCCGTTGGACAGTTACTAGTTTAACCGTATGCACCAATATAATTTTATAGAAATTTTTATGTATAAATATGTATATATATATAGATTTTTATTAATAAGAAAAAGAAAAGAATAGAAAATAGAATTTTCTTTTTGATCAAACCCGCAACCCGTTAATCACCCACGTAAAACCATTTAGCCACCGCATAAAAAGTAAGAAAACTGCAGCAGCTCACCACACCGCGTATACTTCTCCGCGCATAAATATCCACAGCAGCAGTAGCAAACCACCGCTTATTTTACCCCACGCGTAAACTCTTTCATTTACCACGCATAAAACCCAAACCACAACCATTAGGAGAAGAAAATATCAGTAGTAGAAGCAAAACCCAATTTTACTTTGCTTTGCTTTCCCACACGTATAAGCTACTCATTCCACCGCTCCTTAAAAACTAATATTACTAAACACCCCCAGTCGAAACCTAAAACCAATGAAAGGAATCAACAATAACAACAATAGTTTCTTAATCACTAAGTCACCCCACCGCCTTTCTCCTCCTATATATATTATAACTCTCCTAAAAAATCTAACTCCACTTCTTACACCAAAGCTTAAACACCATTATGGACATTTGCACTATACAGAACTTGCTCGGCAAGTATACCTTGCCACAGTACTATTATTTACATTCCAAATGATGCATGATTATGTTTTAGTGATGTATTTGCATTGGACCTTGTTTATGAGACCACCCCAGTATTATGGAGCATTATTTGGTCATTGGCCGTGACACAGTTGTTACACGAGTTGTGAGTCTCATATAGATCCCGGACTACGTATTGGGTTAGCTACCTGTACGTATGAGCCATGCGTTAGGGATGACTGCTGATAGAAACTTTGTATGCTAGTAGACCTGGCAGTTATTTAGAGGTTTTATCTTGTCATGGATATGGCATGCCTAGAGCATGGGGTGGAGAGAACAATAAGTAAGGCGTTTGGGCTCCTTTGCATTTTCTCCTGTATGCTCGGATTCTCCACCGGAGAAACGAGTGATGATGACCACTATATTATATTACAGGCGGCCTCTGCCGTTCAAAAGACGACATGCTTTTATGCCCCTGATTCTCCGAGAGAGTCATGCCAATCCCATGGCCAGATAGCCCACGTGTTGGAAAGTTATTCTCAAACTGCATTCACTTAGACGGTTAGGTAACCCATTGGATGTTATATTTCAGTACTTTATTGACATATTTTTAGTGGTGGCCCATGCAGGTCAGAATATATTGTCTTGGTTACGTAACTGTACCAAACAAGCCTGCGTATAGGAATAGAGTATAAGGATCTCATCCATACTTGACTGAAACCTCATTCTTCCTTAAGTTTTATGCCAGGAACCCTTCACGCTGAGACTAGGGACCTCTATTTATATAGAGTAACCAATTTGTTGGCGTAAAAACCAAACTATGCAGAAGATTGTTTACTTTACGCTGCAGTTATGACAACTGCTAAACTATGTTTCCTTAGTCTTTTCAACCTATAGGACACGTCATGCAAGCCATGTAGGTTAACTATCCCAGCGTAAACTTGATGATTCCTTAGTAGTAGATAACCAGCATAGAGCAGCTGATTAGGCGTAAAATGTAAGGATATGATGTGAGCGTATTTGTCACAATCTTAGTTTTTCCAGTCATGACTAGTTAGAACCGAATCTCTTGCATTAAATGCAGAGATATGCCTCGAGCCCTTTGTAAGAATAGCTTTTGACGTGACGTCTGATTTTGTCTCACTTTTAGCGTAAAAACTCATTCCTGTAGACAGCGTATCCCGAAGCCTCAACTTTTTCTCCTTCTAAATGCACAACCTGGGTCTCTGTGCAAAATCATTATTACAGCCGTCATCTCGATCATCGTGCAGTACTTTTGTCAGATGTCAGGATCACTGATTTGACTGACAAATTTATCTTAGGAAAATACAAAAAGTTCCTCGAGAACAACTTTATGCTGCAACGAATGCTAGACCTTACGCGCAGGCAGATTTCACGCAGACTTTACGCAGCATATATTTTACGCAACAGAACTTTTATGCGCAAATTTTTTTACTACGGCTTTACACGCGCAGACTTTACGCACGGAAACATTTTTGCAGATTTTTTCCCAAACAGTTCTGAAGCCCTATTTTACGCGAAAAGTATTGAAGCTCTATTTTATGCTGACTTCTTTGAATCTCTGTTTTACGCCGATAGTCTCGAATCTCTATTTTTCGTGGATATTTCTGAATCCTTACTTTATGTTCCTCTGCTTTACGCGGACCACTCTGAAGCTTTACTTTACGCCAAATTATCTTGAAGCACTGCATTACGCAGGAAGCTTATTAACCTGTTTTATGCCAACTACCTTGAAGTCCTATTTTACGCAGGGAGAAACTTTATGTATGATTGGGGATTTTGACTGTTAAATACGCGGACCATTCTCCAGCATATTTTATGCTTCTATATTCTACCTAATGCTTGTATCCTTCCTGTACTCCTTCTAAACGTTGTATATCACCTACAGAGAAATGGATATGTAGAAGGGATGTACTGTCTCCGATGGTGACACAACTCCTAGAGTCAATGGTCAGGCTCAAGGAGGAACCTCAGCGATTCCTAGACTTCCAGGACCAGATGGACAAATTCACAATCCAGTTCTATCTGATCTTCCCATTCCACCTAATAGGAACCTTCCAGTCTCATCAATGCCGCAGGATGGCCAGGCACAACTGTTCCAGTTCTTCCAAATGATGATAAAAGAACAGAGACAACAAGCAACAGAGCAGAGACAAGAGTTTCTGGCTGCAATTGAAAGAATGGTTGCAAAGACTACTGTACCAGCTCAAGCACTAGCTCCAGTACCTCGAGCTAGAGTTGGTTCAGTAAAGAACTTTGTACAAATGGGTCCGAGGCCGTACAAGGGCATTGAAAGCCCAGAGGAAACTACCAACTGGATTAATCACACTCGAAAGTTATTAGAGGCATCACAATTACCTGTAGACCTATGGATGACGGGAGTAAGGAGGCTTCTAGATGGTAATGCTCATCACTGGTGGGAATCCATGGAGCGCCAGATGGGTACATACCAGACTTGGGAGCAATTCTTGGAGTGCTTCGAAATAAAGTACTTCCCGGACACCGTCATAGATGTATTGTATGATCAGTTTCTCCATCTAGAGCAGGGGAACAGAACAGTGGATGAGTATGACGCTGAGTTTAGTCACCTTAGTAAATATGGCACTGCTCTGATACCAGATGACTTGGCCAAGGCTAAAAGGTTTTATCGCGGACTGACTAAGGCGCTCCAACATTACACTAGCTCCCAGTCCCGAATCTCTTATGTCGAGTTTCTAACAGAAGCCAGATTGCAAGAAACCATCAGCCGAGGAAAAGGAGGTCAGCTGAGGACACAGCAAGGACCAGCGAGAGTATAACAAGAAGGACCTATCAGACGTCCTTTAGCTTAGCAACAACAGTACCAACACAAAACAGGACCGTACCAGACCCCAGAGAAACCCTAATGTAATTATTGTGGGAGACACGGGCACATCTCAAGAGACTGTCGGGTCCATTTAGGACAGTGTATGAGATGTGGTTCCGGATAGTATATGATGAAAGACTGTCCTATGCAACAGGCATCGACCCTTCCACCGCCAGCACAGAGTCTAGCACTTCCAGCACCCAAGCCGACTCAGCAAATGATGAGACCAGGAGCACCTCGACCTCCAGCAGCAGGGGGATTTCAGCGAGGACCACCGCTACCTGCACAAGAGGATCAATTCACGAAGGCTAGACAGGGACAACTACAGAGGAATGGACAAGCTTTTACAATGGAAGTGGATGACATGAATCAGGAGATTGATGTCATAACAGGTATCACACTTGCTTTTACTTTTTCTGCTGTGACATTGTTTGATACGGGAGCCACCCACTCATTCATATCATCTAGTTTTATTACCAAATACTATATTGCCTCTGCACCCTTACCTAGTTGTATTAGAATTCTTATTGGATGAGGAGTTGTACCGATTAGTAGAATTTGTAGATCGTGTCCTATAGTGATACATGGCAGAGAAATGAATGTCCGACTCTTAGTCCTTCCTATGCCAACTTTTGATATTGTACTTGGAATGGATGGGCTAAGCACATACCATACTTTCTTCGATTGCTTTGGAGGAAGCATTCTTTTCAAGATACCAGGTCAGCCTGAACTTGAGTTTACACGAGGATCCACTGAAATTCTTGATGGTGTGCAGCTCACAATGGACGACGTTGTTTATCATCCCATTATTTCAGAATTTTAAGACATTTTTCCAGAAGAATTACCAGGACTACCCCCAGATAGAGACGTAGAGTTCTCAATTGAATTAACACCGGGAGCAGCACCCATAGCATCACATGTTTATAGACTGGCAAAAAAGGAAATGGATGAACTAAAGACACAGTTGAAAGAACTAGAAGAAAAAGGTTTCATCCGACCAAGTGCATAACCCTGGGGAGCACTAGTATTATTTGTACCAAAGAAGGATGGGTCAGTGCGTATGTGCATTGACTATAGAGCCTTAAATATAGTGACAGTAAAGAATAAATATCCACTGTCACGCATTGAGGACCTATTTGATCAGCTTAGTGGAGCCAAGATGTTCTCAAAGATAGATTTGAGATCGGGATATCACCAAGTGAAGGTACGGAAGGAGGACAGCCCGAAGACCGCATTCCGGACAAGATATGGGCACTACAAGTTCTTGGTCATGCCATTTGGATTGACCAATGCTCCAGCTATCTTATGGACTTAATGAATCGAGTCTTCCATCAGTATTTGGACCAGTTCGTAGTCATCTTCATAGATGATATACTTGTCTATTCAAAGAGCCACAAGGAGTACGAGAAGCACCTACAGATTATTCTAGAGACATTAAGAAGAGAGCAGTTATATGCAAAGCTCAGTAAATATGAGTTCTTCTTGGACAGAGTTTCATTTCTTAGGTATGTCATTACAGGAGATGGTATTTCTGTTGATCCAGAAAAGATCTCGGCAGTCGAGACATGGCCTGTTCCTAAATCAGCAGCGGAGGTGTGAAGTTTCCTTGGACTTGCGAGATATTACCGACGATTCATGGAGAACTTCTCAAGGATAGCAACACCTATGACTCGTTTGACTTGCAAAGATCAAAAGTTTATTTGGACTGACGAGTGTCAAGCCACTTTCGAGGAGTTGAAGAAGCGACTGACTACAACACCAGTATTAACTATTCCTTCAAGATCAGGAGGTTATGTAATCTACAGTGACGCATCAAGAAAAGGCTTGGAATGCGTATTGATGCAGCATGGCAAGGTGATTGCATATACATCTAGACAATTATGAGTACATGAGAAGAATTATCCAACTAATGACTTGGAACTTGCAGCCGTAGTATTTGCTCTAAACCTATGGAGACATTACCTATATGGGGAACGAGTGGAAATCTATACAGACCACAAAAGCCTCAAGTATTTTTTTATACAGAAGGAGTTAAATATGAGACAACGTCGATGGCTCGAGTTGATAAAAGATTTCGAAATAGAGCTACATTATCACCCAGGCAAGGCTAACATTGTAGTAGACGCGTTAAGCCGAAAACCAGCAGCTTATTTCTTGACAGCACAGAGGGAATTATTGGAGGACTTGCGAGGTCTTGGCATTGAAGTGATATTACCCGGAGCAGACAGGACACTAGTCAACTTGCAAGTACAATCATCCCTAGTAGAAAGAATCAAGGCAACATTGCCTACAGACGCCCGATTCAGGAGACTGAAGGAAAGGACAGAAGCCGGAGAGCAGACAGGATTACACATTCATTATGACGGGACATTACGATGTGGTAATCGTCTATATGTTCCTAATGGAGAAGTTCGACAGGAGCTGATGACAGAAGCTCATAGTTCAATATATTCTATTCATCCTGGAGGCACCAAGATGTATCATGATTTACGACAACACTTTTGGTGGCATGGAATAAAAAGAGAGATAGCTCGCTTTGTAGCTAAATGTTTAATATGTCAGCAAGTAAAGGCGGAGCACCAAAGAACAACAGGGTTATTGCAACCACTCCCGATTCCAGAGTGGAAGTGGAAACACATCACTATGGACTTCGTCACAGGTTTTCTCAAGAGTCCAAGTGGTAGAGATGCAGTATGGGTAATAGTGGACCGACTCACCAAGTCAGCATATTTCTTGCCTTTTTGAGTTGGCCAATCTACAGAATCTTTGGCTGACTTATATATGAGACAGATCGTAAGATTTTACGACATACCAGTCAGCATTGTATCAGACAAAGATTCGCGCTTTACATCATATTTTTGGAAAAGCATACAAGAAAGTCTTGGAACTCGTCTGAAATTCAGTATATCTTATCACCCACAAACAGATGGGCAGTCAGAACGTACTATTCAGACATTAGAGGATATGTTGAGGGCTTATATGTTGGACTCTGGAGGATCATGGGAGGACCACCTACATCTTGTGGAGTTTTCTTACAACAATAGCTATCAAGCAAGCATTCAGATGGCTCCGTTTGAAGCATTATATGGAAGAAAATATTGGTCTCCTGTGTGTTGGAGTGATGTGGAAGAACGTCAGATTTTGGGACCAGAGTTAGTGGTCAACACCATTGAGATAGTTAAGAATATACAAGGACACTTGCGAGTAGCGCAAGACAGGCAGAAACAATGGGCAGACCTTCATCGTCGTCCTTTGGAGTTTAAAGAGGGAGATCATGTCTTTTTAAGGATATCACCATTGGGCCAAGCTTATATATGGCAGACATAAGTCATGTTTTCAACCATTCGGAGATCACCATTGGGCCAAGCTTATCATATCAAGAGCAACCCGTGGGAATCCTTGAT
Source organism: Iris macrosiphon (assembly GCA_036927795.1). Taxonomy (NCBI): domain Eukaryota; kingdom Viridiplantae; phylum Streptophyta; class Magnoliopsida; order Asparagales; family Iridaceae; genus Iris; species Iris macrosiphon. Next base: position 99,609,050 of record JAYESA010000006.1, read on the forward strand.
CATAGAGAGAAAATATTGAGGAACCAGTCTATTCCCTTGGTCCACATAGCATGGAAGCATGGTTCGCCAGGAGAATCTACTTGGGAGCACGAGGATGACATGCGCCAACATTTTCCGAACCTATTCATTGACCAAGGTATAAATTTATTTTGTTAAATTATATCTCTTACGAATCTTAACTTCTACCGTGGCTTAGTTTTAATTTCGAGGACGAAATTTTTATAAGTTGGGTAGAATGTAAAACCCCTAATTTTGAAATTCGTATTATTAATTATTTAATGGTAATTATGAGCTAAATAGGGGAATTATATTTTATTTAATATTTATTTAAGGTGTTTATGCACCTAGGGGATTTATGGAGCCATTATAAAATTTTCTAATTTATTCCATATAGGAGACCCGTTGGACAGTTGCTAGTTTAACCGAATGCACCAATATAATTTTACAGAAATTTCTATGTATAAATATATATATATATATTTTATTAATAAGAAAAAGAAAAGAATAGAAAATAGAATTTCCTTTTTGATCAAACCCATAACCCGTTAATCACCCACGTAAAACTATTTAGCCACCGCGTAAAAAGTAAGAAAACCGCAGCAGCTCACCACACCGCGTATACTTCTCCGCGCATAAATATCCACAGCAGCAGAATCAAACCACCGCTTATTTTACCCACACATAAACTCTTCCATTCACCACACGTAAAACCCAAACCACAACCATTATGAGAAGAAAATATCAGCAGCAAAAGCAAAACCCAATTTTACTTTGCTTTGCTTTCCCACATGTGTAAGCTTCTTATTCCACCGTTCCTTAAACACTAATATTAATAAACACCCCCAGCCGAAACCTAAAACCAATGAAAGGAAGCAACAACAATAGTAGTAGTTTCTTAATCACTAAGTCACCCCACCGCCTTTCTCCATCTATATATATTACAACTCTCCTAAAAAATCTAATTCAACTTCTTACACCAAAGTTTAAACACCGTTGTGGACATTTGCACTATACAGAACTTGCTCGACAAGTATACCTTGCCACAGTATTATTATTTATATTCCAAATGATGCATGATTCTGTTTTAATGATGTATTTGCATTGGACCTTGTTTATGAGACCACCCCAGTATTATGGAGCAATATTTGGTTCATTGGCCGTGACACAGTTATTACACGAGTTGTGATTCTCATATAGATCCTGGACTACGTATTGGGTTGGCCACCTGTACGTATGAGCCGTGCGTTAGGGATGACTGCTGATAGAAAATTTGTATGCTAATAGACCTGGCAATTATTTAGAGGTTTTATTGTGTCATGGATATGGCATGCCTAGAGCATGGGGTAGGGAGAATAATAAGTAAGGCGTTTGGGCTCCTTTGCACTTTTCTCCTATACGCTCGGATTCTCCATCGGAGAAACGAGTGATGATGACCACTATATTATATTACAGGCGGCCTCTGTCGTTCAAAAGACGACATGCTTTTAGGCCCCTGATTCTTCGACAGAGTCATGCCAATCCTATGGCCAGATAGCCCAAGTATTGGAAAGTTGTTCTCAAACTGCATTCACTTAGACGGTTAGGTAACCCATTGGATGTTATATTTCAGTACTTTATTGGCATGTTTATATATATCTTGTTACGTCCCTCTGAGGACCTGGTTCCTTTCCAGATATGGACTAGCAGGAGTACCCACAGGAGTACGGACCTGGATCTGACTCTACGTACCTGACTGAGGAAGTCCTACCCTCGGAGTATTAGTGACTTATTGACGCTGTTTAGAGATTTTGCTACTTCAGTATAGTCATTTTGTAGTAGATTTGTTTCCACCCGACTATCAGACTTGATACTTATCTTGGATATCCAGTTATTATTTAGCTCTTTATTCCTACTTATTATTTGTGATGTGGATGAGATATAGATTGTGTGTGATTTGTTGTGACAGCATATTACCACTGGTGGATTGCATATTCATTTACAGCGTACGTGTGTATATGATTTCCATATATTGGAGTTCGTATACATATGACTGGGCATGTTACGTATTCCTAGTCCTACGTATTGGGACTGGGCGTGACACGTATCGCAAGCGTATCATAAAATGAGTGTAATACGGGTGCGGTACACTCCACGTGTTTGTTTCATTGCCCTTAATTCTATGTGTGCTTGTTTGTATATATATATATATATATATATATATATATATATATATATATATATATATATATATATATATATATATATAAGTGTATACGTATATCTATGTATATATGTGATATCTATAGAGTATATGTATGTTATATATATATATGTTTATATATGCATAGATGAGGGGATTGATATATATATAGATTGATATATATAGAGGTGTATATATATATATATATATTTATGTGTGTTGTGTGCTATGTGTATATATATATATATATATGTGTGTGTGTGTGTGTGTGTGTGTGTGTGTGTGTTTATGTATGATCGCATATATATATATATATATATATATATATATATATATATATATATATATATATATATATATATATATATATATATATATATATATATATATATATATATATATATATATAGATGAGGGAGTGTATATACATATAGAGACTGATATATAGATGAGTGTATTTGTATGTGTGCAACACTGTGTGTGCTATTTGTTTGTGAGTGTGTGTGTGAGGATGCGTAGTGAGTAAGCAGTGTGGCAGTTTGAAGGGGCTCAGGCTGAGGTAGACCATAGTGCAGTCTTTAGTAGGAGAGCAACCTCACTGCAATACTGTGTGTGCACAACATCGAGCTCACTGTAGCAGCAAGTCTCGACTGTGCATCAAAGGCACAGGATTCAATATTCACAGTGGCAACAATATAAGGTATCTGCATATTTAAGTAACTGCGGGTTCAGCATCATCAATCCAACAGCAAGGAGGGAACTACAACTGTGCAGTTTCAGTAAGGAGAGGAGCCATCAACAAGTATCAGCACAGTACTGCATAACAAGGGGGAAATATGCAACTGCACAGTGCAGCATCCACAAGCATGAGGAAGAGCAAATCGGGTCAGCAAGGAGGTATCAGCTCGTGCAGTATTCAGCTGAAGGCCAACTGAGCTTTGAAGAGCACAGTAGCCAAGATAGAGTATCAGCATAGTGCAGTACCTGCAGCACAATATTAGTATCAGTTTTCAGTCAACAAGGTATTGGGTTTAGATGGTTTAGTTGGGTTTAAGTGGTTAGTATAAGAGTTGGTTAGTAGTTAAGTGTATTAGTTTAGTTTAGTATTAAGTTAATAAATAGTTAGTAGTTAGTATAGCTAAATAGTTAGTGATATACTTGTTAGCAATTACTAGTTAGTTATATATATATATATATATATATATATGTAGGTAAGCTATTGGTAAGTATCTATAGTATCTATGTAGTTAGTAAGTATTGTATTGTTAGGCTAGTAGGTATTGTACTGTTAAGTTAGATAGTTATGTGTATTGTTAGGTAATATATGTTAGTAGTTATATATTTTATTGTTAGTATATTGAGGTTTATATATATATTAGCTATGAATGAGGTTTTAAATTACCTTGGGATACCAAGGTAATGTCAAGGTAATGGGTCGATGCTTAAGGTATTTGGTTTGAGTATCGGGATAGGTATGTAGTAGCGTGATACGCATTGGTGTAAGGCCAAGGTATCCAAATTTTATTAATTAGTTAAGATACTATATATATTTACTTGTATATATATATATAAATTACTATTTTTATATTTAAAACTTGTGTATCCTGGGATACGACATTTTGTGTGTCTTATAGTATCTTAGATTAGCTAGTGTAGCTTAGTTTCATAGTGTTTTATAAAACCCAAAGTTCTGAAAACCGTATTAAATAATTTAATTAATTACTTAATTGATTTATATGGTTTAGTAGCTAATTAATAGAAATAGGATTTAGTTAATTTTTATTTTTAGGTGTTTGTGCAATAGGAAATTTATGGAGCAATTATAAATTTTTCTTAATTATTTACATGTAGGAGACCCTGTGGACGATTGATAAATTTATTGTATGCACCAATATAAAATATAGAATTTTCTATATAAATATATGCAAATATATGCAAATATATGCAAATATATATATATATATATATATATATATATATATATATATATATATATATATATATAAAAGGTTTAATTAGATAGGAATTAGAAAAGAAATAAAAAAGAAATAAAAGAAAAAGAAAGAAAAAGAAATTAAAATCTTAAAGGATCTAACCTAAATCCATTTCCTATCCTAACCGAACCCACCTAAAGACCCCTACCCGCACAACTAAAGCTACAGCAGCAGCCGCTGCCAAGACCCCCGCGACCGTAGTATCCACCCCCTCTCTATCACGATCTCTCTCTCTCTCTATATATATATAACTACTATATTTCCCAAACCCTAACCCTAAATCCTTTCCCTCCACCGAGAATCGCGACCGCCACCTCCAGCCCAGAGCCGCCGTAGAGCCAGCGCCGCCCGTCGCCGTTTGCGCCACCCGCGCAAGCGCATACCGCACAACAAATATCTACAACTTACCTGTGTTCATGCCCTGTTTCCCGTCACCTCGCTCGACCAAACTCGACCCCGTCTTCACCGGTATGATCCTGACCTATCCCCCTTCCAATCCTGTAGATTAGTTTTCATCATACAACGCGCAAAACTAGGTAAAAATCGACGCCAACTTTAGGAAAACCTACATTTTTATATTTCAGAAAATCTGTTGTAACTACCTATGTTCAAAGATTCATATCTCCCACCACAGAGATCCGATTTTGGTTTTTCTTTTTGGTATGTGAAGACCACTTAACCTAGTTTATTTTCTGTCAAATATAATAATTTATTAATTGTTGTGTAGAATTAAATTAGATGGAAAACCCCAAAAACCTGTTTTTTTCCAAATTCCAGAAATTGCGATACGGAGCGCGCCCCGCCAAACGGGACCGTCCTGTTGCGTACCGAGAGTACCAAAAGTGCGCACGGTATATGCGGATGTGTGGGCTTTCACAAAAACTGATTCAGACGCGTGTGCGCGTCAGAATCAGCCCGTATCCACGAAAATTCCCTATATCGCAACTTTTGCAAAAGTCCTGGGTATTAAGTGCACGCTCGTCAGAATGCGACAAAACTTGCGCCCTGGACTCGTGGTATCGCTCTAGTCCCGTGACCCAATTTTCACACAATTTTGAGACAGTTGACCAAGTCACCTATTGGCGGGCCCTACGGTTGACTTTTTTTGGCAAAATTGTGTTCGGCTCACCAGAATCAACATTTGGACATACCGTGGAGTTTGTACTGACATTTAGAGTTTGTTTGACCTATAATTTGTCCCATTTAGAGACCGTTACCCCTGGCACACTTTTCAATACGAAGTGGCCCACATGTGGAGCCCGCTTTGATCCGAAATTACCGTTTTGCCCCTGTGTCCAAATTGGACGAAAGGGTAGTATTTTATAGCTATTTTGCTTATTCTGGAAACGTTGGTGATGTTTATTTCAGCATCCAGAGACGTTCATTCTGAGGTCGTAGTTTCTGACTCTTGGTGTTTTACATCTGGACGTTACACTCTGCAGCTCTCTTGCCAGGCAAGTATACATTGTCTTGTTGTACTATTTAAATTTTTTATTATTAGTTGCATGTTTATATTATTTAACTGTGCGTGTCCGAGAGAGACTCGAGTGCAGTCAACGAATGCGTTGACGTTAGGACTTGTGTCTGACCTAGTGTCTAGTAGACCCACCTAAAGTTGTGGAGTTATTGGTATGACTCCCCAGGCCTTGACACGTATCATTACACATCACAGAGTGAGTTTATATAGGGATGCGTGCCTCATGCTCGACTGGCCATCGGTGTGAGCAACACGTGTAACGGTATGTAGCTTAGTTCATTATTTCCATAGAGACTTGCATTATAAGTATGAGATGTCCATGTCGTGTTCACGACTTGTATATCTACATTGAACGGGGAGGACGACTTGTAGGCGTATAGGGCACCCACTTTCTTTACACTGTTGCCACACTCGACGGAGTGATATGGACGATATATACTATACTGCTGCCACGTTCTTCGGAGCAATATGGACGATATATTATACAGTTGCCATGCTCTTCAGAGATGGACATTATTATACAGTGCTCGTGTTATAGGGGGAATATGTGGCATATACTAGCCAGTCATGCCGATTGGTGAATTATGTCAGCATATGTCTAGCCTACACTTTCCCATACGCATAAAGTTGTCCTCACATTGCATTCACTTAGATGATTAGCGCACACTTTTATTTATTCAGTATTTACTTTATAGCATGCTTCTATGTATCTTGTTATGTCCCTCTAAGGACCTGGTCCCTTTCCAGGGGTAGATGTTCTTGAGTATTCGCAGGAGCGCAGATCCAGACTGGTTACTTATGTCCCGAGGAGTCCTTTCTTCGAGTCTCAGTGGGTGTGAGTTGTTGTACTTATATTGTTGTATTGCTTGTATATTCTAGTTCGGTAGTGGATTTATTTCCATCCAACTGTCATCTTGAGATACTTTATATAGAGATCTAGTTCATAGATATTGGTATTTACTTATATATGATTTCTGTGGATGAGATTAGTTTATACCCTGTGACTTGTGATAGTTTTACCACTTGTGAATTATTGTTCATAATACAGCGTACGCATGTGTCATGGTTTCCATATATTGGAGTTGCCATATACATGCGGCTGGCATGCTTACATGTCCTAGTCCTACGTATTTTGGGACTGGGGCATAACATGTTTTTAGTGGTGGCCCATGCAGGTCAAGAGCATATTATCTCGGTTACGTTACTGTATCGAGCAAGCCTGCACCTAGGATTAGAGTATAGGATCTCATCCACAATTGACTATCATTCATATTCCTTTCAATCTGTTATATTTAAATAATTGCATCCTGCTTGATTCCTGTACTTCCCTAATAGTTCCTTGAGTATAGCCTTCTCCTAGAGTATAGGAATCTCTGTTACTAGGATAATAATTAGGATAATAATCCTACCAAGAATATAACTAGAATACTGACACATCACTTAGTTTAGATTATTCAATAAACCCTAACATCCCCTTATCTATAGACTGGTTTACCATTATCCCTTGATATAATTATGAATGACTTGAGAGTAGTATGGACACTACTAGAGTTAGTTAGAAAGTTGACCATACTATTTTACCCTAGCATTGAGGAACCAATAGAAATCCAAGGTAGAATATTAGGACCAACCCTAACTTTTATAGTGAGATAGTATTATAGAACTATATATTTAAATTCTTGTCTTGATATTAGCAGACAGTACCCTAGGAAGCCGAGAGGAATGAATATAGTATTTCCTCGATCATACCTTGAACACAGAGATTAGCATATTACCTTCCCCTTAAGAAACTATGACATCATCTAGAGTCCCTCTATTTTAAATTCATATCTTGTTCTTCTGAAAACTTAGTGCTCGCTATAGTTGCGTGACGATTGATTATGTTCTTCTATTCTTCGTCTTTCAATTCGTGCCACCTAAACTTTCTGATTTTAGGCCAAGTAATTTTATCCTACGTTAAGGATATATAGTTTGCTAGGACTATAGTTGTTGTCACTACCACGTTCCAAAAATAGGGGTATTTTCAACTTTTTATATATTATTAATATTGTGGTAGTTATTTTAAATGATTGCATGATATGTGTATTTAATTTAAATAATTGTATAAGATGTGTATTTATATATATTATATTATATGCAGTGTTCTTAATGTTTGAGCTAGTAGACTTGACCTAGAAGCCCACTAGATGAACACCTGACCGAATTATAGGGTTATGAATTTAATTTATTTTATTTAGAATTTAATTATTTGAGGTAGTAATTAATTACCGTAAATTTTATTTAATTATTGCGCCTTACTGTTGATTCGATATTTGGAGCGCTACCCTAGCTTTTGCCTTTCAACAAATTTTACAACCTTGCCCTAGACGTGCCCACCTTCTATTCTGACCTTTTTGTAACTCGTAATTATGCTCTTGTGCTTCATTTTAGCCGCACAATATTCGTCGCGGACATTTATTTAATATCTAAATAAAATCCAACTTTGTATCGTTGTGCGTTCCAATCGAAATTGGAGACAATCTTGACATATTTTTTGCAACCCAAATTAGGGTAATATTCTGCTCTAAGTCTTCTTCACTAATGATATTTGTGTCCCAACCTAATTTTAGTCATATGTATTTCTAATTAATTTTAGAACATCGCTTGCATTATTTCTAATTAAATTAGGGATACCAACTTTGACTAATCCTGTTTTAATTCCAATTTAATCCAAACACCCTATTAATTAAGCCCATACAAAACACACAACACCCTCTCACCCTACAAAACACCAAACACTAATTCCCCCACAAATTTTTCATCATTTTATGTGTCTGTGCAAATACCCAAATTTAAGGGGGCTTATTTACAATTGTTGCATTAGGTGTCAACACCCTATTGGTTCAAACCAAATGGAGAAGTCCTAATATTTGACTAGTCAACCCAACCCTCTCCTTGCATGAATGAATTTCCTCATGACGAATCCTGACCACCCATTCAAAATGGGAGCATCATCACCACACATCCCCACTCACCATCTCCTATTTAATGTCTCTTCAATGCACTCTTCCAAAGCATGCCCTAATCCCCAAACCTAGGAAACAACCCCCACCTCTCTCTCTCCTCCCTCTTCTCCCAATGTAGGAATTTTTTCCCTTTCTCTTCTTCTTCTCTTTTTCTCTTCTTCTTCCTTCTTCCTCTTCACCTATTTTTTTTAGGTTTAAAACAAACCAACTCCACCACTGTTCAGCCCGGCCGGCCCCTCTACTCCGGCAGCACCCGACCAAGCCCCGCCGACTGCCATCACCACCACCCCGCTCCTCCTCACCACTCCACCCGACTGTCATTCTCCCCCGGCTAACCAGTCCATCTCCATATTACTCCCTCCACCACACGAGCACCCGCTCGAGCTACTCCGACCTCCTCCCTACTTCTTCTTCCCCGGCGAGTCAGCACTAGTACATCCCGAGCCTCTCCTTCAGCCGACCTTCTCCCACCTCTCCCCGACAACTCGACCACTGAGCAACTCTCCACCGCCATACATCCCGCCAGCACCTCCTTCCTTCCACCGCATCATCAGAACCACCACCACCATCGTATCATCATCTCCCACCTGAACGCCGGTCGACTTCCCCCGCCTGAAGCCCTGGCCACTCCGTCAACCCGGCGAGCCGCAGCCTTCTTCCCAGGCTGCTGCTGCCATCTGTCCCGACCTCGGCGGCCAAACCACTACTACTGCAACCTCCCTCTGCCTCTTCCCTCCGGCCACGAGCACCACTACCATCGTCATCAACATCTCTTCCCTGCTCCTCCCTGCATCCCATCCTTCCAACTCCGGCCATGCCCCTCAGCCGAGCTCCCCCGCCTGGACTCTCCGGCCACCCTACCACCTCCAATCATCTGCCACCCTTCACCAGCCCCCTCCACCAACACCTTCGTCGCCACCTTCGTCATCGTCACCTTTGCCTTCGTCATCTTCGTCATCCTCGTCGTCGTCGTCATCGTCTTCTTCGTCTTCATCGTCGTCATGGACACAGTCGACATCCCCGTCGTCGTCGTGCACGAGCACAGGTTCGGTCCTCCCCCTCGCGTACACGCACGCGTGTACATACATGAGTGTAATCATGTATGTGTGTAGTATATGTAGGATTCGTATATGTATACGCATATACATATATATAGTATAATTCTCTATTAGTATATATATGTATTCAACAATATATATATTAGTATATACGTATTCATAATATATGTTAGTATATATATATATACATATATGCATGTATATAGTATATGTATTATTTGGTACATATATATTTAAATATAGTATACATATATTTTTTACTGGTATATATATATATATATATATATATATATATATATATATATATATATATATATATATATATATATATTCAGTATACGTATTCTCTTGGATACATATAAATATTGGTCGTTATATATATATATATATATATATATATAAATATGTGGCATATATATTTTTAAATACACACACACACACACACACACACACACACACACACATATATATATAATATAAAATTCTATTTAGTGTATATACACTTATACATATTTTTGTATGTAATTATTTGGTATGTATATATATTTAATTAATGATATATGCTAATTGATGAATGTATTAGGTGACCCGAGTGTAATTACGGATACCCCGTATTTACATTGACCTGTAACCTTGTAAATTGTTAGAAGACTGCCATATGTACACCGACGTACTGGCAAGACCCGTATCACCGATTGTCTGAATTCATAGCAATTACAGACACGATACCCGTACAATTAGACGCACACTTGACCCTAGTTGACCAGTGTAATATCTAGCATAGCCCTGAGTTCATCGTATTTTGTGTATTAGTGTAATGTCTGATACAAATATTATATTTTATGATATGCCTATAGGACTGTTGGATCATCTAGACGATACTCTGAAATAGGACATTGGTACTACCAGCTAAGGACCCAAGGCGAGTACATTCTCTGATAATTTCTAATTATTTGATAATATCTATAATTCCAGTATCTAAAAATATTATATTTGATTCTTGCACTGTGCTACACGGACTAGTATATAGATTTGATCTACAGTCATGAGATGTTACATTGATTATCGCATTGACATTGTACACGACATTGATATTAGACATCGTACATGATATATTGGACATTGATCGTGTATCGTAACGTGTCATGGTTGGATCCACTATACTAGTTGGGGGCGGGGGAAATATTAGTAGATTATGTGATCATACCCAACTCTACATGCATCATAGCTCACCCCACACCTCACATCGGGTGCAGCCTGACCATTACATGCCTTATAGCTGTTATATATGATTAGCCTGACCATTACTTGCATCATAGCTAACCAAATGGTTAGCCTGACCTTACATGAATCATAGCTAATCATATGTAACAAGCCTGATCTTGTCCCAAGCTGATCACATGATAGACCGATATTTTATTTTCATATACTACATCACCTATATATGATATTGTATCTCTTTCTCTTTATTTTATATATGCACTGACTGTACCATATTGCTTATATTGTCTATCTTTTTATATTATTATTGCATTTACTTATTGCCTTCTCTCAGTATATAGCATCATCTATTTATTGTTTTATAGTCCTTATCAATTAAATGGAACTGTTATTTGAGATGTACTTTGCTCCTTCCTGACTGGAAATATTTTTCCAGACTATGCCTTAGAGGACTGGTGTCCGACATTTTATGGACCACGTGGAGAGTAACTGCAGGCTTGGACTTGGTAGTTCAGTTGCGATTCCGGGAGTTTAGCCAGAATTACTAGTTATCTAGTTAGTTTCTTTTAGCAGTCTATTGGTACCAGATTTGTCTCCGGCATACTTTGTTGAGACTTGGATTTATTGTTGAGTTAGATTATTTCTATTTAGACTTGTGTTGTATTTTATTTTATTTCTTCGATATCTTATCGTGCTATAGTTATGTGATTTAGTATATTGATCATATTATATTATGATTATCTGTGTCTCCTTATGGAGTTGAATGTCCATATGAGATTTTTTAGATAGTATCATGACCTTGACAGCATTCTACCGTCGATGCTGCGGTGTAGGCTAGACGTACCCACGTACTCGTGCCCCAATTCCGGGTGCGGGTCGTGACAGTTGTAACCTTAAACTTTGAATTATGTGCTTGGTAGTTAGAACTTGATAGTTTGAGTTATTCCTTTGGATTGTGATCTAATTATTCTTAGTTTTAAATCACGTAACATGTACACATCTCAATACAAGTTATATCCTATTTCACTTGAGAGCCAGTAACCCTTCCATTCTCAATATTGACACCTTTGTTCTATGAGCATGTTGATTAAGACTTAAGATGACCATTACCTATATAATGCAATAGGAGACCCCAATAAGTACCAAGATCTTTTCCTCATATACCCCAATAGGAGTTCATACTTTATTTATAAGAATAAGGTTATTTTGTAGATTTCCCTTAAGACTGTCACAATATTAGTTATAATTTCAAGTTGGATAGTATGTCTCACAACCTTGTATCACATAGTCCTCTTGACTAATTATTGAAGTATAACTGAATGACCTTAACTATATACTAGCATAAGACGATAGTGTTTATTCGGACTGAAGAACTTAGAGGCACAAACCCCTATTTGGTCGACTAGCGACTTAGACAAGGAGTAGTATGACAACTGTAGAGACTGTACCTTATTTCATCATGATCTAGCGCATTTATATTTTATATACTACCTTGACTTATGCTGCTATTTTTATAGCCTAGTTTTGCAAGCTTATTTTTTTTATCGAGCTTGTTCACGATATATGTATTAGTGGATGCATACATTAATACATTTTAGAATCAGCATATTAAGGTCTAGCTAACCTTTGTGCGCTTGGTTCGTCCTTCGCATAACTATTTTACGTGGATTGAGATATATAGTGTCTAGTAGACGAATATACTTGCCCTCTAGACATGCCTGAGCATATCGTATCAGTTACATAACTATACTGATACGAGCATGCGAATAAGGATTTACCAAATAGGATTTCAATCCACAACTGCCTTGACAATTCCTATTAAATTCTTTAAACGCCTTGATCCCCATACTTCTATTCTATTACCTCTCCCTTGAACTCTTTATTATTGATCTCCGTCTTCCCTTATTTCGGAAAGACAAAACCTCGTGCTTGGTATACGTTTGATATACATATAGTACTAGATATACCCATAGGCCAATCATATTATTTGGTGACTATCTTTTATAATTGATTAAGGGCATATCATATATGATATAATTGGTATTAAAGTTTTGAAGATTGAATCACATGAGTAAATAAATTAAGGAATATTTTCTTAAGTATATAGCCTTATATGATAGATGGGTAAATTCTAAGTTGGGTAGAAGTCACATTGTTAATTTGAGGTTAAATTCTTTTAGATTGTGGCCAAACAAGATTATATTGGGAGATTCACGTCATTTTAATTTTGAATTTTTTTAAAAGAAGGATTAAGATAATTATGATTTAATGATAAAAAAACTTTGATTTGGCGAACCAAACCTTTATACTTGGGCATATGATTTAAATTGAAGGATGAATCATTGATTTAAATCTTGAGGACAATGAATGGAACTCTAAACATGAACAATTGGTGGATTGAATTCCAAAATTGAGGATTTGAATTAAAAGTTAAATTTTGATGGCTGGATTACCTATTTGAAATATTGAGGATGTGAATTGAATTAAATTTTTTTTTGAAGAATACAATATTTATAAGAGAAAATAGGAATAATATTGGATTATAATTGTTTTTTAAAGAAGATTATGATAGTTGGAGATCGTGATGTGAAAATTGATGGGGGCTATTTCAAACTTGAAGATGTCATATAGATTTAGCTTAAATTTGGATGTGATTATTAAAAAATCGAGAAGAGGTTACAATATTTTGATTAAACAGAGGTTACCTTAATTTCGAAAGTGATTGCGATGGATTAGAATATATTTTTAATTTTTTGGAAGAAATTGTGATTGACTTGTCTTATATGCGAATGTGAGAGAATTAACAAATTATGCCTTATTTTAAATTCGAGGAGGAAATTATTATTTTTTGTTAGGTTGATTGTAAACCCTCCCTTATCCAAAATTTGGCCTACTTGGCTTAGATAGAGAGATTAGGGCTAATTAGAATCCAATTAGAAATAGAACACGACATTTTGTTAATTATACAAGATTTATATCACTTAGAGCACCTTACCGTTGCTTCGATAATTGGAGCACTACACTAGCCATTGCCCTCCTGCAAATTTTACAACCTTGTCCTAGACGTGATCGCCTACCATTCTGACCTTGGTATAACTTATAATTATGTTCTCTTGTGCTACATTTTAGTCGCACAATATTCGTCGCGGACATTTATATTTAATCCTAAATAATTTTAACTTTGTATCCTTGTGCGTTCCAATCAAAATTGGAGACACAATCTTGACCCGTTTCATACAACCTAATTTATGAAAATATTCTATTCCGAGTCCTCTATGTCCATGACATTTGTGTCCCACCTAATTTCATTCCCATGTCAATTGGAAAATCATGGAGTGTAGGATGGAGGAAGGTGCAGAATAAGCTGCAAATCTCTATCTTATACCATCCTTGACTTTCTAGCATGGTTTAGTTTTAATTTCGAGGACAAAATTTTTATAAGTTGGATAGAATGTAAAACCCCAAGTTCTGAAAACCGTATTAAATATTTTAATTAATTACTTAATTGATTTATATGGTTTAGTAGCTAATTAGTAGAAATAGGATTTAGTTAATTTTTATATTTAGGTGTTTGTGCAATAGGGGATTTATGGAGCAATTATAATTTTTTCTTAATTATTTACATGTAGGAGACCCTGTGGATAATTGACAAATTTATGTATGCACCAACATAAAATTTTAGAATTTTTTATATAAATATATACAAATATATATATAACTACTATATTTCCCAAACCCTAACCCTAAATTCTTTCCCTCCCCTGAGAGCCACGACCACCGCCTCCAGCCCAGAGCCGCCGCAGAGCCAGCACCGCCCGCCGCCGTTTGCGACACCCATGCAAGCGCACGCCGCACAACAAATCTCTACAACTTACCTGTGTTCACGCCCTATTTTTTGTCACCTCGCTCGACCAAACTCGACCCCGTCTTCATCTGTATGATCCTCACCTATCCCCCTTCCAATCCTGTAGATTAGTTTTCATCGTACAGCGTGCAAATCTAGGTAAAAATTGACGCCAACTTTAGGAAAACCTATATTTTTATATTTCAGAAAATCTGTTGTAACTAGCTATGTTCACGGATTCGTATCTCCCACCACAGAGATCCGATTTCGGTTTTTCTTTTTGGTATGCGAAGACTACTTAACTAGTTTATTTCCTGTCAAATATAATAATTTATTAATTGCTGTGTGTAGAATTAAATTAGATAGAAAACCCCGAAAACCTATTTTTTCCTAAATTCTAGAAATTATGATACAGAGCGCGCCCAGCCAAACGGGACAGCCCCGTCGCATACCGAGAGTACCAAATGGTGCACGCTGTATACCCGGATGTTTGAGCTTTCGCAAAAACTGATTCGGACGCGTGTGCGCGTTGGAATCAGCCCGTATCCGTGGAAATTTCTTGTATCACAACTTTTGTAAAAGCCCTGCGTATTTAGTGAACGCACGTCAGAATATGACAAAACTTATGCCACTGGACTCGTGGTATCGCGCTGGTCCTGTGACCCAATTTTTACGCAATTATGAGATAGTTGACCAAGTCGCCTATTGGCGGGCCCCACGGTTGACTTTTTGGGCAAAATTGTGTTCGGCTCACCGGAATCCACATTTGGACATAACATGGAGTTCGTACTGACATTTAGAGTTTGTTTGACCAATAATTTATTCCATTTAGAAATTGTTACCCCTCGCACGCTTTTCGATGAGAAGTGGCCCACATGTGGAGCCCGCTTTGACCCGAAATTACCGTTTTGCCCCTGTGTCCAAATTGGACGAAAGGGTATTGTTTTTTAGCTATTTTGCTTATTCTGGGAACGTTGGTAATATTTATTTCAGTATCCGGAGATGTTCATTCTTAGGCCGTAGTTTCTGACTCTTAGAGTTTGACATCTGGACGTTACACTCTGCAGCTCTCTTGCCAGGCAAGTATATATTGTCTTGTTGTACTGTTTAAATTCTATATTATTAGTTGTATGTTTATATTATATAACTGTGCACGTCCGAGAGAGACTCTGTTGCAGTCAACGAATGCGTTGACGTTAGGACTTGTGTCTGACCTAGTGTCTAATAGACCCACCTAAAGTTGTGGAGTTATTGGTATGAATCCCAGGCCTTGACACGTATTATTACACATTACAGAGTGAGTTCATGTAGGGACGCGTGCCTCATACTCGACTGGCCATCGGTGTAAGCGACACGTGTAACGGTATTTAGCTTAGTTGTTTATTTCTATAGAGACTTGCATTATAAGTACGAGATGTCCACGTCGTGTTTACGACTTGTATATCTATATTGGGCGGTGAGGACGACTTGTAGGTGTATGGGACACCCACTTCCTTTACACTACTACAACACTCGACGGAGTGATATGGACGATATATATTATACTGCTGTCGTGTTCTTCGGAGCGATATGGACGATATATTATACAGATGCCATGCTCTTCGGAGATGGACGTTATTATACAGTACCAATGTTATAGGGGGCATATGTGACATATAATAGCCAGTCATGCCGATTGGTGAATTACGTCAGCATATGTCTAGCCTACACTTTTCCATACACATAAAGTTGTCCTCACATTACATTCACTTAGATGGTTAGCGCTGTTTGATGATAAACGAAAGAATAAAACTAGGTTTATACGAAACCCTTTCTTTGCTTACAAACAAGAAAAAAAAGTACAATTAATCCTATACGAGGATGTTAAGTACAATAAAAATGATTCTGGGAAAAAATTGCTATAGGAGTCTGATATGCGGTCGATCACTTTGTCCCTTGGACCACACGATGATGAAGAAGTGCTGTAGAAGAAGAAGAAGCTTCAAATATTGTAGGAGGGATTGGATTGTGCTCTGTCTCTCTCTCTGATATCTTGATCTCTTTCTTTTCCCACCCCTCGACCCTGACTCCTGTCACCGGAGTTCTCTATTTATAGAGCTCAGTCACAGTAACTGTCCAGTCGGTGTAGGAGCACAACTGTAGAAAAAGTTGCACCTTTTATGCGACGGTTATAATAACTGCTACCCACGTTTGAATGATCTCCTGAATCAGCATGTGACGCGTGTCACATTATGAGGTAACGCGTATAACTGCTTCTCGAAGATCATGACATGCAAGCCACGTAGGTAACTGCCCCTCGCGTAAAGATGGTTGGCATAAAAGCCAAATAATTGTCTTGTTGGCATAAAAGCCAAATAGCTGTCTTGTTGGCATAAAAGATAAATAGCTGTCTTGTTGGCGTAAAAGCCAAATTCTGTGTAAAGCTTGATGCTTTGCAAATATAGCCTGAGTTGGCGTATTTCGAGGAGATAGCATACGGCGTACTCCTATAGTTGAAAATAGCCTGGTTGGCGTAAAATGTCAGGATAGTGATGTGAGCGTATTAGCCCTAGTTTTTGTAATACCCCGTTCCGCTCAAGCGGACTTCCGTCTCAAACGGCAAAAGTGCAGCTGTCCCGACCCGCTTTGCCTCGATCAAGAAGCAAAGGATATCCAGACTTGTCCCTACAGGAATCCGGCTTAGGCTTTCAGAGGCTCGCTCGGCGTATCGCTCTACCGAGGCGAATCATCGCTAAGGTGGGTGGCTACGGTAAACTTGTCTTTGCTTAGCCAGCACACATAAAAACTGAAATATTCATGCTAGTCGCTAGGTGATAACCCTCTGCATGCTAATAAATCCAACGCACCTAGCTAAGGGAATAATCCTAACTGGTATTGCTTGCTAGAACATGGAAATGAAATACTGCTTATATATTCAGACCCTCGCATGCTAAGTCCCTTAACGGTTTCAATTCTCGGCTTACCTTCGGGCCCGAGCAACGTGCCTGCTTATGTACCTAGAAATGCATGCTTGTCTGCTTGAATGTTGCCGTGTTTTCATCCAACTCCGGAAGACTACTCAGTAGTCATTCCGTGTATGATTGACCCTGCAAGTATCCAGGACCGTTAGGTCACCAGGCAGCCCCGAACCAGGGGAATGCATCAAGACAAGATATTCACTGTACAGAATCATGATTCAAGTATCCCGTGTACTCGTGTACTCGTGTTCCCGTGCACTCGTGTTCTCGTGTTCTCTTGTTCAAAGTGCACGCATGTTCTCGTATTCTCGTGATAATTGGAATAACCCAATGTCTTGTATGTCACGGACAACTCGGACCCGTGGTATTGTTCCACGGACGGTCACCGGGGCACCGGGGCTGATCCGATCCGGATAGAACTCGTGTGTAGTCTTCGTGTTCGGGACTGGGTAGCTTGCAGCACATCGTGTACTCTTGTAGCAAGCTATCCTTGTCCCCGGCTACGTCCATAATGGCTTTGCCAGCGACCGTGTTCATATAGATAAGTCATCCTCGCTTAGCGGCTATCCGCGTGCGAGTTACTGCATTGTATAAATGAACAACTAAACACCTGAACGATCATGTTAAACGACCCTCCTGTTTGCATATGCTATGCCTCCTGAATGTTATACTTGCCCGTGCTTGAATTAACGATGTTTGCCACAATGTTTGCCTTGGACAGGGAAGGAGATGGTAAGTTGGTAAGTCCCGCCGTATTTCCTCTAACATCGCACGGTGCACTGCCCGACACGATAGGCTATTCAATGTTTGCATGAAACTGATCCTAAGGCAACTAGAAAGACAACTTAATAGTTGTGCACGGAACCTGTATTACGTGTTTGGATTTGTCGAGCGGGCGAGTAGCTTCCCCACCAGTGCATTCAATGTACTGATAATCCACCAGTTTGTATGCAGGGTGCGGGAGAACCTCGTTCGGTGCGGACGCCTCCAACGTGCGTGCTAAGGCCAGGAGTTCCCTCTGAAGCCTTGCAATGGCGCGTCCGGAACAGAAGCACATATACAAGACATAATGTTGGAGCGTCGCCTGACCATCGCCTGTACATTCATTTCACAGTTGTAGCCACTTGGCACGCTTTTACTGTTTCAGAGAGAGGCTTGAGCGACTTATAATCTCGGCTATACGCCGCCTGTAACACAAGTTTATATCAATAAAAGAGCTTGCTTTACTTCAATTTATGTTTCAATGCTTTCGCTATATTTGTCAACTCAGTGAACCTGTTATCGATCGCCTATGCGTTCATGACTCCGCTGCACTCGGACAATCTGTGCGACTCTGTGGCTTAGAACTCTTGCCGCCAGCCAATGAACCATGGCCTTGCACGGGCGTGGATCACGCTCGTGCGGCATCATGCCCGGATGGGTTAAGCGATCGTTCCACGGGAGCGCTGGCGAGGGTGATTCCCGCCTAGCGGGAACGGCCGATTTGCCTGCGGGAGATCGGGGCGTGACAGTTTTAGCTCTCCCAGTTTATTAAAAATAGAACAAGATCTCGTGTATTAAATGCAGAGATCTGCCCCCATCTCGCGCATTAACTGCAGCGATATGCCTCGAGTTCTGTACGAAGAACTGCTTTTGACGTGGCGTCTGATTTCGTTTCATCTTGAGCGTAAAAACTCATCTCTGCCTGTGTAGAATAGGCAGCATATTCATTGAATGCGTAAAAACGACTTGTATCAAGGGTATGTCACTAAATGACAGTCTGGGTCTCTGTGCAGAATCATCATCACAGTCATCCTCTCGATCGTCGTGCAGTACTCTTTGTCAGGAGTCAGGTTCACTGTTTTGTCTGACAGGTTCATTCGAGAAATACGAAGAGTTCCTCATACAACTTTACGCTGCATTAAAAGCAGATATATTTTATGTCGGAGGGAGGTGTAGAAACCTTTTTACACCAAAACGGCCTGGAACTGCTGCCTTACGCGGACTATTCTGAAGCCAGATTTTATGCCACACAGCGCTGAAGCTCTGTTTTACGCGTTCTTCAGGTATGTTGGGGGTTTTACACGTATAATTTCCCAGCGTATTTTTCATTCTTCTACAAGACCCCCTTCAAAGTTTTTAAATTCCTTGTAATTTGAAATACTTTGAATGAAGCATGAAGTGGTCAAATTTGACTCATTCTTCGAGGCTGGTTTCCTGGCGATATTTAAGTAGTTGTTGGGATTTGGTATGTTCTCTTCTACCTATATAAAGGCAAACGAGTGAACCTGTTTTTCCATACTTCCTTCACCACAAAGATGGTCGCTGAGATTCTTTGGGCTGCACTGAGAAAGAAGAAGATTATGCTTTTCCAGCATGTAAGGAGCCGTAAAAAAGAGGCGTCTTCGAGCAAATATCCTCTGCAACCATGGATCATGGAAGGATATCATAGCTTCCTTTGCTCGGGATAATCAGCAATTTTATATGGCAATTCGTCCAAAAGAGAGGAAGGGTCTCATCGGACCACACAGCTTGGTAGCTGTATTTTCCCCTATTATGAAGCTGGACTCTGGTGGGCAGCTTGACTGTGTCTTCCAGTATTGTGTTGGGTCTGAATCCCTAACACAATTCTAGGTGTAGCCGCCATGGCGTATGAAGGGGGCTTGAATAATTTAAACATGCCCAGTTCTGTATCCTCCCGCCATTAACCATTTTCTTGTTCATCGGCCCAGGAAGTCGATGAAGTGCCATAGAAGAAGAAAAAGATCTCCATCAAATGAGAACCTGGCGCAATAGATTCCCATCGTGATCTTGAGTGTTAATGAATAATCCTTTGTAAAAAGGATTTCCATCATATGTAATCATGAAAGAATAAAAAATCCTTTGTAAACTAGATTTCCATCATATGTAATCATGATTAATAAACTTGTCTTCTCTTACGCATTGCTGATTTGCCATATTTGCTGTGAGGAAGTCTGATAATATGCAGCTTCAATACGTCTGAATAATTTTTTACGCTGACTCTGATAAACGCTTATCCGGTCACGTCCCGACGTTTACGCGTAACGTAAGATGCGTGAAAAGCTTTTTAGCATTAAGTTGTCCTGGAGACCCAACTGTCATGCTGTTTTTGGACGAGGAGTCGCATAGAATTCTTAATTGTCACTTCTCTGATACGAAGAATTTCTGTTCAGAATATCATCTTCAAGAATGGTTTCCCAAAAATTCCCCAAACAGGGCAAGGACTGTCTGCCGAACAGGCAATACTTGAACTTAGATGTTAAGGATTTTAGCTAGACTTTGAATGAACTTCCAATGGCCCAAGAAGAAGAGTCATCTTCAATGCTGACATCTGTGTGTTTCAAGCACTTGGAATGTTTTGTAGCCAAAAAGGAGCATTTTCTGCGTAAACCCTTGTAATTAGCCATCTGTAGCTTCTGAGCGTAGGATCGTAGATCTGTAGCTTTTGAGCGTGAGACCGTAGATTTGTAGCTTCTGAGCGTGAAACCGTAGATTTGTAGCCTCTGAGCGTAAAAGCTTCTGAGCGTAAAACCATAGATTTGTAGCTTCTGAGCGTAAAATCGTAGATTTGTAGCCTCTGAGCGTAAAAGATTCTGAGCGTAAAACCATAGATTTGTAGCTTCTGAGCGTGAAATCGTAGATTTGTAGCCTCTGAGCGTAAAAGCTTCTGAGCGTAAAACCATAGATTTGTAGCTTCTGAGCGTAAAATCGTAGATTTTTAGCCTCTGAGCATAAAACTATAGATTTGTAGCTTCTGAGCGTAAAATCGTAGATTTGTAGCCTCTGAGCGTAAAACCCTAAATTTGTAGCCTCTGAGCGTAAAACCATAGATTTGTAGCCTCTGAGCGTAAAACCGTAGATTTGTAGCCTCTGAGCATAAAATCTGGATCCGTTACGCAGCATGACTGTCCGTCTTCTTTTTCAAATGATAGGCTGACGTGGTCCCAAATCATAACCGACTATTAAAAATCAGATTTGGTTAGGGATTCGAAGAGTTATCTGAACTCTATAAATAGTCGAAGGTCTTGCGAGAGAAAAAAAACCCTTCATCTGTTTCTGCAAAACCCTTTCTTCTGAGAACTCTTCATCTTCGTCTATTTTCTGAGAACTCTGAGTTTTGCCATGGCACCAAAATAGACCTCCGTCTCTAAGGGAAAGAAAGCCGCTTCCTTATCTCGCTCCTCTGCTTAAGCACGAGCAACCCCTGCTAGGCCAAGCGAGCCTCATTCTGAACAAAGTGCTCCACCGTCGAGCTGCGCTCTGGGCATCACAGGTAAAGATTTCAAGAGGAATAGAGAACCTTCCACACACGTTGTACGTGTATGCGCAATAATACGCCCATATTACTAATGTGTCAGCATAAAACTCTATATTTTTGCAGTCTGGCGTAAAAACTCAGACTGTCAAAATTTGGCGTGTACTTCAAATTTTGAGTTTTATGTGCTGGATATAAATTCCAGCATAAAAACTCAAATTTTGGCAGTCTGGCGTAAAAACTCAGACTGTTAGATTTTGGCCTATACTGCCAACCTTGAGTTTTACACACTGAAAAATAGATTCCAGCGTAAGACTCAAGTTTTTGCAGTCTGGCATAAAAGCTCAGACTGTTAGGCTTTGACGTACACTATAAGAGTGTAGCGTCTAGCGTAAAACTGACTTGTTTTCTTGCTTCTTGTAGTGGACCTACAGATCCCTCCTTTGGCTGAAGTGATGGGCTCTGCTGTTGGGATGCTGAGTTCCAATTATCTGGAGGACTTGTCCCATGTGACATTCCCCATCTCTGAAAATGAGTATCCTCAAGAAAGGGGGATTCTGATCTCGTCCCAAGGAGAACGAATGCTGCTGAGTATGATCAGTGGGGAGCCCCTGACATATATAGACGACACTGAATATAAGAAATCAGGTTTCTTATTTGGGGATGTTATCGATAAACAATCCCAGACAAAGCCCAAGAAGGAATATTGGGTATTTTTTGCTGAGGGCACGGTCATGTATCTGCCGAGGATGTCTAAAGATTACCCTATCTAAGCATTCTTCCATGCCACACATCATAGGAAGATGATGTGGACTCTGACTCCAGATCTTTATGGGCGGCCAGGGAAGATCTCATACAAAAAAGGATTGAACCGAGGAGCCTTTATGAGCAGTCCTTCAGGCCCTGTCATGCCTTTCAGAGGATTACTACCGGCCAGCGTCCCGAGTGAAGATACTTCACTGATCCAGCCGGTTCAAATAACGACTTTCTGCAATGACTTTATGGGGCAGGAAGGAGTGTACCCCAAGGTTAACCCTCGCACCAGTGGATGGCTTAGCCCCGAGAATCTTCGATGGGCCAGTTTAACTGCCTGGGCCCTGAAGCACTTCCAGATGGAGCTGGAGAGTATGGGCTTGTTTGCGGCTGTGAGTGCCACTAGTGTTGGGTTGCCTCTTAACCCCAACTTGTTCTTAGCTTTGATGGATCGATATAATTCGCTCACTGGGACTTTTGCCACTCTGCTAGGTGAGTTGGGCTTAGTCCTTCATGAGATGGCAGAGATTTCAAAGCTGCCAATGGGAGATACTCCTTATGAAGAGTACGTTCCCACAAACAGGGAGCTGAGGGATACAAACCCTCGGACAGTGGCAGTATATCAGGAGCTGATGAGCCACTATCTCGCATGCACCACCTTCTATAAAGAGCCCTCTGATTTGGCCCACATTAACAAATGGGTATCCTACCTCTTCTTCCATCAGGCCAGAAATGCTAAACCGGACAAAGTTGTAGATAGCCGAGATAAGCCTTTGAACCTCCTGAGCATGCTTAGTGCCGACACGGTCGATGATCTTATTGAAGACGCAGGGGCTTCAGATTATATTCTCGATGAGGAGATAGGGGATTATCCTGCAGGCACTAAAGCCTTCAGTTATATGAGGCATTGTCGCAAGCCTCTGTCAAAGGAAGCTCAACTGGCTGGCTTTCTCTCTGTCTGGCTACGCCGATGGGTATTGCCTGACATCGCGTCTGCGGATCGCATTTATCGCAATACCATATGGCCCGCAGTTTGTTTGGTGTTTGGAGCAAGACTGGGCCATTACTGATGGGCTGCTTGCAGATGATACACAGCGTGAAGGATTTCCCAGAGTGGAATTGCCATTCTTATATCTAATGGGATGGTTAATCCTTCACAACACCAGAGTGATGTCTCCCGGCTCTGCCAGCGGTTCGGGAAATAACTTCTTGTTGAATTACAAGAATTCCTTTTGGAATGTGACTAGCGTCATAGATTGTCGGCGAGCATTAAATTTTGCCATGGTTGGAAGCTCATCTGTACCGTTCCCCCTGTACATATCAATCAACAGGGGAAGAAACTTCAGGATATAGGTCAGTGGAAGACTATTCTTTCTTCTAAAGTCTTTTACTGGTTGGTCTGCATTAGACCTTTCCATCTGCTGTACAGAAGTGAGGACCACTGCTATTTGGAGCCTTATCTGCCCAGCCGGTTCGCCAGACAATTTGGGTACGACCAGTTGCACGTGGGGAATCCTATCATCAGCTTCAAGTCCAAAGGTGGACTTATTGATGGAGCTAGAGGATGGCGGTATTTCATCATGGGTTGTACTGGTACAATTTTTGCTGTGCCTGCGACTTCTGTCTCTACGGAGTTGCGCATTCTTCACTTGTACGCGCAGTTTTACGCGTCCATTAATACCTTCCATCGTGATTTTGATGTATATGAAAGTTTCAGGATGCCCTCCCATAAGTCTACTGGAAGAGAGGAGATCTCATCCGTCTTCTCTAATAAAGGTGAAGACACTACTGGTGCAGACAATTTCTTGTTGATAATATCGAGAGGCGTAATAGCTCCGCCAGCAGAGCCTCTCGTTATCTCCAATAAGCGAAAGGCTTCCACTCTGAAAGAGCCTCCCCCCGCAAGAAGAAGATGGTCAGAGGTCCTAAAAGGACTTCCACCAAGGGGGCCTCTAGGAGCGAGCCTGTTGTTTCCCCTGTTGGGGATGATTCTTTGATCAGAGGTCCTTCGCCTTTTAGAGAGGGAACCTCTACAGTTCCGGCTGGCAGTGCTGGAGATTCTTTGCTCGCGATCGCTGCCGCTACTACCGCTACTGGTAGTGTTTCTAGATCGCCTTCGAGACCGAGCATAATAAGAATCAATGTACCTTTATCCAGACAAATAATAGGAATAATCCCTCTTTCGTCTGTAAGTATTTCCAGCGAGATTCTACCCAATGAACCTCGAGTGGATCTGGGTGATGACTGGGATGACTATCCTCAAACGTCAGTTGGTGCACCCTCTTCTCCAGGTATGACAGCTTGTTTAGCATCATTAAGAAATAATTTAACTATACAGGCTGCAGACGCAACATACATGCCATCGGCCATGGGTAAATGTTGTCTTTACGCTTCTTTCAGGAAAAATTAACATCAAATTGATATTAACTTTCTTTTGTCTTCTTTTCAGGCAAAGACATCTCTGGGGAGGGCGGAGTTGACACAACTTCTGACTTTGTTGCAGATCCTGTTAGTGAAACGGCAGTGCTCGATGTCGAAGAAGCATGCTTTGAAGCTGTCGATCTTTCATCCGCAACATTCACGGGTGTCATCCCTCCAGTAGCAGTTCAAACAACATCAGAGGAGGATGAGCCCATTATCTCGACTGTGCCTCCTTTATTGAGTATGCCATCAACTTCAACCGTTGCTGGAGTCTCTTCTTTTGTCGTGCCATCTGTTGAAGCAACGACTGTGGCGACATCCTCTACAGTCCTTCCGGATAGGAGATTTACCGATATGGCAGCCACTCCCAGCATACATTCGATCTTTGCTACGCTAGTTGAACAATATACTAGCATATTCTACCATACTTTGAAAGAATTGATATCCATGGTGCTGGAGAAGAACCTAGGCTTTGATGCTCTGAAGATGTCCTCCAAGCTTACGGTAGAGCCGATTAGAAATTTCAATGACGCTGAAAGAGCTGATGCGCTAGAGCAAATAGTTAATGGTTTAGATCAACCCATTCACGAATATTTGCAACTATCCCGAGGCAGCAACGATGACCTGGTTCAAGCTGAGTATGACTCTCTGACTGCAGAACTTGCTGAGCAAATAGAATCTCTAAACAAATCCATCCAGGAACAGCAGCAAGAGATGGATAAAGAGCAGGTTGTCTTGGTAGAGGTTATTCCTCAGCTGACTCAGTACTAGGCTGAATGTAAGGGAAATGAAGCGAGGGTTCAAGAATTGAAAACTGAACTCGCTCAGGCAAGGGAGAGGCTTCTCAAGACATCGGTAGTTCGTGATGTATTTGAGGGCCAAGTGAAGACTGCTCAGCAGAACTTGACACATGCGGGTGTCATCCACGCAAGTTTTGTTAATTCTTTGTCCGAACTATCTCGCTTGAGCAACGATGAAGCAAGGCTGGGACGGGCTCGTGCTAACATTTTGAACTCCCGAAATGAGAGGATGGCTGCTTTGGCGCGACAGATTCACGATTTAAATGCTCCTCCCCTGTCATGCCCCAGTCCCAAAATATATGGAACCAGGCCACATGGCATTGGCCAGCTGACACGTCTCCAAGGATATCCCAATTTAATGGATCCTGGCAAAGCGTGCTACGCTGTCCTAAATCTAACAAGTCTAATATAAACAACAGGCAGTGTCTAATCTCATCCACAAATAACAAGTAAATACTGAAATAAAAGACTAGAATATAAGGACATAGTCGAATGACATAATACAACTGAAATATGTCTGGTGGGAACAAACCCACTTCAAATGTTGGAGATAAAGTACTGATAGTCCGAAAATAAAGTACTAAAAATAAGAGTGACTGGAACAACTGCTAACTAGGTAAGGAGCTCCAGTCATAGGCGGAAGGCCTACCAATCTGATCAGGGGTACTCTGATGGAAGGACCTCTAGCTCCTCGTCTAGAGCAAACCTCGTCTCCACACCTGGCCCGTAAACTATGGGATAAAAGGCCTCGTCCAGATCTGGAAGATAACCAGGTCCTCAGAGGGACGTAACAAGATACAATGCATGCCAGATATAGTACTGAATAAAAGTAAAGAGAGGTGTGCTAACCATCTAAGTGAATGCAATGTAAGGACAACCTCGGAACGTATAAGTAGGTGTAGGCATAACATCCAACGTCCTCTAGAGTGTGGTATCTGCAACATCCATCATTCCGAAGAATGAGGTATCTGTATATATGTAACGTCCAATATTCTAAGGGACGTGGTATCTGCAATGATATATACATCTGTACCGCTCCGAAGAGTGGGGTATCTGAATAAAGGAAATCATCGGATCCGTGGCTCCTCTCGATACTACGGAGTCCGATGGGTGTATCCCATACGTCCATCAGTTGTCCTCCCCGCCCAATGTAGATACGCAAGTCGAATACATGACTTGAGTGTACCGTATCTAGATGTCAAGTCTCAATTAACTATATTACTCTAGAATACATGCTAGTCCTTGATGCATGTCGTACATACCGATAGCGAATCGGGTACGCGGACCCGCATCCCAATATGAATGTACCATCGCGATACGTGTATAGTGCCATGGTCAAGGAAGATATCAAAATATCCTCACAGTCGAAGGTGAGTCAGCTAGCATCTAGGTCTAGTACACTATTCATCGACGCATTGTCGACTGCACCCGAGTTAATCTCGGACGCACACAGTTCATGTATATTTGCAACATTTAATATTTAATTTTAAGCAGTAATCCAGCAAGGTATACTTGCCTGTCCCGGGTAGCTGCAAAATCCAAAGCCCTGCTCCTGATGCCTCGGCGGTACTGTCCAGCAGTCCTATATATGATATAGTAATGACACTATTAGTCGCTACAGCAACACGACTAAACACTCTACTTGTATCTACAGCTGTCAAGGGTTAGGACTGTATATATATATAGTTATACTAGTATATACACATACACTAAATCATATTTAATTATATTAGAATAATATATATGTTTAGTACAAAAATAGTACTTAAGTATTAATTAGTATATACTAATTATACACACAGTAAATATGTATACATAATTGGTAATATCATAAATTCATATATATATATACATATATATTTAGATGGAAAATATATACATAAATTTATATATACAACATAACAAGGGTATATAAAATGTATACACATACATGTAGGCTATATATATATATATATATTTATACATATTAGAGGGGTTAATACGTATAAGTATTTAATACATACTAATATACATAACATTTCTTAATTTCCAGAAAATATATCTAAACTCAATATATTTATATTTAATATTTTTCATATAATAAAAATATACATACATTCATACATACATACATACATACATACATACATACATACATATATACATATGTATAAGTTCCTAATATGAAGATTTAATACAAAAATTAGTATTATATTATATATATATTACAAAATCACAGAAATTATTATTACTATATAAAACAGTATATAAGCTATAATTACAGAAAATACCTATTATACAAAAATATACATATAAGTATTAATGAGTACACTGAAACGTATACGTACATACATGTACTTATAGATATTTTTTTATAGGTATAACAAATTCATATATATATGTTACCATTTATATAATACTAAAAACAGTAAATTTTTATATAATACGGTATTTATACAGAAGGTATAAATACACATATTATTAATACAGAATATTATTCTATTTATACGAAAATACTCATAAACTAACCTAATACTCATGCACATAGAAATACGTATACAAATAAGGATAAATATACATAAAATAATATACTGGATCGTACCTCGGGTCGAGGGTGTCACGACCCGCACCCGGTTTAGGGGCACGAGTGCGTGGGTACGTCCAGCCTACGCCGCAGCATCGGCGGTAGAACGCTGTCTAGGTCATGTAACTATCTAATCGAACTCACGTGAATACCCAACTCCATAAGGAGACGTGGATATCATAAAATAATGTTAGAAATACTCAATCACATAAACTAAAGCACGATGAGATATCAAGGCAAGCAAGAAATATAAGACAAGTCTAACGACAAAATAATCATACCTGCAATCATTAACTTCCAATCCTCAAGTGTGTCAGAAACCAGTCTACTAAAGTCACAGTCTGGAAAAATATTTTTCAGTCAGGAAGGAGCAAAGTACATCTCTAAATAGCAGTTCTATATTAATGATATAAACTATGTAGCAGTTCTAGATGGAAATATATGAGAAGCATGTATAGGTACGAGAAATAATAGAAATACTAGAAATACTGTAAGTAAATGCAGGAGAAGAAACAATATGTCCATGAGCAAGAACCTATGACTAAGTGTATGAGTACTAGCTTTAACATATGATCGGCTTGGAAATTTGATCAGGCTGGTTACATGTGATTAGCTATGATTCATGTAAGGTCAGGCTAACCGTTGGTTAGCTATGATGCATGTAGAGGTCAGGCTAATCACACGTAACAGCTATGAAGCATGTAAATGGTCAGGCCGCACCCGACGTGAGATGTGGGGTGAGCTATGATGCATGTAAAGTTGGGTATGATCACATATCTACACTAAAATACTCCCCAACCCCCGACTGGTATAGTAGATCCAATCATGGTACGCTATGGCACGGGATTCCCTAGGGAGGTAGCAAGTCTCCCCTGAAATTAGTGTCTGTACATGCACAAGATAACAAGGAAACAAGTCTTGTACAAGTTACACCATAAAAAAGAAATAATATCTCAGGACGAGATCCGTATACACCAATCCGTGTAACCAACGTGTCAAGAGCATGTACTCGCCTTGGGTCCTTAGTGAAACTAATCAGAGAATGTACTCGCCTTGGGTCCTTAGTTGTCAATACCAATGTCCTGTCCCAGAGTATCGTCTAGAGAAACCGACAGTCCTATAAACATATAATAATATCATTTGTATCAGATGCTACACTAACACACAATAGAAATACCCTGGCCTCAGGGCTATGCCAGGCATGGCTCTAGTCAACTAGGATCATCTAGTAGGGGTACGCATATAAATACATATTTACTCTCAAAGTATATACCAATAAAAATGTATATAATATATATATAAGTGTCTATTAGTAATTGTACAAAATACGTAAGTGTATATACACTAAATAGATGTATATAAATATATATTTATACACCAAAAATACATATTTGTATATATATATCAATCAAATATTTTTATATAGGTATATTAACAAATCAAAGAATGTACATAATGCCACCCTCCTCAAGGTGATCCCAAATGAAATAGCAGTTAGTTCCAATGGGTCCGGAATAGTCCAATAAGCTAGAAACTATATAAAGAAGTCCAAGATCGGAGTTCGACACGAAAATCGGGATAAGGATACCAGGCTAATAGGGGAAAGGGTCGATTGTTCGTAATTAAGGTAACACCTTAGTTTATGAAAATCAATTCGAAATTATTTTGAACATTAATTACAAGTAAAAGTTTATTTATAAAATTTAAAATTTACGTAAAAGCCACTATATTTTTATGTCTATAGTAAATTCGGTAACCAGCCCAAATAAACAAATTTTGATCTTATTTTTTTATTATTGAAACTATATTTTTTTATTAATAATATAAACCCAAAAATTATTATATATTTTTGCATAATCAAAAACCCTTTTAATTTTTTACAACTAAAATAAGTACATGAAATTACTAAACTAGTTACATTTATTTACTAAACTAATTAGAAATTAACTAATTGATTAAGAAATTACTAACTGATTAATAATTAACTAATGATTAATAAAATAATTAACTGATGAATAAATAATTAACTAAACTAAACTAATATAAATTAACTAAACCAATTATATTAATTAACTGATTAATCTAATTTAAACTAATAAATACTAATCAGAGAATCTCTGAATCGACAGAAAGGGGGAGAGGGAAGGGAAGAGCTCACCTGGGGGTTTCCGGCGTCGACGGTCGGGGAAGTCCGTCGGGTCACGCGGTGGTCGATGGTCGAAGCTCGGCGGCGGATCTGGCGCTCGTCTCGAGGATACGGCGGGTGCTCGGCTCGAGGCGGCGGCTGTCGAACTCGGCGGTGGTCGACGGATCCGAGGCGGCGGCGGTGGAACTCGAGAGCGGCGGCGGAGCTCGACGACGTGGAGGGGATCCGCGGCGGCCTCCGGCGGTCGAGATCTAGGTTAGGGTTTTGGGATTTCTGTGAATGAGTCAGGGTTGGATCGTGTTCGGGGCTGGACACGATGGATTCGATGTACTGTGGACGTGTCCGGGTGTTGGACACAGGGGTTTATGTCCAGATGGTGTCGGACACGAAAATTTGGTTGTAATGTTGTAAATCTGGACACAGGAAATGAATGGATACGGTAGGACACCCGGGGTCGGACCCGAGGCCAACACGGCTGACACGGTAATGCTGGACACACGGACACGAGCACACAAATCAATGGTGATGGCTTGTTGGCTTGTGGGAATTTGTGAGGGCTAGCTAGGGTTTCTTGGGAATGGTGTGGTGAGAGACTTTAAATAGGGAAAGAGGGTGTGGGATGAAGGGTGAGGATTGGCCCAATAATGAATGGCCAAGATTATATATAAATGGGTTTTTCATGTGGGAAAATGAGGGTGTGAATGGGAGACGGTAAACTGGTAAATTTAATAGAAAAAAATATAATTTAAGAAAATGTTTTAAGAGGCTTCCAAGGCTAACTGATTCCAAATTAGCTACTAATTAAACCCATATTCCAAAATATTAATTTATGTAATTTATTTATTTACTAATCCAAAATGGATATGAAAATTTATTATAAAAACAACTAGTCCTTCAATAATTTTATTAAACAAATAATTTTATGATTTCAAGCCAATAAATATTCGAAGCTAGAGTATTATATATATATATTATTATTTATCTATTTAATTTATAATAAATCGACATTTAGGAAAAATGATTTTATAAAAGATTTCAAATCACTTACAAAAAATCAAACATTGTTAAAAATCTAATACTAAAATTCAAGGAGAAATATCTTATAAACTTGATATTTAAAATAAATTAAAAATCTAATTATTTCGGAAATTTGGGAATCGGAGGTTACAAGTCTACCCACCTTAGAAAAATTTCGTCCTCGAAATTTAAGGTTCTCAATAATTGCTTTTACTCATCATATTATTTCTATCAAATTTAAATTTTAAACCAAATAATCATGAAGTAATTCCATATTGTTATTTCACAACCTTTCAAAATTCTATAACATCATATTCCTGAAAATTCTCAAGAAAAAATCAATTCCCTTTTTGTCATAATCTCCTCCAAAAATTTTAAGTTCGTATCTAAATACTCCAGGATTTTAATATCCAATCCTCCAATTGAAATCCAATCAATGCATATTTATAAAAATCGTATCCCAAAATTTAAATTTTAACCACTAATCCATCAATCATCTTACTCCTCTAACTCAAATTCAATTGATGCTTATTCAAATCTAAATTCTCCTCCTGAGAATTGAATTCGACACCATTCCATTAACAATTTTATTTCCCGATTTTCTTTTTCCTCAAATACTCAATGATGCGATACTTTCAGAATCTTCAATGCAACATTCATAATATAAAATTTTAAATTTCTATCTTGCAATCAAATAGATAAAATGATAATCTTCCAAATTTTCTCAAATTTTTTAATAATCAATCATATCAAGACCTTCCTAAAATTAATAAATCCTCAATGTTGCCCTGTGCATTTCTTAACTCTCTATTTAAGTTAATATTTATCCTTGAATTTCAGTCAAACCTCGATTCTCGTACAATCAATGATCCATCACCTCTGTTATAACAACCCCTTAATTCTTTATTTAAATTAATGCTCATCCACAATTTAATCATCTTGTCTATTTTTGTCAATCATAATCTTGTCATAGATCTTTGCTATGGTCAAAACCCTAATGATCATGGTTTAAGAAAATTCTACCTACAGCCATGCAATTTAAGAAAATATAGGTCATGTGTCTTTTGTCATGGTATTTCAGTCTCTGTTAGGGTGTACTACTAGTTATATCCTAACAAGAAAATCATGAATACGAACTATAGTATTAGGAAAATCAATCAATCAAAAGATGGAAGAAGGAATCATTAGGAGGGAAAGAAAGAACCTGCTAACATATTACTTGTAGTATCTACTATCTCTAACAAACACTTAACTCTAGCACATTCACTAACTAATTTCCTATTCCTGTACACTGGTACCCATCTCAACTAATCATTAATCTACAAGATCCATGAATATATCTGTATTGCACACACCTGTCTATTAATGCCAAAATCTGATGCCAAGAATCTCTAATATAACCATGATTCGATAATGCATCCAAGTTGATACCTCTATCTTTTTAGTACCATACCCGCTGTCAGTTCCCGTTCCTACTACAATTGTTCATACTATTTGTTCTTATCACTCAAGTGCACACCAAGCGTAACACACCATACTAAGTGCTAAACCCTTTCTAATACAACTCCAGATAGACACCCAAATCAGTCTGCGGTGTTATTTCAACCATGCTCAAGTCATCAGATCCTTACACGTGTATATCATCTACTCATATATTAATATTCATATCTCTCATCTACCATAAAATTAATCCTCAAAATAATCGTCAAGGTTTAACTTCTCAATCAACTTAAAAATAAATTGCATATACCTCCTCAAAGTCAGATACTCAACATCGAAATAAAAAATTTTAATCACTTCAAAAATCTTTGTAGCCTTGACCATGTTTATTGAATCAATATTTGAAATCCTCAAAAAATTTAATGACATAATCTCAACTCCTCGATTATTCTAAAAATAAAATTTTATTTCCACCTTTTAATTTATAACTCCATAATGTACATATCAGTGCTCACGGTCTCTGATACTCAAGGTGCACTCAATGCATCTAATGTCTATAACTATGTACTAAATTTTTTTTTTTTATACTGCCCGAATCACTTTCACTATTACCTCCAATGATCAAAGTTATCATCACATGTATTTTCTTCCATGATTTTCAATCTATATTAACTGGTATATCATCCAATTATCATCACGCAGAGTGCTTACTGTTATTAGCGTCATTCTCGACTAATCCTCGATATAGAATCGTTGGCACTCTTGGTATTATATCACTAGCTTCATTAATGGATTATTCATCAAGCTCATTATAACTCATGATTACATGTATCTACTATAACACTCATGTTTCTTTACTCTCATGGGTATGTGTATGGTTCCTCATCTCGATTGTTGTATATGTATTTCCTTTTAACCTTTATAGCCTGTTAAACTAGTCCGTGATACGCTTCACCATTTTTATTACTAATTATGATATTTCTCTTCTCATGACATCTCATTAATACCTTTTATGCATATACATTTATTTACTCTTGACACACCCAAGTAATCAATCATCAAATTGAACATCATGCTCCATTAATCTTTAACACAATTCCTTGATACTTAATTATTTATATAGATCGTCCCATTACATAAATTCATGACTATCCAGGACGGATATGCTGTCTCTGATACTAACTCTTGGAACCATCATTGATACTCTTACTTCTTCTTCTACCTATAGTACCAATATTAACTATAATAACACATATCATAGAACTATTGCTACAAGGTACTATGCTATGGGTATCTCTAGATTAATGCCTACTGCTCACATGTCCAACTAAGAACACTTATAAACTCACAAGTCACACTCAGTCAAACTAATACAAGACACAACCAAAATTATAAGTCACTAATTATCACACTAACAAGGATCCTTAAAGAAATAAGGCTCAAAAGAACTGGGTTAAGGACTGAAGGTATCTTTACTGCTAGTAAAGAAAAGAAGCGATGGAACAAAGTCCTGAAATAACAGAAATGGATAAGTCTTGAGATGATACTTTAAGAACCAATTTAAGATACAACCTGATAATCATACACGTTTATTCGAAATCATGACACTCAGAATCCTCGCCATGCCAGTAAGCATAGATGCGATAAACGACAGGTTCCGTAACTAAGATATGCAACTCTACAATCATGTCATCTAGAATCTTCGCCACGCCAACCGGTATAGCTGCGAGAGACTCTAAGTTTTATAACTATAGTATGTACATCCAAGTCAGGTTCCTACGTTCTCGTCACCACAGCTAATATGGCTGCGATAAACTCTAGGGTCCATAACCAAAGTAGACGTTTTACCTTTCTCACTGTCCTCATCAACATATGTCATCAGATGATACCGTAAATTTTAGCTCGTAAAATTCATCTCGATATGAAATCAACTCAACAACGATACCAAGAATTTAATTTAATAACTGGTCAACAAGAATCAAACTCAACAATGATACCAAGATTTTTAATTTAATAACTGCTCAATAAGGATCAAGTTCAATAACAACAAGCGAGAGTAGACGGGAACAAGGGGAAAGGATTTAAATTGGAATTTATAATGAGATTCTCAAGGGTCGTCCCAGGAATCTCTCAAATAATTTGTGATTGAGTATCCTCTCTCATCCTAGTATCTTATGTCCTATATTCTATCGCAGGCATGTAGTAGTACAACTAAGACGTCGCCCTACTACAACATCGCACAACTAGCGAAGTCTGACCTTCATGGGCCACCACTAAAACGTGTCACGACACGCACCGGTTTAGGGGCACGAGTGCGTGGGTACGTCCAGCCTACGCCGCAACATCGGCGGTAGAACGCTGTCTAGGTCATGTAACTATCTAATAAAACTCACGTGAATATCCAACTCTATAAGGAGACATGGATATCATAAAATAATGTTAGAAATACTCAATCACATAAACTAAAGTACGATGAGATATCAAGGCAAGCAAGAAATACAAGACAAGTCTAACGACAAAATAATCATACCTGCAATCATTAACTTCCAATCCTCAAGTGTGTCAGAAACCAGTCTACTAAGGTCACAGTCTGGAAAAATATTTTTCAGTCAGGAAGGAGCAAAGTACATCTCTAAATAGCAGTTCTATATTAATGATATAAACTATGTAGCAGTTCTAGATGGAAATATACGAGAAGCATGTATAGGTACGAGAAATAAAAGAAATACTGGAAATACTGTAAGTAAATGCAGGAGAAGAAACAATATGTCCATGAGCAAGAACCTATGACTAAGTGTATGAGTACTAGCTTTAACATGTGATCGGCTTGGAAACTTGATCAGGCTGGTTACATGTGATTAGCTATGATTCATGTAAGGTCAGGCTAACCGTTGGTAAGCTATGATGCATGTAGAGGTCAGGCTAATCACACATAACAGCTATGAAGCATGTAAATGGTCAGGCCGCACCCGATGTGAGATGTGGGGTGAGCTATGATGCATGTAAAGTTGGGTATGATCACATATCTACACTAAAATACTCCCCAACCCCCGACTGGTATAGTAGATCCAATCATGGTACGCTATGGCACGGGATTCCCTAGGGAGGTAGCAAGTCTCCCCGGAAATCAGTGTCTGTACATGCACAAGATAACAAGGAAACAAGTCTTGTACAAGTTACACCATGAAAAAGGAATAACATCTCATGACGAGATCCGTATACACCAATCCGTGTAACCAACGTGTCAAGAGCATGTATATCTATACTAGATACAGTGAACATAGGAGATATCATAAATTAGAAACTAATCAGAGAATGTACTCGTCTTGGGTCCTTAGTTGTCAATACCAATGTCCTGTCCCAGAGTATCGTCTGGAGAAACCGACAGTCCTATAAACATATAATAATATCATTTGTATCAGATGCTACACTAACACACAATAGAAATACCCTGGCCTCAGGGCTATGCCAGGCATGGCTCTAGTCAACTAGGGTCATCTAGTAGGGGTACGCATATAAATACATATTTACTCTCAAAGTATATACCAATAAAAACGTATATAATATATATATAAGTGTCTATTAGTAATTATACAAAATAAGTATGTGTGTATATACACTAAATAGATGTATATAAATATATATTTATATACCAAAAATAAATATTTGTATATATATATCAATCAAATATTTTTATATAGGTATATTAACAAATCAAAGAATGTACATAATGCCACCCTCCTCAAGGTGATCCCAAATGAAATAGCAGTTAGTTCCAATGGGTCCGGAGCAGTCCAATTAGCTAGAAACTATATAAAGAAGTCCAAGATCGGAGTTCGGCACGAAAATCGGGATAAGGATACCAGGCTAATAGGGGAAAGGGTCGATTGTTCGTAATTAAGGTAACACCTTAGTTTATGAAAATTATTTCGAAATTATTTTGAACATTAATTACAAGTAAAAGTTTATTTATAAAATTTAGAATTTACGTAAAAGCCACTATATTTTTATGTCTATAGTAAATTCGGTTACCAGCCCAAATAAACAAATTTTGATCTTATTTTTTTTATTATTGAAACTATATTTTTTTATTAATAATATAAACCCAAAAATTATTATATATTTTTGCATAATCAAAAACCCTTTTAATTTTTACAACTAAACTAAGTACATGAAATTACTAAACTAGTTATATTTATTTACTAAACTAATTAGAAATTAACTAATTGATTAAGAAATTACTAACTGATTAATAATTAACTAATGATTAATAAAATAATTAACTGATGAATAAATAATTAACTAAACTAAACTAATATAAATTAACTAAACTAATTATATTAATTAACTGATTAATCTAATTTAAACTAATAAATACTAATCAGAGAATCTCTGAATCGACAGAAAGGGGGAGAGGGAAGGGAAGAGCTCACCTGGGGGTTTCCGGCGTCGACGGTCGGGGAAGTCCGCCGGGTCACGCGGTGGTCGATGGTCGAAGCTCGGCGGCGGATCTGGCGCTCGTCTCGAGGATGCGACGGGTGCTCGGCTCGAGGCGGCGGCTGTCGAACTCGACGGTGGTCGACGGATCCGAGGCGACGGCGGTGGAACTCGAGAGCGGCGGCGGAGCTCGACGACGTGGAGGGGATCCGCGGCGGCCACCGGCGATCGAGATCTAGGTTAGGGTTTTGGGATTTCTGTGAACGAGTCGGGGTTGGATCGTGTCCGGGGCTGGACACGATGGATTCGATGTACTGTGGACGTGTCCGGGTGTTGGACACAGGGGTTTGTGTCCAGATGGTGTCGGACACAAAAATCTGGTTGTAATATTGTAAATCTGGACACAGGAAATGAATGGATACGGTAGGACACCCGGGGTCGGACCCGAGGCCAACACGGCTGACACGGTAATGCTGGACACACAAACACGAGCACACAAATCAATGGTGATGGCTTGTTGGCTTGTGGGAATTTGTGAGGGCTAGCTAAGATTTCTTGGGAATGGTGTGGTGAGAGACTTTAAATAGGGAAAGAGGGTGTGGGATGAAGGGTGAGGATTGGCCCAATAATGAATGGCCAAGATTATATATAAATGGGTTTTTTTTGTGGGAAAATGAGGGTGTAAATGGGAGACGGTAAACTGGTAAATTTAATAGAAAAAAAATATAATTTAAGAAAATGTTTTAAGAGGCTTCCAAGGCTAACTGATTCCAAATTAGCTACTAATTAAACCCATATTCCAAAATCTTAATTTATGTAATTTATTTATTTACTAATCCAAAATGGATATGAAAATTTATTATAAAAACAACTAGTCCTTCAATAATTTTATTAAACAAATAATTTTATGGTTTCAAGCCAATAAATATTCGAAGCTAAAGTATTATATATATATTATTATTTATCTATTTAATTTATAATAAATTGACATTTAGGAAAAATGATTTTATAAAAGATTTCAAATCACTTACAAAAAATCAAACATTGTTAAAAATCTAATACTAAAATTCAAGGAGAAATATCTTATAAACTTGATATTTAAAATAAATTAAAAATCTATTATTTCGGAAATTTGGAAATCGGAGGTTACAGAGGGGGTCACGGTGGTCGACCGTCGCCGGAGGGGGTGGCCGGACGGCGCTCCGGCGTCGTGCGGGGTCGTCGGCACAGCAGCCGCGGTTCAGAAAATCTCCAGCGCTATAGGGGCGACCACGGCTAGGATAGTCCTCGTCGTCGGCTGAAAATCGACGGGGAGGGAGTGGACTGGCCGGGGGTGATGTCGGTGAAGTTTGGTGGGCTGCGGTGTTGCGGTGGCGGAGCACAAGAAGAAAGGGTGGTCGGCCATGCACTCGGGGGAGGGAGCAGCCGGGTTGGGGAGGTCGGTGGAGGGAGCTGCTCCGGCGTCGTGGTGGTGGTCGGTGGTGGTGGCAGGTTGGGAGAAGGTCGACGAGGGTGGTCGGGTCGGTGCGGTGGCGGCCGGTGGCGGCATTTGGCCGGAGTCGGGCGCTGGGAGGGAAGGCTGGGGTCGGGCTGAGGGGAGTGAGGTTTAGAGAAGTTAGGATTTTTAGGTAAATAATTGTATAAATAGGAGAGAGAGTGAGGGGGGGCTGCCTAGGGATTAGGGCCGGCTGGACCTAAATTTTTGGGGAGTGGGGTTGTTCATCAAGATGAAGGGAGGGCTAGGAATGGGCCATTTCAAATGTAGGGCCAAGATGTGCTCTTCATAAAGTAAGGCAAGTACATAGGAAAGGGGGGAAAACAAATACATACGGTTAGGCATGCCATTCTTTTCTCCATGATGGTTTGGGCCAATGAGAGGGGGATACCTCATTGCAATTTTGCAATTAGGCCCTTGAATAATTTGGTATTTGCACAATATTTTTTAAATTGGGGATTTAATGTGACCAAATACCATGTTTGGTGTTCCTCATTGGGCTAGGATGGTGTATGGTGTTTTGTATGAGGCTTGTGGGTATGGATGTGGGTTTGGGATGGAGTTGGGTCCAATTTAATTGAGGTTTGGTCACCACATTAATTAATTCATAATTAATGTACCGGGTGTCTCTAATTTAATTTAATAACAATCCGGGAGTCTAAATTTGGTTGGACAAGGGTCATTGGTGTAGTAGGCTCAGTGTACAATAATATCGTGATCTGGGTTTGTCAAAACTGGTTGAGGTTTGGTCTCAATATCAATTGGAAGGGACAGCGAACGTAATTACGCAATTTAATTAATTTGCGTAACAACTTTTGTACGACTAAAATCAGGCACGAAAATCGGTATCCGGGATTTGTTCTAGGTTCAATATGATGGTTTGGCAAGTCTAGGTCAAAAATGTGGAATTTGTTTTAGGGCAACAGCTAGGGTATTATCCAAAATAATCAAATCATTTCACAGGTATTTATAATACTATATATTAAATCAAAATTAATTCAAGTTACCCCTAATCATGCTAATTAATTTTAGTTAACCCTAATTTCTGGTCGAGGGGGTTTACAACATACCCTCCTTAGAGCATTTCGTCCTCGAAATTAAAACAGGCATATATCAAAACTATTGAATGAAATAAGTACTGTCACATACCTATGCCTTCGAAGAGATAGGGAAAACGTTGCCGAATATCGTCCTCTCGTTCCCAGGTTGATTCACCTGGTGCGTGATGCCTCCATGCGACACGAACTAGAGGGATAGTCTGGCCTCGCAGTACCTTCTCGCTTCGGTCTAGGATCTCCACCGGCTCCTCCTGGTATGACAAACTCGGACCAACGGTGATCTCCGAGTGGTCAAGCACATGACTCGGATCCGGTATGTACCTCCTCAGCTGAGATACATGAAAGACGTCGTGAACTCCTTCCAGTGTCTGAGACAAGGCCAATCTGTAAGCAACTTCTCCGACGCGCTCTAGCACATCGAAGGGTCCGATGTACCTCGGACTCAGCTTCCCTCTGCCTCCAAATCTGATGGTTCCTCTGGTAGGTAAAATCTTCAGGAACACATGTTCTCCAACTTGGAACCCTAGGGGTCGTCGATGCACATTAGCCCAATGCTTCTGTCTGTCCTGTACTGCTCGTAGATGCCCCTGATCTTTTTCACCTTCTCCACTGTATGGATGATCAACTCTGGCCCTAGAATCTGCCTCTCGCCAACGTCGCTCCAACATACGGGGGAACGACATTTCCTACCAAACAATGCCTCATAGGGAGCCATCTGAATGCTCGCCTGATAGCTATTATTGTAGAAGAATTCGACCAAGTGCAAATGGTCCTTCCATGAACCGCTGATGTCAAGCATGCAAGCCCTCAACATATCCTCCAGCGTCTGAATGGTGCCCTCGGATTGTCCATCTGTTTGC
This sequence comes from Iris macrosiphon, assembly GCA_036927795.1. Classification (NCBI taxonomy): domain Eukaryota; kingdom Viridiplantae; phylum Streptophyta; class Magnoliopsida; order Asparagales; family Iridaceae; genus Iris; species Iris macrosiphon. The sequence goes on from JAYESA010000006.1 coordinate 99,650,030, forward strand.
GGGTGGTACGAAGTACTGAACTTAAGGCGGGTACTAAGACTCTCTTGCATACTCCTCCAAAAGTACGATATAAACCTCGTATCCCGGTCAGACACGATACTGACTGGCACTCCATGCAATCGTACAATCTCCCTCATGTACATGTCTGCCAAGACTTCCGTAGATTGCCCTACCCTGAAGGGTAAAAAGTGGGCAGACTTGGTGAGTCTATCTACGATTTCCCATACCACGTTGCGACCACTAGGACTCCTCGGAAAACCCGTGACGAAGTCCATGGTGATGTGCTCCCATTTCCACTCCGGTATCGGGAGCGGTTGAAGTAATCCGGCAGACCTCTGATGCTCAGCCTTGACTTGTTGACACACTAGACACTTAGCCACGAAGCGGGCTATCTCCCTCTTCATCCCGTGCCACCAGTAGTACTGTCTCAGGTCTCGGTACATCTTCGTGCCTCCCGGATGAATAGAATAGGTCGAACTGTGGGCCTCCGCCATCAGCTCCTGGCGTAGCTCTCCATTCGAAACATAGAGACGATCTCCACATCTCAAAGTCCCGTCCTCGAAATTAAAATAAGGCATAATCTGTTCTACCTTTACATACCTAGGGCAAGTCAATCGCGATATCTTTGCGATAGTTAAAATTTTAATCCATCCTTCGTAATCACTTCTAAATTAAGATGGTCATTGACCAAAAAAAAAAAAATTAACCCAGCGTGCTTCCTCATCAACATCTATTTTTAAATTTTTAATCCGTATAACCTCTTCGAATATCAAACTTTATATCGCGATCTTCAACTAACAAAAATCTCCTTTAGAAATAAACTAAACAATATTTTCCCTCCTATGAACTTTTGTACTCTTCCAATTTAAATTCAATTTATATCCTCAATAATTCAAATAGGTAATCCTGTCATCAAAATTTATTTTAATTTAATCTTCCAATTTAACCCGTCCATGTCCATGTTTAGGGTTCTATTTATTTTCCTCGAGGTTTAAATCGTTGATTTAATCCTCCATATTAAAATTTTAAATCAGAAGCTCACGTATCGGTATTTGGTTTGCCATATCCCAATTTTTAAAATTTATCAAACCTTTATCATATTAATCATTCTTCTAGAATTTTCAATTTAATAATCCACATTCACTCTGATTCAAATCTCTACGACATCTCGTATCCGAATTTGCATCGCAATCTTCAACTATTAAAGTTGTCTACAAATTTTTTGATCAATTTATTATTTCTATCCTCAACTTGTGAATTTCGTACTCTCCAAATTTTAAATTCAATCTCTATTCTCAATATTTTCTAATAGGAAATCCCAAGATCAATATTTAAAGGTCTCAATTTGAAATTTGAATTCTAGTTCACCAATCGTCCGAATCTAGATTTTCACATTTATCCTCAAAATTTAAATCAATGATTTAATCCTTCAACATCCAAATTTAAATCATGCACTCAAGTATAAATATTTGGTCCGCAATTTCCAGATTCTAAAATTTATTGAATCATCATCATTTTAATCATCCTTCTAAAAATTCTCAAAATTTAAAAATGACTTGAACCTCTACATCCAATCTTTCTCGACCCCAACTAAGAGGAGTTTCTCTTGAGTTGACAATGCAACTGCTACCCAACTTAGGGTCTACCCCTCTATCACATAAGGCTCTTACATTTCAGGAATCTTATTCACCCACTTTACTTGATACTGTTACTCAATCCTCAAAAGTTTTAACCCCATATATATTACATGGGATATGCCCTTGGTTACAAAATAATCATCAAATAATGTATTCGACCCATACGGTACATCTAATACTATCTGTGTATCAACTTATGCTAAGCACGAGGTTTCGTCTTTCCGAAATAAGGAAAGACAAAAAACAATAATAAGGAGTTCAAGGGGGAGCTAATAGATTAGAAGTATGGGGATCAAGGCGTTCTAAAGAATTCAATGGGAATTGTCAAGGCAGTTGTGGATTGAAATCCTATTTTGGTAATTCCTTTTCACTTGCTCGTATCAGTACAGTTATGTATCGGATATGATATGCTCAGGCATATCTAGAGGGCAAGTACATTCGTACTAATCACTATATATCTCAATCCATGTAAAATAGTTATGCGAAGGGTGAACCAAGCGCACTATGGTTGATCAGACCGTAGTACTCTGATTCTGAAATGTATTAGTGTACGCGTCCAATAATACATATGTCATGAACAAGCTTGATAAAAGACTGAGCTTGCAAAGCTAGGCTGTAACAGCAACATAAGGCGAGGTAGTATAAGTACGCTAGATTTTGATGAAAGGAGGTACAAAAATAATTTAAGTTCACAAAACCAAACAAGGACAAAATTAAGATTTTTACAATCTCTACAGTTGTCATACTCACTCCTTATCTCAGTCGCTAGTCGACCCAATAGGGGTTTGGGCCTATAATTTCTACCGTCTGAATAAACACTATCTTCTTATGCAAGTCTTAAAGTTGTGCCACCCTATTATACTTCATCAATAGACACATAATAATCTATAAATTTTCAAGCAATGCAACGAACAAACCTAGGACTGGTAGAGCTGGCCTTGCACTATCTGTTTGGCCCTATTGACGTACTGGGGACACTCCTGAGCCTGATGCTGGTTTGATCCACACCTAAAACACTGTCCTGACCTTCTTCTATAATCTTTCTGAATATGTCCCTTCTTCCTGCAATAGTGACATGTCGGCATCTTTCTATGCGGATACGGCACAACCCTCTGTTGCGACTGTACTCCTGGATGCCGGATCGATCCTCCTACTCCCGGTTGTGCCTGAGCTGGTGTAGCTACACTGGAATGCCTCGATCCTCTGCTAATAGCCTCTTGGATCCTAGCCTCTGACAGAACCTTCTCGTAAAAGATCCTCGCCTGGGTGGTAGTGTACCTCTGTAGCTCATACGTTAGACCATGATGGAACCTCCTGGCATTCTCTAGATCTGCCATCAAGCTCCATCTTAAAGTCTCGGTCTGATGCCACTGCGCTTGCATCATAGTCTGGGAGAACTGGAACATCTGCGACTGTTCCTCTGGATGTGGCATCTGGGGTGGAAAGGGTGGAGGTGAATCCTCTGGTTGTGTTGTAGGTGTCTCCTGAGACGTCGGCCTCTCGGTCTGCGATATTGGCGTAGTCCTCGAAGTCTGGCCCTCGAAGTGCTGCATCGGGATAGTATGAGAAGTTTGACCCTCATGCTGCTGTGTCGGATCGTCAGAAGAAGTCTGGTGCCAATATATCATCGGGGCCTGGGGGATCACCGGTGCCTGTGGCTGAGGCTGCTCTTCGGGTGGTCCCTGGGTCGTCTCCTCCCTCGGTGCGGTGGTGGATGGCACTACGGTAGCGTATGCCTCGCGGTCGCTATGCAAGTTCATCTTGCTGTAAAAGATGAAACTTTATTAAAAGAGTACGGAATCAAACAGGATGCAGATATTTAAATAATTAGATACGAAAGAGGTTCAAAGGCGATGATCAAGGTGGATGAGACCTAATAATTTCTATCCTATTGCAGGCTCGCTGGGCATGTTACCATACCACAAGCGATAGATGTTTGGTGTTTCAGACCTGCATGGGCCACCACTAAAACCATGTCACGCCCCAGTCCCAAAATATATGGAACCAGGCCACGTGGCATTGGCCAGCTGACACATCTCCGAGGATATCCCAATTTAATGGATCCTGGCGAAGCGTGCTACGCTGTCCTAAATCTAACAAGTCTAATATAAACAACAGGCAGTGTCTAATCTCATCCACAAATAACAAGTAAATACTGAAATGAAAGACTGGAATATAAGGACATAGTCGAATGATATAATACAACTGAAATATGTCTGGTGGGAACAAACCCACTACAAATATTGGAGATAAAGTACTGATAGTCCGGAAATAAAGTGCTGAAAATAAGAGTGACTGGAACAACTGTTAACTAGGTAAGGAGCTCCAGTCATAGGCGGAAGGCCTACCAATCTGATCAGGGGTACTCTGATGGAAGGACCTCTAGCTCCTCGTCCAGAGCAAACCTCGTCTCCACACCTGGCCCATAAACTGTGGGATAAAAGGCCTCGTCCAGATCTGGAAGATAACCAGGTCCTCAGAGGGACGTAACAAGATACAATATGCATGCCAGATATAGTACTGAATAAAAGTAAAGAGGGGTGTGCTAACCATCTAAGTGAATGCAATGTAAGGACAACCTCGAAACGTATAAGTAGGTGTAGGCATAACATCCAACGTCCTCTAGAGTATGGTATCTACAACATCCATCATTTCGAAGAATGAGGTATCTGTATATATGTAACGTCCAACACTCTAAGGAACATGGTATCTGCAATGATATATACATCTGTACCGCTCCGAAGAGTGGGGTATCTGAATAAAGGAAATTATCGGATCCGTGGCTCCTCTAGATACTACGGAGTCCGATGGGTGTATCCCATACGTCCATCAGTTGTCCTCCCCGCCCAATGTAGATACGCAAGTCGAATACACGACTTGAGTGTACCGTATCTAGATGTCAAGTCTCAATTAACTATATTACTCTAGAATACATGCTAGTCCATGATGCATGTCGTACGTACCGATAGCGAATCGGGTACGCGAACCCGCATCCCAATATGAATGTACTATCGTGATACGTGTATAGTGCCATGGTCAAGGAAGATATCAAAATATCCTCACAGTCGAAGGTGAGTCAGCTAGCATCTAGGTCTAGTACACTATTCATCGACGCATTGTCGACTGCACCCGAGTTAATCTCGGACGCACACAGTTCATGTATATTTGCAATATTTAACATTTAATTTTAAGCAGTAATCCAGCAAGGTATACTTGCCTGTCCCGGGTAGCTGCGAAATCCAAAGCCCTGCTCCTGATGCCTCGGCGGTACTGTCCAGCAGTCCTATATATGATATAGTAATGACACTATTAGTCGCTACAGCAGCACGACTAAACACTCTACTTGTATCTACAGCTGTCAAGGGTCGAGACTGTATATATATATAGTTATACTAGTATATACACATACACTAAATCATATTTAATTATATTAGAATAATATATATGTTTAGTACAAAAATAGTACTTAAGTATTAATTAGTATATACTAATTATACACACAGTAAATATGTATGCATAATTGGTAATATCATAAATTCATATATATATACATATATATTTAGATGGAAAATATATACATAAATTTATATATACAACATAACAAGGGTATATAAAATGTATACACATACATGTAGGCTATTTATATATTTATATACTTATACATATTAGAGGGGTTAATACGTATAAGTATTTAATACATACTAATATACATAACATTTCTTAATTTCCAGAAAATATATTTAAACTCAATATATTTATATTTAATATTTTTCATATAATAAAAATATACATACATACATACATACATACATACATATGTATAAGTTCCTAATATGAAGATTTAATATAAAAATTAGTATTATATTATATATATATTACAAAATCACAGAAATTATTATTACTATATAAAATAGTATATAAGCTATAATTACAGAAAATACCTATTATACAAAAATATACTTATAAGTATTAATGAGTACACTGAAACGTATACGTACATACATGTATTTATAGATATTTTTTTTATAGGTATAACAAATTCATATATATATGTTACCATTTATATAATACTAAAAACAGTAAATTTTTATATAATACGATATTTATACAGAAGGTATAAATACACATATTGTTAATACAGAATATTATTCTATTTATACGAAAATACTCATAAACTAACCTAATACTCATGCACATAGAAATACGTATACAAATAAGGATAAATATACATAAAATAATATATTGGATCGTACCTCGGGTCGAGGGGGTCACGGTGGTCGACCGTCGCCGGAGGGGGTGGCCGGACGGCGCTCCGGCGTCGTGCGGGGTCGTCGGCACAGCAGCCGCGGTTCAGAAAATCTCCAGCGCTGCGGGGGTGACCACGGCTAGGATAGTCCTCGTCGTCGGCTGAAAATCGACGGGGAGGGAGTGGACTGGCCGGGGGTGACGCCGGTGAAGTTTGGTGGGCTGCGGTGTTGCGGTGGCGGAGCACAAGAAGGAAGGGTGGTCGGCTGTGCACTCGGGGGAGGGAGCAGCCGGGTTGGGGAGGTCGGTGGGGGGAGCTGCTCCGGCGTCGTGGTGGTGGTCGGCGGTGGTGGCAGGTGGGGGGAAGGTCGGCGAGGGTGGTCGGGTCGGTGCGGTGGCGGCCGGTGGCGGTATTTGGCCAGAGTCGGGCGCTGGGAGGGAAGGCTGGGGTCGGGCTGAGGGGAGTGAGGTTTAGAGAAGTTAGGATTTTTAGGTATAAACCTTAGTTTGTGTGCCTTCAATGAGGTGTAAATAATTGTATAAATAGGAGAGAGAGTGAGGGGGGGCTGCCTAGGGATTAGGGCCGGCTGGACCTAAATTTTTGGGGAGTGGGGTTGTCCATCAAGATGAAGGGAGGGCTAGGAATAGGCCATTTCAAATGTAGGGCCAAGATGTGCTCTTCATAAAGTAAGGCAAGTACATAGGAAAGGGGGGAAAATAAATATATACGGTTAGGCATGCCATTCTTTTCTCCATGATGGTTTGGGCCAATGAGAGGGGGACACCTCATTACAATTTTGCAATTAGGCCCCTGAATAATTTGGTATTTGCATAATATTTTAAATTAGGGATTTAATGTAACAAAACACCATGTTTGGTGTTCCTCATTGGGCTAGGATGGTGTATGGTGTTTTATATGAGGCTTGTGGGTGTGGATGTGGGTTTGGGTTAGAGTTGGGTCCAATTTAATTGAGGTTAGGTCACCACATTAATTAATTCATAATTAATGTACCGGGTGTCTCTAATTTAATTTATAACAATCTGGGAGTCTAAATTTGGTTGGACAAGGGTCATTGGTGTAGTAGGCTCAGTGTACAATAATATCGTGATCTGGGTTGGTCAAAACTGGTTGAGGTTGGGTCTCAATATCAATTGGAACGGACAGCGAACGTAATTATGCAATTTAATTAATTTGCGTACGGACGTTTGTAACAACTTTTGTGCGACTAAAATCAGGCACGAAAATCGGTATCTGGGGTTTGTTCTAGGTTCAATATGATGGTTTGGCAAGTCTAGGTCAAAAATGTGGAATTTGTTTTAGGGCAACAGCTAGGGTATTATCCAAAATAATCAAATCATTTCACAGGTATTTATAATACTATATATTAAATCATAATTAATTCAAGTTATCCCTAATCATGCTAATTAATTTTAGTTAACCCTAATTTTAGTTTGGCCTAGAGTTGACCTAGTTTGACTATTTTAACTTAGAAATAATATTTTTGACCTAGAATTGAACTAGTTTAACTTAATTTCATTCCAACACCTTATATTAATGTAATATTCTATATATAGGTCTGTGTGACACCAGTTCGGACACAGTTTAATATTCATTGCTCTGGACCACAGGCAAGTACATTCTCTAATAGTTTCCATTATTTGATAATTATTATAATACAAGTATTTATAAATATTTTACATGACTCTTGACACATTGGTACACAGACTATTATACACATGGATCAGTCATGGGATGTTGTATATTGTTTAATTGTTCCTCGTATTCATATATAGTTAAATAGACAACGTTTAATATTAGACAATGTTCAATATTCAATGTTCAATATTCAAGGTTTAATGTTTATAATGCCTTGAGTATCTTATATCATAACATGTCATGGTTGGATCCATTGTATTAGTCGGGGGAAAGGGAATGTGTTAGCTAGATATGTGATCAAATCCTAGACAATGTACAATATTTAACTTAGATAATGTATCCAACGTTAATTAGACAATGTTCACCCAAGCTGATCACATATCTAACTAGTATTTCAATCACTTAGCATAGTTACAGTTCTTTACCATATTCTAGTTCATTGTCTCATTGTCTTATTCTATTTTATCGTGATCAGTGTATACCATATTGCTCTTGTTTACCTGTTTCTTCTACCATAGTATGATATTGTTCATTATTTCTCGTCTTGTATTAAATTCTCTATTCCTGTTTATAGTCATTATCAATTAATTGGAACTACTATTAGGTTTTACTTCACTCCATTCCTGACTGAAAAATATTTTTCAGAGGATCCCGAGGATTGGTGTTCGACATACTCGGATCCCGACCTATAGATGGTGAAGACTTGGACCCACTAGTTCTGGAGTGACTGCCTGGAGATCTAACCGGAATCACTTATTAGCATAGTTAGTTCTCTTAGCATTTTGGTACCGGATTTGTTTCGGTTTATATTAGAGATTTTGGTTATTCTATTATTGTTGTTATATTTGTTTAAATTGTATAGTTATGTTAGACTTCCTTGATATCTTATCGTGCTATAGAATTATGATTGAGTATTGTGTTGAATTAAGTTTATTACTCTCTTCTTGGAGTTAAGATATTATTGGAGGATTATGCATTATTGTGAGATAATTAGATAGTATAGTTGACCAAGACAGTATTCTACCGCCGATGTTGCGTCATAGGCTGGACGTACCCACGTAATTGTGCCCCTATACCGGATGCGGGTCGTGACACTTACCATTATGAAGGACTAGAGAATTGGAGAGAACAAGATGTTCCATTGGAGAGAAGCTTGCAAGAAAATTGTGTCTGACTCATCTCTTCCGTGTCCAAATTTGGAATTCTCCAAAGAGGCTACCAAAATACTAGATAATTCTCTCAATTTTATTAAATTTATGGTTAGAAATACCCCTTGGTCATGTAAAAACCTTTCCATGGTTAGATTTAACTTTTTAATGGTAGATCTAGGCACTAGGAGCCCTCAATTTGGTAGATCTAAGTTGATGTTATAATTTTGGGGCTCAATTTGGAAAAATCTCAATTGTGTCCATTGAGTGTGTGTATCGTATCATAATGATGACTATTGATGTTTATTTGATGGTGTGAAGGTGTTCTTATGTCCATAATTAGATACATAGAGTTCATATCATGATACGCCATGATACGTATAGGTGAATTTGGTAAATTGGGTATATGCATGTGTTCTTTTGTCCAAAATGGCCTAAATTTGTCATAGTATTCAGCCTTATTTTTAGCAGCGATAGCAACTTAGAAATACCATAACTCCTAATTCAGAACTCTGATTAATCTTCTGGTTACACAGGCTAGGTTAACTTAATATTTTATATTTAGATTTTTGAGGCACCGATACGGATACTTTTGATATTCATTGCTCTGAACCACAAGCGAGTACATTCCCTGTTAGTTTCTATTATTTGATAATTACTATAATACAAGTATACCTGATTCTTTACACAATGGTTACACATGCTAGTTATACGGATTTCAGTTCTGATATATATATATATATATATATATATATATATATATATATATATATTTATATATATATATATTGTTCCCACATTCACTGTACACCCCGATCACCTTGCTCATATATTGATTTCATCTTGTATTTCTGGTATCGTGATGTGACTTGATTGTTCTTGCATTATTGTGGATAGCCAATCTTAAGGGATTGTGCCGTACTATTATTCTGTATTATTGTGGATAGACAATGTCACTACCACATTTTCTAGGAAAGGGTATTTTGATAATTTCCTATTTAAATAAATATTGTGCATGGTAAATAATTTTTGTTGTATTATTTAATTATTGTTGGATGTTATTTAATTATTTTGGACTTATTTTAGTGGACCCAACTAGTTTAGTTTGGACCCATGGACCAACATGAATTAATTAGTTAGACTTGGCCCATTTAGAAAGCCCATGGTTAAGAAGATGGATTAAATTAATTAAATGATTAGACTAGAAGCTTCATTCCTTAATTATTTCTTCATGAGAGGCCCCAAGAGGTACATTGGACATTTTACAATTGCTTGGGGGAGGGGCTATGGCCGGCCTATTAAAGAGGGGGGGGGGAATTTCTCTCTCCTCTCATCTCATTCCAAATCTAGATCTAGAATTCTCCCACTACCAAATTTTCTCCATTCCCAATCCAATTTCCTACCAAATTCATTCCAAATTCTTCCCAATTCACCATTAGAGAAAGAGGAAGCAAGGATCTAGAAGAAGGAAGCAAGGATCTACAAAGAGGAGCAAGGATCTACAATTTGGAAGCAAGTTCATCTCAATTGGAGGTTTCATTGGGAATCCATCTCCCAATAGGTATAATTCAGATTTTCCCATTTAAATAGCTTCTAAATCTGAGATTTAATCATGTAAAATTAACCTATATGTATGTAGTACCCATAGGACTTTGTTTTGTGTTCATAGGAGACCCATGGAGAAAGTTATGGTGCTTTTTGTGTCAATTTTGTTGGAATTCCGAATTTATATTTTGTTGTGTGTGTCAATTGATCCTATAGATCAATTGAACATGAGATTTGTGTTTGAGGCTAGTGTCGTGTCCATATTGGGATACTTGTGGTTCGTATCCCAACTATTTGGTGATACGTGTCATTTGGGGGTTTTCCTTCGACACGGGGCTTTGAACATGTCGTATTTTGACACGGACACATAGATCTACTTTTGACGTTTTGATTTGTTCATAAATATTATTTGTGATTTGTTTGTGTCCTTCGGGGTGCATTTGGTTGTGTGTTGGACTCGTGTCGCATGCGTATCCTAGATTTAGTGGGATACGGTGAGATACTCTCCAATTGTGTGTATTTTTGCATAGATCTAATTAATTGTGGTTCAATTCTTCATTTATAATTAGTATATATATATGGATATTAAATATTTATTTTGTGTATTTATTATAGTAATTATTGTAGCATAGATCTATATTTTGGGTGTGCTAATATAATGTACAATATAATATGTAGCTTTCTTGCATGCAAATATATATGTTACTACTTGTTAAATAATATAATTTATACATAAAATGTTTTATAAAATATATTTGTATGTTTAATTGTGTAATTATATTATTTATAATTATTATGTAATTATTTGGATATTAATGTAAATATTTTAGGTGTGCTTCTAGCCATGTAAATTATATGTTCTTTGTTAAATATTTGAAGGTATAAGTTTATGTGAATATTAATATATATATATGTACATTTTTGTATTAATGGTTTATATATATATATATATATATATATATATATATATATATACTGTTTTATATATTCTGTTTATATATATATATATATATATTGTTTATATATTCTGTTTTTATATATATAATTATATATATACAACTTGTTTTAGTGACAGTGAATTAATGACTGTAAAAAAAAAACTGTCATTAATTAGCCGACTAATAGCAGCCGCTGTAGCCTTCGGGCAATTAATGACAAACCTGTCATTAATTGCAGCAGCGGAAAACAGCAGCTTTTCTGCGACGCTTTTCCGCGACAGTTTAACTGTCAGCGAAAACCAAAGCAGTGGCAGTTTATTATTTGGGTTTCGGTGACAGTCCCGACTGTCACTATTTAAACTGTTTTGATTTAATCCTATTTTATTCACTGTTTTTCAATGACGCTTTGACAGATTTAATGTATATATTATATATTATAATTGTATATATATATATATGTATATATATATATGTGTTTTGTGAGGAATAATAATTGTAATAATATATTATGTTATTTATATAAATGTTGGGTTGTATATATATTTTTAGAGTATATATTAATTATATTATTAGTATACTTTGTGTGAGTTCTTTTTGAATCTAATTTGATTCCTAAATTATTGTAGTTTATCTCTATATTATTTTATAGATGTCTTATGAGGTTGACTTTGGGTTTGACCATGTTTGACTTTAGTGGACTTTAGAGTTGACCATAGTTGACTTTTGACTTAGAATTGACTTATTGACCTAGAAATTGCCTGGTTTGACTTGTTCTCTTTCCGGGACCTTGTATTAATGTGGTATTCCATATCTAGGTCTTCGAGGCACCGAATCAGACATTGTGAGACTGTTCATTGGACTTCAGGCGAGTACATTCTCTGATAGTTTCTCATTTATGATATCCTCTATGTTCGTTGTATCTAGTGTAGATATACATGTTCTCTTGACACTATGGTTACACGGATTGGTATATCCGGATCTCGTCATGAGATGTTATTCCTTGGTATATGGTGTATATGGTGCAAGTATTGTTTCATTGGTTATCTTGTACATGTACAGACACCGATTCTCGGGGAGACTAGCTATCTTCTTGGGGAATCTAGTGCCATAACGTACCGTGGTTGGATCTATTATACCAGTCGGGGTGGGGAGTATTTTAGTGTAGATATGTGATCATACCCTCCTTGTGCATGCCTTGTTCCTTGTGAGTGTTGATCATACACCGCACGTATAATCAGCCAGGCCATTATACTCTTGTGCAAGTTCCTAAGCCGATCACATGTTAAAGCTAGTACTCACACACTTAGTCATTAGTATTCTTGTTCTATCAGCATATTGTTCATTATTGTATTTCTTTTCAGTACTTCCTTATTGTCTATACATTTCTTGTATCTATTTATGCATCTTGTTTATCCACAGCTACTTACTGTTACATAGTTTTTATCATTATTTGAGAACTGCTGTTAGGGTTGTACTCTGCTCCTTTCCTGACTGGATATATTTTTCCAGATGACACTGAGGAGTACCCTACCTATTATGGACCCCAGGATGTTGTGGGTTTAGATTCTGAGACCCTGGCTCAAGAGGGACTTATCCCAACTGAGATAGTTGACCCTGGAGTTGTAGCTTTATAGTTTTGTAGTATTCTTTTGTACTGGATTTGTCTCCAGCATATTTCTGTATTTTTCTTCAGACTCATTGATGTATTATTTTAGACTCATGAGTTGTTTGGTGACTATTCTATTCTTATCTGATTCGTGTTCATTCTATCTTAGTTCTGTGATTGAGTACACTATCTTTTGGTGGTTCATTATATTAGATAGACTTTCTAGACAGCGTTCTACCGCCGATTCTGCGGCGTAGGCTGGGCGTTGTTTCCGACTAGTACCCTTACCCCGGGTGCGGGTCGTGACACGTTTTTGGTGGTGGCCCATGCAGGTCTAGCTTCACAAGTATGTGATGTCGTGGTAGTACGACAACTTAGTTGTACTACTGCGAGCCTGCAATAGGATATAGGCTGAGATACTCAATCACATCTAGGAAAATTCTTTTGATTCAACTATTCTCCTTTGATATTGATACTTGATCCCTTAAACTGTCCTTTCCTTGATGTCTTACATCTTGTGCCATATTGATTCCTCATTTCGTCTTTTTATGAGACATACTCGGAGATACTTGCGGAGGCACGCAAGGTTGAGCGGGATCTGGGTTTGAAGACCAAGAGAGACCGTGATTCTTTTCTGGGGGCCAACGGCAGTGCAGTATCTGCCAAACGTCCTCATTTCCAGTCCAGACCTTTCCAGCAGCCACAGCAGAACCAGACTCCAGCTAGAGCGCCTTTTCACCAGGCATCTCAGCAGCAGAGGCAGTTATAGCAAGCTCTATGCAACTTCTGCAAGAAGCCCGGCCACATCTGGGAAGTTTACAGAAAGAGGCTAGGAGTTTATTTGTATTGTGGTACTGAAGGGCATCAATTGAGGGAGTGTCCTCGTCGTGCAGTTCAGGGAGCAGCTCCAGCTCCGAGGGCACAGATGAGACCACCTGCAGCACAACCGAGGGGACCGCTTCCGACACAGCAGCAGCGTTTTGTCCAGCATCAGCAGCAGGGAGGTGCTCGGCAGGGACGAGCGTTTGTTATGACCGTCGAAGAGGAGGAACCCACAGGAGATGTCATCGTAGGTTCTATTCTTCTTGATTCCATTCCAGCTTTAGCTTTGTTTGATAGTGGTGCTTCCCATAGTTTTGTATCTGTTTCTTTTGCTCTAAAGCATGGTTTGGTAGCTGAGTCTTTGCTTAGGACTTGCAAGATCATGACCGGGGGAGGCATTATCCTGGTTAATGATATTTGCAAAGATCGGAGAGTTACTCTGGGAGGCCGGGAGTTGAGTGCGTGTCTACTTGTAATGCCACTTCCGAGCTACGACATTGTACTCGGGATGGATTGGTTGAGTAGGCACCGTGCTAGCATAGATTGTAGAGGAGGTAGAGTTTTGTTTGGTTCGCCAGGAGAGCCAGAGTTCGAGTTTGCTAGAAGAGCTGCGGAGCAGGAAGAAGGCATTATTTGTGGAGCTATGGTGGAAGACAAGGAGTTGCCACATCCGTTGATAGCAGAATTTTTGGATGTGTTTCCTGAAGAATTGCCAGGATTGCCGCCAGATCGAGATGTTAAATTTTCTATAGACTTGGTGCCAGGTGCAGAACCGATTTCGCAGCATGTCTATAGAGTAAACAACAGCGAGCTGGTCGAGTTGAAGAAGCAGGTGGACGAATTGCAGGATAAGGGGTTTATCAGATCGAGTTCTTCACCATGGGGAGCCCCGGTATTGTTTGTACCGAAGAAGGATGGATCGGTGCGTATGTGCATTGATTACAGGGCTTTGAATAATCTCACTATCAAGAATAAGTATCCTTTGCCACGGATTGATGATCTGTTTGATCAGTTGAGTGGTGCGAAGGTATTTTCTAAGATAGATTTGAGATCAGGCTACCATCAGGTGAAGGTGAAGTCGGAGGACATACCGAAGACTGCTTTTAGAACTCGGTATGGTCAGTACGAGTTTATGGTGATGCCGTTTGGTTTGACTAATGCACCGACGGTATTTATGAACTTGATGAACAAGGTGTTCCACCAGTACCTTGACAAGTTCGTGGTGGTGTTCATCGACGACATACTCATATACTCGAGGACACCGGAGGAGCATGAGGAGCATTTGAGGATTGTGTTGGATGTGCTGAGGAAGGAGAAGCTGTATGGAAAGTTGTCCAAATGTGAGTTTTTCTTGGACAAGGTGGAATTCTTGGGGCATGTTGTGACTGGTGATGGTATTTCAGTGGATCCGAAGAAGATTTCAGCAGTGGAATCTTAGAAGACTCCGAGTTCGGTAGCAGAGATCAGGAGTTTCTTGGGATTGGCAGGCTACTACAGAAAGTTTGTGCAAGATTTTTCGAGGATTGCCGAGCCGATGACCAGACTCACAAGGAAGGATGTGGAGTTTGTTTGGACGGAAGATTGCCAGGCCGCTTTTGAGGAGTTGAAGAAGAGGTTGACGTCTGCTCCTATTTTGACATTGCCATCAGGGTCCGGAGGTTTCACTATTTATAGTGATGCATTGGGGAAGGGTTTAGGTTGTGTTCTTCAGCAGCATGGGAAAGTGATTGCCTATGCATCCAGGCAATTGCGTCCTCATGAAAAGAACTATCCTACCCATGATTTGGAGTTGGCAGCTGTCATATTTGCCCTGAAGTTGTGGAAACATTATTTGTACGGAGAGCGTGTGGAGATCTTCACAGACCACAAAAGCTTGAAGTACATTTTCATGCAGAAGGAGTTGAACATGAGGCAGCGTCAGTGGTTGGAACTGATGAAGGATTTTGATATCTCTTTGCAATATCATCCTGGGAAGGCCAATGTAGTTGCCGATGCTTTGAGCAGGTATCCGGTAGCTATGTTCTTGACGCAGGATCGATATTTGTTGGAGGACTTGGAGAGCTTGGGCATTGAGGTGATTGTTCCGGGTGGTGCTATGCAGATGTGGGGATTGCAGATACATTCAGATTTGATGGATAGGATCAAGGCAGCACAGTATGATGACGTATCTTTGAGGAGTATCAGAGCTCAGGTGAGAGCAGGATTGGAGGATGATTTCACTATTACAGAGGATGGATCTTTGAGGCATGGAGTTAGATTGTGTGTGCCTAGTGGGGAGTTGCAAGAGGAGATATTGCAGGAAGCGCATCGCTCTCAGTATTCCATACATCCAGGTGCTAACAAGATGTATCGGGATATGCGAGAGAGTGTGTGGTGGTATGGCATGAAGAGGGAAGTGGCACAGTTTGTATCCAGATGCTTAGTGTGCCAGCAGGTGAAAGCCGAGAGGCAGAGGCCAGGAGGTTTACTTCAGCCATTACCCATTCCAGAGTGGAAGTGGGAACACATTACTATGGATTTTGTGTCCGGACTACCATGATCTCCAGGAGGGAAAGACGCGATTTGGGTCATTGTTGATAGGTTGACCAAGTCGGCCCACTTTTTGCCTTTCAAGGTAGGTTTGTCTACGGAGAAGCTGGCAGAGATGTATGTAAGGCAGATCGTTAGGATACATGGAGTTCCCGTCAGCATAGTCTCAGATCGGGATAGTCGTTTCACTTCTTATTTCTGGAGGAGTTTGCAGGAGAGTTTGGGCACTCAGCTCAAGTTCAGTACTGCATATCATCCCCAGACAGATGGGCAGTCAGAGAGGACTATTCAGACTCTCGAGGATATGTTGCGCACTTGTGTACTAGATTTCGGGGGTTCTTGGGAGGACCATCTCCATTTGGTAGAGTTTGCTTACAACAACAGTTACCAGGCCAGTATAGAGATGTCACCTTTTGAAGCTCTATATGGTCGGAGGTGTCGTACTCCTTTGTCTTGGGACGATGTTGGAGAGAGAGTTTTGCTTGGGCCAGAGATGGTTGTGGATGCAGCAGAGAAGGTTCAGTTGATCAGAGACAGACTTCGAGTGGCACAGGACAGACAACGGCATTGGGCCGATAGCCATCGGAGACCCTTGGAGTTTGAGGTATAGTTTAGATTTTATTTTGTGTGCTTGTTCTTGGTTGTTTGTTATAGATAAGTTCTTAAGGTGGTGTTTTGTTCTAGGTGGATGGTTTGGTGTTTCTGAGGATTTCTCCGACACGAGGCACGATTCGCTTCGGTGGAGGCAGAAAGCTTAGTCCGCGATTCATTGGACCTTTCACTATTCTAGAGAGGGTCGGTGCAGTTGCTTATAGACTAGACTTGCCACCTGCATTGGAGGGAGTGCACAACGTGTTTTATGTGTCGCAGTTGAGACGATACGTGGCAGATCCTAGTCATGTATTGGATCACTCAGAGATAGAGGTGGGCCCTACTCTTAGCTATCCAGAGCAGCCAGTTGGAATTCTGGATCGGAGAGAGAAGGTGCTGAGGAACCAGACTATTCCTTTGGTGCGCGTCGCATGGAGGCATTACTCTCCGGGGGAGTCTACCTGGGAGAGAGAGGATGACATGCGAGAGCGTTATCCATATTTGTTTGTACCTTGAGGTATGTTATTTCTAGTTATGTTCTGTTCATTGTTATGTTCTGTTCATTAGTTAGTTGTGATTCTTTAGTTCTGTTCTGTGATTTTCTGGGGGTAGTTTTCGTCTTTGAATTTTGAGGACGAAATTATTTTAAGGAGGGTAGACTTGTCACTACCACATTTTCTAGGAAAGGGTATTTTGGTAATTTCCTATTTAAATAAATATTGTGCATGGTAAATAATTTTTGTTGTATTATTTAATTATTGTTGGATGTTATTTAATTATTTTGGACTTATTTTAGTGGACCCAACTAGTTTAGTTTGGACCCATGGACCAACATGAATTAATTAGTTAGACTTGGCCCATTTAGAAAGCCCATGGTTAAGAAGATGGATTAAATTAATTAAATGATTAGACTAGAAGCTTCCTTCCTTAATTATTTCTTCATGAGAGGCCCCAAGGGGTACATTGGACATTTTACAATTGCTTGGGGGAGGGGCTATGGCCGGCCTATTAAAGAGGGGGGGAAATTTCTCTCTCCTCTCATCTCATTCCAAATCTAGATCTAGAATTCTCCCACTACCAAATTCCCTCCATTCCCAATCCAATTCCCTACCAAATTCATTCCAAATTCTTCCCAATTCACCATTAGAGAAGGAGGAAGCAAGGATCTAGAAGAAGGAAGCAAGGATCTACAAAGAGGAGCAAAGATCTACAATTTGGAAGCAAGTTCATCTCAATTGGAGGTTTCATTGGGAATCCATCTCCCAATAGGTATAATTCAGATTTTCCCATTTAAATAGCTTCTAAATCTGAGATTTAATCATGTAAAATTAACCTATATGTATGTAGTACCCA
This sequence comes from Iris macrosiphon, assembly GCA_036927795.1. Lineage (NCBI taxonomy): Eukaryota > Viridiplantae > Streptophyta > Magnoliopsida > Asparagales > Iridaceae > Iris > Iris macrosiphon. The sequence continues at coordinate 99,668,101 of JAYESA010000006.1, forward strand.
TAGGACTTTGTTTTGTGTTCATAGGAGACCCATGGAGAAAGTTATGGTGCTTTTTGTGTCAATTTTGTTGGAATTCCGAATTTATATTTTGTTGTGTGTGTCAATTGATCCTATAGATCAATTGAACATGAGATTTGTGTTTGAGGCTAGTGTCGTGTCCATATTGGGATACTTGTGGTTCGTATCCCAACTATTTGGTGATACGTGTCATTTGGGGGTTTTCCTTCGACACGGGGCTTTGAACATGTCGTATTTTGACACGGACACATAGATCTACTTTTGACGCTTTAATTTGTTCATAAATATTATTTGTGATTTGTTTGTGTCCTTCGGGGTGCATTTGGTTGTGTGTTGGACTCGTGTCGCATGCGTATCCTAGATCTAGTGGGATACGGTGAGATACTCTCCAATTGTGTGTATTTTTGCATAGATCTAATTAATTGTGGTTCAATTCTTCATTTATAATTAGTATATATATATGGATATTAAATATTTATTTTGTGTATTTATTATAGTAATTATTGTAGCATAGATCTATATTTTGGGTGTGCTAATATAATGTACAATATAATATGTAGCTTTCTTGCATGCAAATATATATGTTACTACTTGTTAAATAATATAATTTATACATAAAATGTTTTATAAAATATATTTGTATGTTTAATTGTGTAATTATATTATTTATAATTATTATGTAATTATTTGGATATTAATGTAAATATTTTAGGTGTGCTTCTAGCCATGTAAATTATATGTTCTTTGTTAAATATTTGAAGGTATAAGTTTATGTGTATATTAATATATATATATATGTACATTTTTGTATTAATGGTTTATATATATATATATATATATATATATATATACTGTTTTATATATTCTGTTTATATATATATATATTTATATTGTTTATATATTCTGTTTTTATATATATAATTATATATATACAACTTGTTTTAGTGACAGTGAATTAATGACAGTAAAAAAAAAACTGTCATTAATTAGCCGACTAATAGCAGCCGCTGTAGCCTTCGGGCAATTAATGACAAACCTGTCATTAATTGCAGCAGCGGGAAACAGCAGCTTTTCTGCGACGCTTTTCCGCGACAGTTTAACTGTCAGCGAAAACCAAAGCAGTGGCAGTTTATTATTTGGGTTTCGGTGACAGTCCCGACTGTCACTATTTAAACTGTTTTGATTTAATCCTATTTTATTCACTGTTTTTCAATGACGCTTTGACAGATTTAATGTATATATTATATATTATAATTGTATATATATATATATATATATATATATGTATATATATATGTGTTTTGTGAGGAATAATAATTGTAATAATATATTATGTTATTTATATAAATGTTGGGTTGTATATATATTTTTAGAGTATATATTAATTATATTATTAGTATACTTTGTGTGAGTTCTTTTTGAATCTAATTTGATTCCTAAATTATTGTAGTTTATCTCTATATTATTTTATAGATGTCTTGTGAGGTTGACTTTGGGTTTGACCATGTTTGACTTTAGTGGACTTTAGAGTTGACCATAGTTGACTTTTGACTTAGAATTGACTTATTGACCTAGAAATTGCCTAGTTTGACTTGTTCTCTTTCCGGGACCTTGTATTAATGTGGTATTCCATATCTAGGTCTTCGAGGCACCGAGTCAGACATTGTGAGACTGTTCATTGGACTTCAGGCGAGTACATTCTCTGATAGTTTCTCATTTATGATATCCTCTATGTTCGTTGTATCTAGTGTAGATATACATGTTCTCTTGACACTATGGTTACACGGATTGGTATATCCGGATCTCGTCATGAGATGTTATTCCTTGGTATATGGTGTATATGGTGCAAGTATTGTTTCATTGGTTATCTTGTACATGTACAGACACCGATTCTCGGGGAGACTAGCTATCTTCTTGGGGAATCTAGTGCCATAACGTACCGTGGTTGGATCTATTATACCAGTCGGAGTGGGGAGTATTTTAGTGTAGATATGTGATCATACCCTCCTTGTGCATGTTTTGTTCCTTGTGAGTGTTGATCATACACCGCACGTATAATCAGCCAGGCCATTATACTCTTGTGCAAGTTCCTAAGCCGATCACATGTTAAAGCTAGTACTCACATACTTAGTCATTAGTATTCTTGTTCTATCAGCATATTGTTCATTATTGTATTTCTTTCCAGTACTTCCTTATTGTCTATACATTTCTTGTATCTATTTATGCATCTTGTTTATCCACAGCTACTTACTGTTACATAGTTTTTATCATTATTTGAGAACTGCTGTTAGGGTTGTACTCTGCTCCTTTCCTGACTGGATATATTTTTCCAGATGACACTGAGGAGTACCCTACCTATTATGGACCCCAGGATGTTGTGGGTTTAGATTCTGAGACCCTGGCTCAAGAGGGACTTATCCCAACTGAGACAGTTGACCCTGGAGTTGTAGCTTTATAGTTTTGTAGTATTCTTTTGTACTGAATTTGTCTCCAGCATATTTCTGTATTTTTCTTCAGACTCATTGATGTATTATTTTAGACTCATGAGTTGTTTTGTGACTATTCTATTCTTATCTGATTCGTGTTCATTCTATCTTAGTTCTGTGATTGAGTACACTATCTTTTGGTGGTTCATTATATTAGATAGACTTTCTAGACAGCGTTCTACCGCCGATTCTGCGGCGTAGGCTGGGCGTTGTTTTCGACTAGTACCCTTACCCCGGGTGCGGGTCGTGACAGACAATCATAAGGGATTGAGTCATACTATTGTTTATTGTGGATAGCCAATCCTATTGGGTTGAGCCATACTATCGTGATAGTGATATTGTGGTCATTGTTTATTGATCATTGACTATTGGTTAAACACATATTGGAAAGTTATTACAAAAAACTTAGTATAGTATCAATTCTTCTCTTATTCCATCTCCTAGTGTATTTGTTTGAATAAACAAAAATTAAGAGAAGAAGAGGGTTTATGCGAAATCTTTCTTTTTTTCTTACAAACAAGAAAAAGAGTATAATTAATCCTATACGAGGATGTTAAGTAAAATAAAAATAATTCTAGGGAAGTATTGCTATAGGAGTCTAATCTGCGGTCGATCACTTTGTCCCTTGGACCACACGATGATGAAGAAGTGTTGTAGAAGAAGAAGAAGCTTCAAAGGTTGCAAGTGGGATTGAATTGTCAACCAAAGTTGTCAACCAACACTCTCTGTCTTTGCTCTCTCTCTCTGATCTTTGATTGTGCCATGGCCGATGTCTGATCGTCTGATTGCCCAATCGCCCGATCGTCTCCCCGTGGTTGTGCCCTTTGTCCCTGTGATCAGGGGTTTCTATTTATAGAGATCAGTTAAATAACTGTCCAGTTGGCGTAGAAGCCAAACTGAGAAAAAAGTTGCATCATTTACGCGGCGGTTATAATAACTGCTACCTACGTTCAAATAATCTTCTGAATCTGCGTATGACACGTGTCCCATTATGAGGTAACGCGTATAACTGCTTCTCGAATATCACGGCATACAAGCCACGTAGGTAACTGCCCCTTGCGTAAAGATGGTTGGCGTAAAAGCCAAATAACTGTCTTATAGGCATAAAAGCCTGGTTGGCGTAAAAGCCTGGTTGGCATAAAAGCCTAGCTGTGAAGAATACTACCTCCTTTACGCTGCGGTTATGACAACTGCTACCCGCGTTCAAATAATCTTCTGAGTCTGCGTGTAACATGTATCCCTTTATAAGGTAATGCGTATAACTGCTTCTCGAAGATCATGGCATATACGCCACATAGGAAGTTGCCCCTGCGTAAAGATGGTTGGAGTAGAAGCCAAATAACTGTCTTGTTGGCATACAAGCAAAATAGCTGTCTTGTTGGCATAAAAGCCAAAGAGCTGTCTTGTTGGCATAAAAGCCAAATAGTTGTCTTGTTGGCGTAAAAGCCAAAGAGCTTTCTTGTTGGCATAAAAGGCCAAACTCTGTGTAAAACTTGATGGTTCATGAATAATAGATAACTAGCGTAAAATAGCCATTTATCCATCACGACTGAGGTTTTAAGCGTATTCTGGGCTAAATAGCCTTATCACATACCTTTGCAAATATGGCCGAGTTGGCCTATTTCGAGGAGATAGCATACGGCGTACTCCTATAGTTGAAAATAGCCTGGTTGGCGTAAAATGCAAGGATGGTGATGTGAGCGTATTAGTCACAGTTTTAGCTTTTCTAGTCAATTATCCATCATGACTGAGGTCTTGAGCGTATTCCGGGCTAAATAGCCTTATCACGTACCTTTGGAAATATGGCCGAGTTGGCGTATTTTGAGGAAATAGCATACGACGTACTCCTATAGTTGAAAATAGCCTGGTTGGCGTAAAATGCAAGGATGGTGATGTGAGCGTATTAGTCACAGTTTTAGCTCTCCCGGTCATGACAAAATCTGTAGAATAGAACCAAATATCGTGCATTAAATGCAGAGATATGCCTCGAGCTCTGTGCAGGAAACAGCTTTTGACGTGGCGTCTGATTTTGTCTTTATCTTGAGCATAAAAACTCACTTCTGCCAATGTAGAATAGGCAACGTATTCTTTGAATACGTAAAAATAACTTGTATCAAGAATATGTCACTAAACGACAGCCTGGGTCTCTGTGCAAAATCATCATCACAGCCGTCCTCTCGATCATCGTGCAGTACTTTTGTTAGGAGTCAGGTTCACTGCTTTGTCTGACAAATTCATCCGAGGAATACGAAGAGTTCCTCGTACAACTTTACGTTGCATTAAAAAAAACATATTTTTTAAACTTTACACAGGAGAGTAAAGCAACCTTTTACGCGGAACATCCTTGAAGCGCTGCTTTACGCGGGCAGCTTTGAAGCTCTACTTTACGTCGAACAGCTCTGAAGCCCTGTTTTACGCGTACTGCTCTGAAGTCATATTTTACGCCACACGGCTTTGAAGCTCTGTTTTATGCAAACTTCATGTATGTTGGGGGTTTTGACTATAGAATACGTGTATGATTCCCCAGCATATTTCATACTTCTACAAGACCCCCTTTAAAGTTTTTAAATTCCTTGTAATTTGAAATACTTTGAATGCAGCATGAAATGGTCAAATTTGACTCGTATTCTGCTAACTAATCTATCTCGCATAATTTAAGATGAGCGTAAAATCATAGATCCGTAGTATCTGAGAGTAAAATCGTAGATCTGTAGCTTCTGAGCGTAAAAGCTTCTGAGCGTAAAATCATAGATCTGTAGCTCCTGAGCGTAAAAGCTTCTGAGCGTAAAATCTGGGATCTGTTACGCAGCATGATGACCTGTCTTCCTTTTCAATGATAGGCTGACGTGGTCCCAAATCCTAACCGACTATTAAAAATCGGATTTGGTTAAGGATTCAGAGAGTCACTTGAACTATATAAATAGGCATCGGTCATGAGAGACAAAAATCCTTCATCTTTCTCTGCAAAACCCTTTGTCTCTTTCTAAAAACTCTTCGTCTTTTTCTGAAAAAGATCTCAGATTCGCCATGGCACCAAAACAGTCCTCCATCGCTAAGAGAAAAAAAGTCACTTCATCATCTCGCTCCATTGCTCAAGCACGAGCGAATCCTACTAGGCCAAGCGAGCCTTTTTCTGAATGAAGTGCTCCGCTGTCTAGCTGTGCACCGGGCATCACAGGTAAAGACTTCGAGAGAAAAATCCTTCGCACACATTGTACGTGTATGTGCAAATATGCCCACATTCCTAATGTGTCAGCGTAAAACTCCATATTTTTGCAGTCTGGCGTAAAAACCCAGACTGTCAAATTTTGACGTATACTACAAACCTTGCATTTTACGCACTGGAAGTAAATTCCAGCGTAAAACTCAAATTTTTGTAGTCTTGCGTAAAAACTCAGACTGTCAAATTTTGGCGTATACTACAAACCTTGAGTTTTACGCACTGGATGTAAATTCTAGCGTAAAACTCCAATTTTTGCAGTCTGGCGTAAAATTCAGACTGTCAAGTTTTGGCGTATACGGCAAGAGTGTAATATCTTATGTTTTATGCGCTGAAAGAAAATTCCAGCATAAAACTGACTTTTTCTCTTCCTCGAGTAGGTGAAATCCTCAGAAACACATGTTCTCCCTCCTTGAACTCTAATGGACGTCGGTGTGTATCAGCCCAATGCTTCTGTCTGTCCTGAGCTGCACGAAGATGATTCTGGATTTGTTTAACCTTCTCCACTGTTTGCATCACCAACTCTGGTCCCAAGATTTGTCGCTCTCCGACATCACTCCAGCATATTGGCGATCTGCACTTTCTACCATATAACGCCTCAAAAGGTGCCATCTTGATACTTGCCTGGTAACTATTGTTATATGAGAACTCTACCAAATGCAAATGATCTTCCCAAGACCCTCCAAAGTCTAACATACAAGATCTCAGCATATCCTCCAAGATCTGGATTGTACGTTCTGATTGACCATCTGTCTGGGGGTGATAGGCCGTGCTGAATTTTAGTCTGGTGCCAAGACTCTCTTGCATACTTCGCCAGAAATGAGAGGTGAATCTCGAATCTCGATCTGATACAATACTAACCGGCACTCCATGCAATCTTACTATTTGTCGCATATACATGTCGGCTAGTATCTCTGTGGATTGTCCAACTCTAAATGGCAAGAAGTGTGCCGACTTAGTGAGTCGATCCACGATAACCCATACCGCATCTTTTCCGCTGGGGCTCCTTGGGAATCCTGTGACGAAGTCCATGGTGATATGTTCCCACTTCCATTCTGGTATGGGAAGCGGCTGCAACATTCCTGCAGTCCTCTGATGCTCGGCTTTCACTTGTTGGCAGACTAAGCATTTAGCTACAAATCTGGCAATCTCTCTCTTTATTCCATGCCACCAATAGTACTGCCTTAGATCTCGATACATCTTTGTTCCTCCTGGATGAACAGAGTATATGGAACTATGTGCTTCAGTCATTAGTTCTTGTCTCAGTTCTCCATTTGGAACATATAGACGATCTCCGCACCTTAAGGTTCCATCCTCATGTATGCGAAGCCCTGTCTGCAAGCCTGCTTCTGTCTTCTCTTTGAGTCTTCGAAATCTTGCATCAGTAGGCAAAGCTTCCTTAATCCTTTCCACGAGCGATGACTTCACTTCCAGATTAGCCAGCAAGCCACTCTGCCTTGGTAGAATAACCTCTATCTGGAGCTCCTGTAGATCTTTCAATAGCTCAGGCTGTACCGTCAAGTAATAAGCTGTAGGCTTCCTGCTAAGTGCATCTGCTACTACATTCGCCTTCCCTGGGTGGTATTGCAGATCTATATCAAAGTCCACCATCAACTCCAGCCAGCGTCTTTGCCTCATGTTAAGCTCTTTCTGGGTATATACATACTTTAGACTTTTGTGGTCAGTGAAAATTTCCACCTTCTCACCATAAAGATAATGTCTCCAAATCTTCAGTGCAAATATTACAGCCGCTAGCTCCAAATCATGCGTTGGGTAGTTCTTCTCATGGACCTTCAACTGTCTCGATGCATAAGCAATAACTTTGCCGTGTTGCATCAAAACACATCCTAGGCCACTACCTGACGCATCGCTATAAACAACAAAACCGCCTGACCCTGAAGGAAGAGTCAAGACTGGTGCTGTTGTTAGACGCCTCTTCAATTCTTCAAAGGCCAACTGACATTCTTCTGTCCATGCAAAGTCCTGATCTTTCCGTGTCAACTTCGTCATTGGCTCTGCAATCCTTGAGAAATTTTCTACGAACCTTCTGTAATATCCAGCAAGTCCTAGAAAACTCCTCACTTCAGCAACTGATGTTGGTGTAGGCCAAGTCTCAATAGCAGCAACCTTCTCTGGATCAACTGACAGCCCTTCTCCTGAGATAATATGCCCCAAGAATGGCACCTTATCCATGCAAAACTCACATTTACTGAGCTTAGCATAAAGCTTCTCCTGCCTCAACGTCTCTAGCACGATTCTGAGATGCTCCTCGTGCTCTTCGTGGCTTTTGGAATATACCAGAATGTCATCAATAAATACTACTACAAATTTATCCAAGTATTGGTGGAAAACTCGGTTCATCAGGCTCATGAACACCGCAGACGCGTTGGTTAAACCAAACGGCATCACTAAAAACTCATAGTGTCCATATTTTGTCCTGAAGGCTGTCTTCGGGATATCTTCCTTCCTCACCCTAATCTGGTGATAACCGGATCTTAGGTCAATCTTTGAAAATATCCTAGCTTCACTCAACTGATCAAACAAGTCATCAATACGAGGCAAGGGATACCGGTTCTTAATGGTCACAGCGTTTAACGCCCTGTAATCAATGCACAGGCGCACTGTTCCATCCTTCTTAGGTACAAACAGTATTGGTGCTCCCCAAGGTGAAACACTGGGCCGGATGAAACCTTTCTCCAGAAGTTCATCAACTTGCTTCTTCAACTCTACTAACTCCTTAGGGGCTAGTCTATAAACCGTTGAAGTGATAGGTTCTGCTCCTGGAGTTAAGTCTATGGTGAATTCTATTTCCCGATCAGGTGGTAGACCTGGAAGATCATCGGGAAATACATCCACAAACTCTGATATAACTCTTGGGTAACTTGACTCCCCTTCTACAGTTAATGCCCTAAGAGTTGGCTGAACACCTTGTTCTACAGCTCCTCGAAGAAATTCAAACTCTGAGTATCCAGGTGGTCTGAATATAACTTTTCCAAGCCGACAATCAAGAGTAGCATGATACTGACTTAACCAGTCCATACCAAGTACCACATCATAGTCAGGCATAGAAAAGATCAGAAATTGGGCTCGCATCTCTCTTCCGCAGACTACTACTGAACATGATCTACAGATATCACTAACAGGTATGATTCCACCTCCCGTAAGAATTCTCTTAGTCTTCGGAAGGGGTGCAGTAGCTACTCTATGGGTGGCTACGAAGCTAGCAGCTATAAATGAGTGCGATGCCCCAGAATCAAATAAAGCTACAGCAGGTAATGAAGCTACTAAGATGGTACCTGCTATAACTTCTCCAGCAATAGCTTCTTCCTGAACAGCCAATGCAAAAGCCTGACCTCGTCCCTGTGCTGGTCCCCTCTGCTGACGAGCCTGTTGGAATAGTGCTGCTTGAGGTGGCAATGGAGGTCTTGGCTGATATCCTCCTGGAGCTGGTGGTCTGACTCCTCCAACTCCCGTCTGCTGTGCTCCCACTGCTGGATAATCTGGCCTTGGTGCAGGTAGAGCTGGTCGTGGTGCTCCTTCTCGACGTGCTGTGCAGTCCCTGGATAGATGCTGGTTGGATCCGTAAACCAGGCACAGTCCCAATTTGCGTCTGCACTCCTTTTCAATGTGACCTAACTCGCCGCAGAAATGACAAGTAGGTAGAGTTCTTTGTGCTGCCCTCTGCGGTAGATTCCTTTGGAGTCGCTTTGCAGAATCCCCTTGTGCTGCCTTGGATGGTGCTGAGGAAAATGGTCGCTTCAGGCTTGACTCCCTCCTGGTGATGCGCTCCATGCGTCGTGCCGCAGCAAGGACGTCATTGTACGATGTAGGGGCAACAGATCCAATCAACCTCTGAAGTTCGAACCTGAGTCCATCAAAGAATTTCTCCGCCTTCTCTTCTTCGGTAGGAATTAAAGAAGGGGCGAAACGACTCAAGCGAATGAATTCGGCATTATACTCCTCCACTGTCATGTTGCCCTGGATGAGACGGTTGAACTTATCTCGGAGTTCTGATCTAGCAACGGCTGGGATATACATCTCTTGGAAGAGTCTGGAGAACTCCTCCCAAGTGACTCGGTCATGTCCGAGCCTCCTCTCTTCAGCTAGCCACCAGTGGTGTGCGTTGTCCGTCAGTTGCATTCGGACAGCAGTCATCTATCTCTCCCGCGGAAGTTCAGCTGCTTCCAACTGATGCTGTGTATTAGTGAGCCATTCATGCACTTCAGTTGGTCCTTCCTTGCCCGAAAAGGTACGGGGCTTGAGTTGACGGAAATCAGTGATAGATCCCGTCGCTGGTCGCCTAGCTTGTGGGTTTGCCTGCTCCAATGCATTCACTAGGCTGGTTCTCAGGTTCTCTGCCTCCTGACGCTGCGCCTCCTGTTGAACTTGTTGTTGAGCTTGCATCATGGCATAAAATATCTGGAACATCTGCTGCCCGTCCATTGTTTGCCCTGGTGGGAATGCAGGCATAGGTGGAGTGAATTGAGGCGGTGGTGGGATATCATCACGCCTGAACCTTGAGTTATGCTGTTCAGCTTGTCCACTTTGAGAGGATTGTCCCCTGTTCTCTGGTGTAACTCCATCTCCATAGGTAACCACAGCATCTTGTGGTGTAAAAGGAATTTCATCTCCACTCCTTGGATCCATTTTTCTGCATGCAAAATAAACTTTATGAGAACGTTTAGTAGAGTCAAGCAGGATACAAAATCAAGTACTTAATTCGAATGCGATATAGAGTTTCAAAAACGTTCAACAAATGGATGAGATCCTATAGCCTATCCTATCCTTTTACAGGTTTGTTTGGCCCCTAAGTTGAGACCAAACAATTTGTCGCTGACCTGCATGGGCCACCACAAAAACCATGTCACGCCCCAGTCCCAAAAATGTCGTGGGACTAGACACGTGGCAATGGCCAGCAGTACACATCAATGGACATCCCAATTTAATGGATCCATCGAGCATACTTAAGCTGTAATATAGGTCTACAATATCATATCAAAAACTAATCTCATCCACACACAGAATAATAAGAACAACAGCAAATAAAAGAAAGTACATCAAGTCCAGTCTCAGCAGAGTATGTCGAGGAACAACCCGACAAGAGTCTAAAACACTGGTTCATCCGACCAGAAAAAAAGAGTCCAAAATAAAGTATCTGAAGAGTACAAATAACATAATCTCAAGAAAAATCTTCTGCCATCACCTCTGCTTCTATGTTATGTTCTCCCTCAGCAACAGCTCCTGGTACAGCTTCAGCTCCTGTCCCGTAAACCTCGGGATAATGCTCTTCTGCTAAACCTGGGGACATCATCCATTCCAGGTCCTCAGGGGACATAGCAAGGTACAAATAATACAAGCCAGAAATAAATACAGTGAAATAGTAAATGAAATAAGCAGGGTAACTACATAACCATCTAAGTGAAAATGCAACTGGGAGCAACACTAGTACTCAGGCTGAGACTGCTACAAGCTCTGTGTCGGGGAGCCGGTAGCAGCAATATCTAGTAGTGGTCTAGCTCTGCTCGAGAGTCTACAACCTCACAATAATAGTATATATGTATAGAACAGCCTGTAGCCTGTGTGTCTCTCCCCACCCAATGTAACCGCACGTCTCATGTCCATGTCACGTGAGATCAGATCTAATGCAACAGTCATAAACTAAGAATATATAACTATGTCCATCCTGTATCCTATACAGAATCACCTTGAATATGTCAGGAAGATTCTGCCAATGTATGGTGTCAGGTGTCCTAGGTTATAGTGTACTTGATAAACAAGCACAAGAAGATAAAGGTTCTCGAATATCCATCACTAAATGACGTACACAACTCCGCGTACGGGGTTGGCACCCGACTGTGATCGGACGCTAAGTATGTCATACGGTCCTAGGTTATAACATGTACAATAGTCACAGAAAAGTAAAACAAGAGAACTAATTAAACTAATAATCTGCAATTTATGGCAAGGTACACTTGCCTGGGATTGGAATATCAGTGGCGGTCCTTGTAACAGTGGGTTCAGCAATACTCCTCCAAAAGCTGAAATGAACATTACCAACAATCTCAGAACATAGGAAATAGTTAGTAACGCCTGTCCTTGAGTCCAGTTTGGACACAAGGGCTAAAACGACATTACTGGGCCAAAACGGGTCCATATGTAGGCCGCTTTGCACCGAAAACCGGGTCAGGGTCAAAGGTTTCCAAATCAGTCCAACTTAGTGTCAACAAGTCAGGAACGTTGATACGAACCCAACGGAACTTCCAGAGTTGGTTTCCGTTGAGCCGTTCTCAAAATCGCCCGTCAGGTGGAGCCTGTGGGGCCCACGACACGCAATTTTCCAACATTCTCAGAATCAAACAAAACTTGACCCACAGGACCAGCGTATTGCTACGAGTCCGATGGCGCAGGTTTCGTCTCAATCCGACGTGTATACACTAAGTTACAGTGAGATTTAGAAAACACGGATACGGGGCGATGTCCGCGGATACGCACTGATTCTGGTGTGCACGCACATCCGAATCAGCTTCTGCGAAAGCCCGCACGTCCGTATCAACGTTGCTGACGTGTCGGCGAAGACCGCACGTGACCAAGTCGTCCCGTTTGGCGGGACGTACTCGATTCCGGGGTGAAACAGGGCTTAGTTTTTCCTGTTTTTGGATCGCGGTGTGCGATCACCACAGGACGCGATGCCCCGAGCGGTTTGTCTGGGCACCGAGAGGGTCTAACAGGCTTCGCAAAGAAACTTACGGAATGGAAATCGGAGCTACAAGTAGGAAGTTATGAATACCTGAAAGAAGGCTGAAAATCCGAGTCCTACGTGTCCAAATTGTGTCCTCGTGTCTGAGTCGAGTCCCGTGTCCACCCTAGGTTTTTAGGGTTCTGGAACTCCGGTGGCCGGGCAGGGCGCGTCCGGTGGCTGAGGGCTCGCTGGGCAGCCGAGGGGTGGTCGTCGCCGGTCTGACGGTCGGTGCCGGCGCTGTGGGTGGCCGGATCAGCGCCGGAGACGGGGAAGAATTCACTGGGTCGGCCGCTGACGGCTCTGGTCGGGTCCCGATGGTCGAGGGCGGCCGGAATCGATTGCTGGAGGCTGGGCGGACCGTTCCGGGTCGTCGGGGCGGTGTCACAGAGTGGTCGGAGTCGGGGTTCTCGCCGGAGAAGAGGGGTTTCAAGGGGAAAATCCGGCGGTGGTCTCGGGTTTATATAAGCTCGCCACGGCAGAGGGAGGGCCGGGCGTTGGCTGGAAGAGGAAGGGAATGGGTCGCCGGGTGCGGGGGAGGCGAACCGTGGGGTCGGCCGGCGGCCACGGCGGCGGAAACGGCCGCCGGCAGCCGAAGGGTCGGGTCTTTTGGGTTTCGGGGGTTAGGGTTTAGAACGGGTCGGGTCGGGTGCTTAGCGGGTCGGGTCTGACCCGGATCCGACCCGCTAGCCTGAGCGGTCCGGGTTGGTCAGACCGACCGGTCCGGTTCAAATCTTTGGGTTGGTTTGGTTTGTTAAATTGGTTTATTATCAGTTAAATTTTACAATAGTTTTTAATCCTTTAAAAATTCATCCGGTGTCCAATAAATTCCCGGAAAAATACCCCATGCTCGGTTTTTAATTTTACACTAGAAAATATAATTTTCATTACATTTTAATATTATTTAATATCATTTAAAAATTCATTTTAAATCAGACAGCTTTAATTTATTGGTTTAAAAATTACCGAATATTGCTAATTAATACCAGAAAATAAATTTAAAATTTTAGAAAAATTCAGGTGATTACACCAGTGGATGGCTTAGCCCATATAACCTTCGATGGGCCAGTTTAACTACATGGGTCCTGAAGCACTTCCAGGTGGAGCTGGAAAGTATTAACTTATTTGAGGCTGTCAGCGCTACTAGTGTTGGGCTGCTTAGCAACCCCAATTTGTTCTTGGCTTTGATGGAGTGATATAACTCGCTAACTGGGACTTTCGCCACTCCGATAGGTGAGTTAGGCCTAGCCCTTCAAGAGATGGCAGATATCTCAAAGCTGCCAATGGGAGACATTCCTTTTGAAGAGTACGTCCCCACCAACAGAGAGTTAAAGGATACCAACCCTCAAGTAGTGGCAGTGTACCAAGAGCTGATGAGCCACTATCTTGCATGCACCACCTTCTACAGAGAGCCTTCTGATTTAGCCTATATTAATAAATGGGTATCCTATCTCTTCTTCCATCAGGCTAGAGATGCCAAGCAGGACAAGGTTATAGGTAGCAAAGATAGGCCTTTAAACCTTCTGAGCATGCTTAATGCCAACACAGTCGATGATCTCATTGAAGATGCAGAGGCTCCAGACTATGTTCTGATTGAAGAGATAGGGGGTTATCCTACAGGAACCAAAGCCTACAGTTACATGAGACATTGCCGAAAGCCTCTATCAAGGGAAGCTCAACTGGCTGGCTTCCTTTTTATTTGGCTACGCCGATGGGTGGTGCCTGACATCGCGTCTGCGGATCGCATTCATCGCAACACCTTATGGCCCGCAGTGCATTTAGTATTTGGAGCAAGATTAGGCTTGCTTCCTGCCATGGTATGCAGGATACAATCTAGCTTGAGGGTTATTACTGATGGGCTGCTGGCTGATACTATACAGCGTGAAGGATATCCCAGAGTGGAGTTACCATTCTTATATCTGATGGGATGGTTAATCTTTCACAACACTAGAGTGATGTCTCCCGGATCTGCCAGTGGTTCGGGCAATAACTTCTTGTTGAATTATAAGAATTCTTCTTGGAATGTGACTAGCGTCATAGATTGTCGACTAGCACTTAATTTTGCACATAGTTGGAAAATCTTCTGCACCGTCCCCCCCCCCCGTACATATCAATTAACAGGAGAATAAACTTCAGGATGCAGGTCAGGGGAAGACTATTCTTTCTCCTGAAGCCTTTTACTGGTTGGTCTGCATTAGACCTTCCCACCTGCTGTACAGAAGCGAGGACCACTGCTACTTGGAGCCTTATCTGCCTAGCCGTTTATCCAGGCAATTTTGGTATGATCAGTTGCACATGGGAAATCCTATCACTAGCTTCAAATTCAAAGGTGGACTTATTGATGGAGATAGAGGATGGCGGTATTTTATCGTGGGTTGTACTGGAGCAACCTTTGCTGTGCCCGCGACTTCTCTCTCCATGGAGTTGCACATTCTTCATTCATACGCACAGTTTTATGTGTCCATCAATACCTACCCTCATGATTTTGTTCTACATGGAAGTTTTAGAATGCCCTCCCATAAGTCCACTGGAAGAGAGGAGATATCATCTATCTCCTCTGATGAAGGTTATGAAGCTACTGGTGCAGATAATTTTTTATTGATTTTACCGAGAGGCGTAATAGCTCCGCTAGCAGAGCCTCTCATTATTTCCCATAAACCAAAGGCTTCCACTCTGAAAGAGCCTTCCCCCCGCAAGAAGAAGCAGACTACTAGGGGTCCTAAAAAGACTTCCACCAAGGGGGCCTCTTCCAGGAGTGAGCCTATTGTTTCCCTTGTTGGGGATGATTCTTTGTTTAGGGGTCCTTCGCCTTTTAGAGAGGGAGCCTCCACAATTCCAGCTGAAAGTGCTAGAGATTCTTTGCCCACGACTGCTTTCGCTACCACCGTAACCGGTAGTGCTTCTAGATCACCTTCGAGACCGATCTTAATAAGAATCAGCATACCTTTACCAAGACAAATAATAGGGCCAGTCCCTCCTTCATTTGTAAGCGAGATTCCACTCGATGAGCCTCGAGTAGATCTGGGTGATGACTGGGATGACTACCTTCAAGCGTCAGTTGGTGTACCCTCATCTCCAGGTATGACAGCTTGTTTAGCATCATTAAGAAATGATTTAGCTATACAGGCTGCAAACGCCATATCCATACCATCGGCCATAGGTAAATGTTGTCTTCACGCTTTTTCCAAGAAAATTTAACATCAAATTGATATTAACTTTCTCTTGTCTTAGTTTCAGGCGAAGACATTTCTGGGGAGGGCGGAGCTGAAGCAACCTCTAATTTTGTTGTAGATCCAGCTAATAAAACGGCGGTGACCACCGTCGAAGAGGCATACCTTGAAACTGTTGATCTTTCATCTGCAACATTCTCAGATGTAATCCCGCCAGTAGCAGTTCAAATAATATCAAAGGTGGATGAACCCACCATCTCGACTGTGCCTACTTCGTCGAGCACGCCAGCAACTTCAACTGTTGTTAGTGTCTCTTCTTTTGTCGTGCCATCTGTTGAAGCAACAACTGTGGCAACATCCTCTGCAGTCATTCCAAATAGGAGGTTTACCGATATTACGGCCACTCCCAGCGTATATTCGATCTTTGCTATGCTAGTTGAATAATACACTAGCATATTCTACCTCACTTTGAAAGAATTGATATCCATGGTACTGGAGAAGAATCTAGGCTTTGATGATCTGAAGACGTCCTCCAAGCTCACTATAGCGCCGATTAGAAATTTAAATGACGCTGAAAGAGCTAATGCGCTAGAGCAATTGGTTAATGGTTTAGAACAACCCATTAACGAATATTTATAACTATCCCGAGGCAGCATCGATGGCTTGGTTCAGGTTGAGTATGACTCCCTAACTGCTGAACTTGCTCAGAGGACAGAAACTTTAAACAAATCCATCCAGGAATATCAACAAGAGATAGAGAAAGAGCAAGCAGTATTGGTGGAGAGTATTCCTTAGCTAGCTCAGTGCAGTGCCGAATGTAAGGGACATAAAGTGAGGGTTCAAGAATTGGAGGCTGAACTTGCTCAAACCAAGGAGAGGCTTCTCAAAGCATCGCTAGTTCGTGATGTATTGAAGGGCCAAGTGGATACAACTCAACAGAACTTGACACATGTGGGTGTCATCCACGCAAGTTTTGTTGATTCTCTGTCCGAACTATATCTCTTGAGCAATGACGAAGCAAGGCTGGAGCTGGCTCGCACTAACATTTTAAACTCCAGGAATGAGAGGATGGCTGCTTTGGCGCAACAGATCAGGGATTTAACTGCTCCTCCCCAATGATGTACTTTTTTGTTTCTTTTGTAATTTCTTAGAGAGAATAAAGATACATTTTCTGAATTTGTGGACCCATCACTTTTAGAATATAAATGATAGGCTAAGATAAAAGTAATATCAGAGGTAATATGAACATGATATACTTTTGGTAAGGTTTAGCCGAATGTAAATCTATTTAGAAGTAATATGAACCTGATATAATATAATCTAACTAAATTTGTATACAAAACACTATCAGAGGTAATATGAACATGATAGGTTTATAAATTAGTTAGCCATATCCATTAAGAGGTCATATAAATATG
This sequence comes from Iris macrosiphon, assembly GCA_036927795.1. Lineage (NCBI taxonomy): Eukaryota > Viridiplantae > Streptophyta > Magnoliopsida > Asparagales > Iridaceae > Iris > Iris macrosiphon. The sequence goes on from JAYESA010000006.1 coordinate 99,685,149, forward strand.
ATAGAATATGATTCAGCTAACCTTTGTACGTAGTATCGTCAGAATAAGATCATCATCATACTCCATTAAGCAAAGGAGATCAAGTATAGTACTTCTTCAGAAATTTGCCGTTGATATGAGCCATTGCCAAATTTCTATTAGGCTTGGCTAATCTGTAAGCGCCATTTGAAATCATATAAGGGCTCTCCATTTCTTTACGATTATTTGTGCGAGCTTTGGACATCGTACCAGAAGTAATATAGATGTAGTACAATACCGTGTTTGTTGAGGACATCCTACTGGGGGATCCTTGGTGGACCTATTATTTGTTCCGTACGTTGAGTGCAAATAATAAGTTTAAGACAAGCCTAATCAGAGGACATATGGACGTGATAGATTTTGTGGCTAGTAAAGACATCTTGCTGAGGGATTTTTTGTGGACCCATTACTTTTTTTGCACATATTGGTGCAAGTAATAGGTTTGAGACAAGTCCTGCCGGAGGTAATATTGACGTGACAGTTTTTGTGGACCCACTACTTTTTGTGCATGTTAGTGCAAGTAATAGGTTTGAGACTAGTCCCGCCAGAGGTAATATAGCTGCGGTAAAATATGACTCTGTGGGGATAGTGGAGAGACATAGTCCAAAGGTAATATGAACATAAACTGACTTTTTCTCTGCTGGGGAAAATAAGGATAGTTTAGAGGTAATATGGATTTGAACAATGCGTTTCCATTAAGGGCATCCCACCGTAGGTTTTTGGTGGACCTATTACTTATTGTGCACGAGAGTACAAGTAATAAGTTTAAGACTAGCCCTGCCAGAGGTAATATGGACGTGGCAGTTTTCGTGGAACTAACATCACTGGTATACTTAGAGTTAAGTACGGGTGCTAAGTTGAGATGACAACCAATATCAGAGGTAATATGGACATGAAAATCGATAGCCAAAACTCGGGAGGTTTGCTCAGAGGTAATATGGACATGACAAACTCAACCTGAGAGAAATATTATGACAACAGTTCAGAGGTAGTATGGACCTAAACTAATGTCCGAATAACTCATTTGAGGAGTGATTCGTTGAGTGTGGTCTATCTGAAAATGAAGATAGACCAAAGGATCGCTCCGCTGGGGAGATTGATGGGACGATAGCTCAGAGGCAATATGAGCATGGCTAGCATCTAACGAGATTGGTTTGAATAGTCATTGCGGGAGTGTGCGAGTAGACCTAAGGATTGCCCCGCTGGGGGAATTTTGAGGATCCATCATCCATTGCGTACCCGGGATTCTTGGATACGGATGATGGCTCTTTACAAGGGTTTATAATGAAGGAAAAAATGTTGCACATAGGCACTTGCTGGGGATGCCAGATTGCTGAACATATCTATACAGAGATCATATGAACATGATAGAATATGATTCTCGATCTTCGACGATCGAGAAAATATTGTACATAGGCACTTGCTGGGGAGAAAGAACCAAAAGTTGATTTGTACATCTGGATTGTGGACTTATTACCTATGGCGTCCCTTAAGTACAGATAATAAGCTGCAACGACTAGCACTATCAGGGGTTATACGAACGTGATAGTAGGAAGTCGAAGAGAAGAGCTTCACTCAGAGGTAATGTGGACATGGAAAAGTTCTGAAAATATCTTACTCAGAGGTAAATATGGACGTGGTAAGATATGACTCAGCGGGGATAAAGAAAAACAGGGCAGAGGTAATATGGTAGTGACCATTCTTGTGGTGATAGATTTACTCTGCTGGAGAAATTAGAGAGACGTAGTTCAGAGGTAATACGGACGTGAAATGATCGATAGAAACTGTCACCACCCTATTTCCAGAGCCGAATATTTTTTTTATTTTTGATTTAGTTAATTATGTATTATTTATAATTAATTGTATTTATATTTAATTAATGATTGTATTATTTTTATATTGATTGTTTTAGAATTTTGGCTAGCTTGGACCCATGTCAGACCCTAGTGGACCCATGTCCGACCCAGCCCACACCCTTGTGAGACCTATTTTTGGGTTTAGAATATTTATTATATTTTTAGTGGGTTAGTGGGAGAGATTTGGAGTTAGTTTGAGTGCTTTTGGAACCCCGAAACCCAAAATCCAAGTTAGGAGGGCATTTTGGTCATTGGAGAATTAGGGAACCCTTATATGTTTGCTTGGCCGGATTCTCACAGCAGCCCACACCCGAAACACAGCAGCCACAGCCCCCACTCTCCCATTTTCATCTTCTTCTCTTCTTCTTCTTCTTCTTCTTCTTCTTCACTCATTTTTCTTCTTCCTTTCTACATCCTACTTCAAGTAAGTACCTATTTCTCTTATTTCTTCTTCTATTCTTCATGAATAATTAACCCTAATCTTGTATTTTTCCCCAACCTAGGTGGGTAGAGCTTAGATTTGGTGTTGGAGCTAGATTTGGGAGCTTGGAAGCTTGGTTTGGTGGATTTGGAGCATTTTGGAGACTTTGGCTTGGGATTCTAACTCCCAAGAGGTAAACCCTGATTTTTCCCTCTTGTAATTACTCTTTTATAGTGTAATTAATAGTTTAGAACCTTCCTAGACCCTTAGGATACCCGTGGGAGGAAGTTGGAACTTGTTGGGCTGTGTTTGGAGACTTTAACACTAGGTTTTGTGTCAATTTCGGGTGGAATCCAAAATCGGCCCAATTTTGGGTGATGCCTTAGGTTAGACGGACCTAGGTAGACGTTATCGGGTGTCTTGAGGGTGAGTGCATATCTTCGTTCGGACACGGGAAGCCGTGTCGCGAAGAAACGGGCGTTTTAGGCATTTTCGGGGTTTTCGTCGTCGCCGATTCTAAGTTCGTGCGCATTTTCGCCACAGGCCTAGAATCGATGGGGTAGCATTTTTTCTAGGATCTAGACATCGTTTAGGACCCGTAGGTAAATTTTGGGCCGATTTTGAATTGGTTTGGTGTGCGTTTTAGGAGGTTATCCGAACCGCACACCGCGTGTTCGTCGAAATGACCGAACGGCCATTTCAGCGTTGTCACGCCCCGATCTCCCGCAGGCAAATCGGTCGTTCCCGCTAGGCGGGAATCACCCTCGCCAGCGCTCCCGCGGAACGATCGCTTGACTCATCCGGGCGTGATGACGCACGAGTGTGAACCGCGTCCGTGCAAGACCGTAATTCATTGGCTGGCGGTAAGAGTTCTAAGCCACAGAGTCGCACAGATTGTCCGAGTGCAGCGGAGTCATGAATGCATAGGCGATCGGTAACAGGTTCACTGAGTTGACAAATATAGCAGAAGCATTGAAACACAAGTTGAAGTAAAGCAAGCTCTTTATTGATATAAACATGTATTACAAGCGGCGTATAGCCGAGATTACAAGTCGCTCAAGCCTCTCTCTTTGAAACAGTAAAAGCGTGCCAAGTGGCTAAAATTGTGGAATAATTGTACAGGCGATGTTCAGGTGAGTTCCAACATTATGTCTTGTATATGTGCTTCTGTTCTGGACGCACCGTTGCTTCAGAGTGATCTCCACACCTTATTACGCACGAAGGAGGCATCCGCACCGAACGAGGTTCTCCCGCACCCTGCATACAAACTAGTTGATTATCAGTACATTGAATGCACTGGTGGGGAAGCTACTCGCCCGCTCGACAAATCCAAACACGTAATACAGGTTTCGTGCATCAACTATTAAGTTGTCTTTCTAGTTGCCTTAGGATCAGTTTTATGCGAGATTTGAATAGCCTAACTCGTGTGGCAGTACGCCGTGCGATATGAGAGGAAACATGACGAGACTTACCAACTTACCATCTCCTTCCCTGTCCAAGGCAAACATTAAGGCAAACATTATTAATTCAAGCACGGGCAAGTATAAACATTTAGGGGCATAACATATGCAAACATGAGGGTCATTTTAACATGATCGTTCAGGTGTTCAGTTGTTCATTGATGCGATGCAGTGACTCGCAGGCGGATAGCCGCTAAGCGAGGATGACTTATCTATATGAACATGAGTCGCTGGCATAGCCATAAAGGACCGTTTAGTCTCAGGGCGAAGTGATGTGCAACGCGGGTGGAGAGCCCCGCTGCATAATATTTGTCGGGTAACATACGACTACACATACGTCCCGTCTGGATCGAATCGGTCCCAGTGCCCCTGTGACCGTCCGCAAAACTCAACATAACATACCTTGTGCACATAAGTTGTCCTCGACTATGCAGGTCAGGGTCTATCCTTTATCCATAGCTTGACATGATAATCATGAAACTTAAACTTATTCTGAACGAATATATTGCTCCACGAGATGGGATTCCATCAGTACATAACACGATCCTCGTTCAGATGCATACTTAGCATGATTATCATTCAAGTGTGATTCATGTTCAATATTCATTACCCTGATGCGTGCCCCTGGTTCGGGGATTGCCTTGGAGACCCAACGGTCCCGGATACTTGCAAGTCTATTCAGGCACGGAACGACTACGTAGTAGTCTCCCGGGGTTTGGATGAAAACATGGCAACATTACAAGCACACAAGCATGCGTTTCTAAGAAACATTAATAACCACGTTTGCTAGGGCCCGAAGGTAAGCCGAGAGATGAAACCGTTAAGGACTTAGCATGCGAGAGTCTGAACATATATAAGCAGTATTTTAATTTCCATGTTCTATCATAAGGAATACAAGTTGGGATTATTCCCTTAGCTAGGTGCGTTGGATTTATTAGCATACAGGGGTGAATCACCTAGCGACTAGCATAAATATTCCAGATTTTATGTGTGCTGGCTAAGCAAAGACAAGTTCACCGTAGCCACCCACCTTAGCGATGATTCGCCTCGGTAGAGCGATACGCCGAGCGAGCCTCTGAAAGCCTAAGCTGGATTCCTGTAGGGACAAGTCTGGATATCATTTGTATTCTCGATTGAGGCAAAGCGGGTCGGGACAGCTGCACTATTGCCGTTTGAGACGACAGTCCGCTTGAGCAGAATGGGGTGTTACATCCTACCCAACTTAGAAAAAGTCTCATCCTCGAGACTTACTAAGGACAAGCAGTAATCTGGGGTTGAGGCAATCCTAGACAAGTCGTTGTACTTGTTCATTTGGATATTCACTTGCACAAGCGTCGAAATCAGCATATCGCTTAGACTGGATCGTGCGCACTTTCGAAGTGCACTTCTAGCGTGAGCACGTCAACTAGCTCAGTGATAGCGAAGTCTTAGCACTTGAGTTTCACCTTTTCTTAAGTCTTGGATGGTGCACTAGTTTAAGGCGTCCCTCGAATAGATGCATTCAACCAAACTTAGAGTCAGTAAAATCGGACAAGCTACTAGCGATACTCTCAAGGGTTCATACAGGTTGGCACAAAGGCCACTTGCAGCATACAACCAGACAAGCAATCATATCATTCAAAATGTATTTTGAAAGTATTTAGACTTATTGTTGGAATATCCCATCGAGGCATTGAGAGAGAGCGTGCACATAACCCACGAACGAGCTTTCGAAACAGAGATATCAAAATGAAGTCCAAAGGCGTAGAAGCCAGGCTTTGATACCACTATGTCACGCCCCGATCTTCCGCAGGCAAATTGGCCGTTCCCGCTAGGCAGGAATCACCCTCGCCAGCGCTCCCGCGGAACGATCGCTTGACCCATCCGGGCGTGATGCCGCACGAGCTTGAACCGCGCCCGTGTAAGGCCGTGATTCATTGGCTGGCGGTAAGAGTTCTAAGCCACAGAGTCGCACAGATTGTCCGAGTGCAGCAGAGTCATGAACGCATAGGCGATCGGTAACAGGTTCACTGAGTTGACAAATATAGCGGAAGCATTGAAACACAAGTTGAAGTAAAGCAAGCTCTTTATTGATATAAATATGTGTTATAGGCGGCGTATAACCGAGATTACAAGTCGCTCAAGCCTCTCTCTCTGAAACAGTAAAAGTGTGCCAAGTGGCTACAATTGTGGAATGATTGTACAGGCGATGTTCAGGCGAGTTCCAATATTATGTCTTGTATATGTGCTTCAGTTTCGGATGCACCGTTGCTTCGGAGTGATCTCCACACCTTAGCACGCACGAAGGAGGCATCCGCACCGAACGAGGTTCTCCCGTACCCTGCATACAAACTGGTGGATTATCAGTACATTGAATGCACTGGTGGGGAAGCTACTCGCCCGCTCGACAAATCCAAACACGTAATACAGGTTTCGTGCACCAAATATTAAGTTATCTTTCTAGTTGCCTTAGGATCAGTTTCATGCAAGATTTGAATAGCCTAACTCGTGTGGTAGTGCGCCGTACGATATGAGAGGAAACACGACGAGACTTACCAACTTACCATCTCCTTCCCTGTCTAAGGCAAACATTGAGGCAAACATTATTAATTCAAGCACGGGCAAGTATAAACATTCAGGGGCATAGCATATGCAAACACGAGGGTCATTTTAACATGATCGTTCAGGTGTTCAGTTGTTCATTGATGCGATGCAGTAACTCGTATGAGGATAGCCGCTAAGCGAGGATAACTTATCTATATGAACATGAGTCGCTGGCATAGCCATAAAGGGCCGTTTAGTCTTAGGGCAAAGTGATGTGCAACGCCGGTGGCGAGCCCCGCTGCATAACACTTGCCGGGTAACATACGACTATACATACGTCCCGTCCGGATCGGATCGGTCCCAGTGCCCCGGTGACCGTTCGCGGAACTCAACATAACATACCTTGTGCACACAAGTTGTCTACGACTATGCAGGTCAGGGTCTATCCTTTATCCATATCTTGACATGATAATCATGAAACTTAAACTTATTCTGAACGAGCATATTGCTCCACGAGCTGGGATTCCATCAGTACATAACACGATCCTCGTTCAGATGCATACTTAGCATGATTATCATTCAAGTATGATTCACGTTCAATATTTATTACCCTGATGCGTGTCCCTGGTTCGGGGATTGCCTTGGAGACCCAACGGTCCCGGATACTTGCAGGTCTATTCAGGCACGGAACGACTACGTAGTAGTCTTCCGGGGTTTGGATGAAAACATGGCAACATTACAAGCAGACAAGCATGCGTTTCTAAGGAACATAAGTAACTACGTTTGCTCGAGCCCGAAGGTAAGCCGAGAGATGAAACCGTTAGGGACTTAGCATACGAGGGTCTGAACATATATAAGCAGTATTTTAATTTCCATATTCTAGCATAAGCAATACAAGTTGGGATTATTCCCTTAGCTAGGTGCGTTGTATTTATAAGCATGCAGGGGTGAATCACCTAGCGACTAGCATAAATATTCCAGATTTTATGTATGCTGGCGAAGCAAAGACAAGTTCACCGTAGCCACCCACCTTAGCGATGATTCGCCTCGGGAGAGAGATACGCCGAGCGAGCCTCTGAATGCCTAAGTTGAATTCCTTTAGGGACAAGTCTGGATATCCTTTGCATTCTCGATTGAGGCAAAGCGGGTCGGGACAGCTGCACTAGTGCCGTTTGAGACGGCAGTCCGCTTGAGCGGAATGGGGTGTTACAGGCGTGGTTTCTTAGTTTCAGGCTTGTGCACGCGTTGGATTAGTATCGGGGAGTGTGTGCTAGAATTCTCGAGCTATATTTTATATATTTATAGGTGTTTGTGCGTGTCGGGGTCGTTGGGCGTGCGATGGTGAGCGTTGTGCGTTGTGGTATTGTGTTTATATATATATGTATATATATATTTGTATGTGTGTTCCTATATATATATATATATATATATATATATTTATATATGTATGTGTTTTTATGCTTGTGTGAGTGTGTTAGTGAGTGCTTGTGTGAGTATGGGTTGGTGCTAGTGTATGTGTGTAGGTGAGTGTGTGTGTGAGTGTGAGTGTGAGTGAGTATTTAGATATATACATATGTATATGAGTTTGTGTTTGTGTGTATATGTATATATATATGTATGAGTATATATATGTATATATATATATATATATATATATATATATATATATATATGTATGCGTGAAAGTGTGTGTGAGAGTGTGTGTGTTAGTGTGTGTGAGAGTGTGTGTGTGAGGGTGTGTATATGTATATATATATTAGTTGTATATATATATAGATGTGTGTTTATATATATATATATATATAGACATATGTATGTGCTTGTATATGTGTGTATGTATTTATACATAAGTATGTGTGTGTAAATATATATGTTAGTAGATGTGTTAGTGTGTATATATATATATATAGACTTGTGTGTGTATATATATATATGTATGTGTATATATATATAGATATATATATATATATATATATATATATATATATATATATATATATATATATATATATATATATATATGTGTGTGGTTGTGTGTGTGTGTGAGAATGAGAGGGGGGACAGCATGTAGAGCAACAGCAGCTGCTGCTGCACTGCAGCAGCAGCACAGCAGCAGAAGCTAGCAGCAGCAGCAGCAATATGAAGCACAGGCAGCAGCAGCAGCATCATTTTGATGCACAGCAGCAGCAGCAAGGTTAAGGGGCAGTAGCAGCAAATACGAGGGAGAGAGAGTGGTATATATATATATAGATATAGATAGATTGATATATAGTTAGATAGATAGATTAATACATAGATAGCTAGATAAATAGATAGGTAGATATTAGATAGCTAAATTAGTTAGATAGATACTTAGATAGATATCTAAATAGATAGACACATAGATAGAAAGCTAGATGAATAGATAGATAATTAGATAGATAGTTAGATAGGTAGATATCTAGATATCTCGATAGAAAGATAGATTAGTTAGATAGATACATAGATAGATAAATAGATATATGTTAGATAGATGAATAGATAGATATCTATAGATAGGTAAATAAGTAGGTAGATAGATAGGTAGATTGCTAGATAGATGGATATTAGATAATAGATATTAGATGAATAGATAGATTTATAGATCTATATATAGATAGATTGATATATAGATTGATAGATAGATAGTTCAATAGATAGTTAGATAGATTAATAGATAGTTAGATATAAAATAGATATGTAAATTGATAGATAGACATATAGATAGATAGGTAATAGATAGATAGATAGATAGATAGTTATATATATATATATATATATATACATAGCTATATATATGTATAGATACTAGATAGATAGATATATATATATATATGTATAGGTAAGGTAAGGTATATGGGTATATGTATATGTGTGTAGATATCTATATATATATATATATATATATATATATATATATATATATATATATATATATATATATAGATACTTAGATATGTAAATATATGATAGATATATATATTTTCTAGCCTAGATTAATAACTAGGTATATATTATTAGCCTAATAGCTAGTTAGAGGGGTATGAGAGCGGTATCTCAATACCTTGAGATACCAAGGTATCTCAATACCTTGAGATATCCAAGGTATTGGGTTTCGAGCGGGGTTTTTGAGCAATTGCCTAGGTTTGAGTTTAGAGATAGATTTTTATGTATATGTGTATATATTTACACGTGCTAGCATACGTTTTAGAGGGTATAGGCGGGGTATATAGCGTAGGTTGAGGTATCGGATACCGAGGGTATCCCGGTATCTCAAGGAGGCGAGTTTGGGAGTTTTCTAGCTTAATGAGCTCGGTTTGACCTAGAATTTCAGAAGCACCCTAGTTTGACCTAGACTTGACTGTAGTTGACTCGGTTGACCGCCAAAGTCAACTTTTGACCTAGTTTTGACCCAAAGTTGACTTTTTGGACCTAGAGTTGACTTTTTGATCCAGATTTCACCGGTTTGACCCGTTTGACCTAGAATGACCCTAGAAGTCTATTTTTAGTTATTTTATATCTATTTAACTTAGTAGAACCCTGTTTAACCTTGCTTTTTGCAATAGGTCCTTGCGATACCAGTTCGGATCGTCAGTTGCTCAGGACGTCAGGCGAGTACATTCTCTGATAGTTTTCATTATCTGATGATTATTATGATTCAGCTTCTAGTATAGTATTATCTGATTTTTCTGGCACCACATGGGACACGGACTGGTATTTCTGGATTCATTTACTTGCGACACGTACATTTCATATTTCTGGCCTCTATTCTGGAATCACTACTGGCATCACCTACAGGCATCACTACAGGCATCACTCATGTTCAGGCTGGACTCATCTTGATTTACGTGTCGGGTCTTGAATTCACTTGTATTAGTCGGGATGGGGAAATACTCGAGTAGACATGTAAACATTCCTATCTGAAATCATCAGGAATCACTCCCTCTGGTCTAATCTGTAATGATAGCAGTCGCGCACCCAGTGCACGGTGAGCCGTACTTACCCCTAGCCGTTTACATGTCGAAACAAGTATTTCAAAGACACCGAGTTTATTCTTTATAGTCTGGACTCACTTGCATTCTTGTTGGTCTCACTTACATGTTTCTGGACTTGACTCACTACATGTATTTCATGTTGGACTCACTACACGTTCATGTGTATGGACTTGATCTTAGCTTAGATTTCCTGTATCTTACAGTTGTTACTATCTTGCTCTGATATCCATGCATCTTTACCTTTATGCACCAGTTATTTATATATTTCTTGTTTCATACTTGCTTCATTCTTCTTGCTACTTGCTATAACTGTTTTATAGTTTTTATCATTTAAATGGAACTGCTGTTAGAGATGTACTTGCTCCAGTCCGGACTGGACATATTTTCAGAGTATCCAGAGGATTGGTGTCCGACATTTTATGGACCTGAGCCTGTCGATGGTACAGACAGGGACCCTCTAGTTTAGGGGTAATTTTCGGGTTGGTAGCCGGGATCACTGAGACCTTGTTATTGTTTTTATTAGCTTTTAGCACCGGATTTATCTCCGGTTTGGATTGAGACCTTGTATTGTATATTATTTTGGATGATGTATTATTATTATTGATGTTGTGGTTGTTGTAGTAGTTGTTATTGGTTAGACTTTATAGTTGTTAGTCTTCTTTGTTATCTTATTGTGCTTAGATTCGTGATTGAGTACTTGATTATCATTATGATATTGCTCCTCCGTTTGGAGTTGAGATCTTGACAGGTTTATATATTGATTGTGTGAGATTATTATCTAGATATTTGACCTAGACAGCGTTCTACCGCCGATGCTGCGGCATAGGCTGGACGTACCTACGACTCATGTCTGATTTTTCGGGTGCGGGTCGTGAAAGCAACAACCTGGGAGGTTTGCTCAGAGGTCACTTGGACATGGCAAACTCAGCTGGGGGAAAAATAGTTTGGTCGTGAACTCATGTCCGAAAAATTCATTGGGGAGTGATTTGCTGAGTGGGGATAGACCTGAAGGTTGCTCATCTGGGGAGATTTTAGGAACTCATCATCCGGTACTCCTTGAAGGGAAAAAATTGCCAGGTTGGAGTGAGCTCAATTTGTAGTGACCGTCTTCTCGTTATAAATGCAAAGTGATGACTTTGGCGTCAATAAACTCATGGAATTTCCTTTTCAGTATATAGCATGCCTTCGTGGGGTGATGAATGTACCGATGAAAGAGACAATATTTTGGGTCATCGACCTTACCAGCCTTTTCAGGGTATCTGATTTTGGGTAGCCAAAGTTTATTTTTCTTTATCAATATATTGTAGATTTCAATGATGTCATCCTCAATGAAGGAAAAAGTCCCCTTTGGCTTTTGGGCTCTCGATACCTGAGTCGTACGGTCCTCAGGGAAGATGGTCATAGTTGCATCATCTTCGGACTCAGAGGGAATTCTACCCCCAGCTTTGGATGCTGCTCTATTTTGTCGAGGGAGACTACCCCCAGACATGTCGTCGTCTGGTTCTTCTTCCTGTAATGACGAAGAGTAGTTCAATCGGTCGAAAATTGACCGTTTTGCTTCAGAATAGCAATGATTAGTTACAACCTTACGACTATTACAACAATGTTCTCTAGGAGGTATAATAGACGTATAGGAGATCCCCTATCTTTGCGTTTCTGGATTAAGAAATCACGCAAATCAGGTAAATTACCAGAAGAAGAAGAAGAAGGCTTATTCTGCCTTTTTTATCAGTAGGAAGGTGTAGATTAGGAATCATAACCCTTTTTCTACCATAGGAATACATCAGTTCACCCATGTAAGTAGCATATGGTCCATCATCTGTCTGAGGAGCATATCTTCCCCAAAAATGAGTCTTCTTTACGCGGACAGACCTGTCCTGGCATAATTTGGATTTTGGTACAAGTTCGCGTAAAACAGGAAAAGTCCTCATAATCTGTAAAGTGGGAACTCTCTTTGAAGGATTCGCCACTTGTTTTCCTTTGATGTGATCAAAGGGTACATCTGCCTCATCATAGACGGGAGATGTAATTATACGCACATGGCGTGTTTAAAATTTTCGAATTGGCACTGATGCATTGCCGGAAATTTTGTCTACCATGTCACAGACGGGAGACAAAGTTTTACGCACCGGGCGTGTTTGAAACTTCTGGATTGGCAATGAGGTATTGCCCGAAGTCTTGTCTACCACGTCACAGACGAGAGACAAAGTTTTACGCACAGGGCATGTCTGAGACTTCTGGATTGGCACTGAGGCATTGCCAGAAGTGTTGTCTACCACGTTACAGACGGGAGACAAATTTTCACGCACAGGGCACGTTGGAAACTTCTGGATTGGCACTGAGGTATTGCCAGAAGTCTTGTCTGCCACGTCACAGATAGGAGACAAAGTTTTATGCACCGGGCGTATTTGAAACTTCTGGATTGGCACTGAGGCATTGCCAGAAGTCTTGTCTGCCATGTCACAAACGAGAGACAAAAGTTTTACGCATAGGGCATGTTTGTTGTGTTGTCACAACCTTGTTGATCAGAGAGTGAGAGCTTACAGGAAGGGTAGAGGATGTCTTAGGCATCCACACTTTACGCAGCTTCCTATTGTTCTGGAAAGAGGAGGAGGGAGAGCTACCCCCTGCATGAAGCATGTCTTCATAGGCAGATTGGTCGAACTGGACGACCAAAGTCTTCTTCTTCGATCCGATAGATACAGCATCGTATTGAGCAATTGCTTTCTCATCAGAGAAGAAAGTCTTTCCTAGTAGAGTCGTCATTTTTGTTTGAATAAACAAAAATTAAGAGAAGAAGAGGGTTTATATGAAACCTTTATTTTTTGCTTACAAATAAGAAAAAGAGTACAATTAATCCTATACGAGGATGTTAAGTACAATAAAAATGATTCTGGGGAAGTATTTCTATAGGAGTCTGGTCTGCGGTCGATCACTTTGTCCCTTGGACCACACGATGATGAAGAAGTGCTATAGAAGAAGAAGAAGCTTCAAAAGTTGCAAGGGGGATTGAATTGTCAACCATCTCTCTCTGTCTTTGCTCTCTCTCTGATCTCTGATTGTGCCCTGGCCGGTGTCTGATCCTCTGATTGCCCAATCGCCCGATCATCTTCCCGTGGTTGTTCCCTTTGTGCCTGTGATCAGGGGTCTCTATTTATAAAGATCATTCAAATAACTGTCCAGTTGGCGTAGAAGCCAAACTGTGAAAAAAGTTGCATCTTTTACGCGGCGGTTATAATAACTGCTACCCACATTCAAATAATCTTCTGAATCTGTGTAAGACACGTGTCCTATTATAAGGTAACGCATATAACTGCTTCTCGAAGATTACGACATGCAAGCCACGTAGGTAACTTCCCCTTGCATAAAGATGGTTGGCGTAAAAGCCAAATAACTGTCTTATAGGCGTAAAAGCCTGGTTGGCATAAAAGCCTAGTTGTAAAGAAGACTGCCTCATTTACGCTGCGGTTATGACAACTGCTACCCACGTTCAAATAATCTTCTGAGTCTGCGTATGACACGTATCCCTTTATAAGGTAACGTGTATAACTGCTTCTCGAAAATCATGGCATGCAAGCCACGTAGGAAGCTGCCCCTGCGTAATGATGGTTGGCGTAGAAGCCAAAGAGCTGTCTTGTTGGCGTAAAAGCCAAATAACTGTCTTGTTGGCGTAAAAGGCCAAACTCTATGTAAAACTTGATGGTTCATGAATAATAGATAACTAGCGTAAAATAGCCATTTATCCATCACGACTGAGATTTTGAGCGTATTATGGGCTAAATAGCCTTATCACATACCTTTGCAAATATGGCCGAGTTGGCATATTTCGAGGAGATAGCATACGGCGTACTCCTATAGTTAAAAATATCCTGGTTGGCGTAAAATGCAAGGATGGTGATGTGAGCGTATTAGTCACAGTTTTAGCTTTTCCAGTCAATTATCCATCACGACTGAGGTCTTGAGTGTATTCCGGGCTAAATAGCCTTATCACGTACCTTTACAAATATGGACGAGTTGGCGTATTTTGAGGAGATAGCATACGGCGTACTCCTATAGTTGAAAATAGCCTAGTTGGCGTAAAATGCAAGGATGGTGATATGAGCGTATTAGTCACAGTTTTAGCTCTCCCAGTCATGACAAATCTGAAGAATAGATCCAAATCTCGTGCAATAAATACAGAGATATGCCTCCATCTCGTGCATTAAATACAGAGATATGCCTCGAGCTCTGTGCAGGAAACAGCTTTTGACGTGGTGTCTGATTTTGTCTTTATCTTGAGCGTAAAAACTCACTTCTTCCCATATAGAATAGGCAGTGTATTATTTGAATGCATAAAAATAACTTGTATCAAGAATATGTCACTAAACGACAGCCTGGGTCTCTGTGCAAAATTATTATCACAACCGTCCTCTCGATCATCGTGCAGTACTTTTGTCAGGAGTCAGGTTCACTGCTTTGTCTGACAAATTCATCTGAGGAATACGAAGAGTTTCTCGTACAACTTTACTCTGCATTAAAAACAAAAATATTTTTTAAACTTTACGCAGGAGAGTAAAGCAACCTTTTACGCAGAATATCCTTGAAGCGCTGCTTTACGCGGGCAGCTTTAAAGCTCTACTTTATGTCGAACAGCTCTGAAGCCCTGTTTTACGCATACTGCTCTGAAGTCATATTTTATGCCACACGGCTTTGAAGCTCTGTTTTATGCGAATTTCATGTATGTTGGGGGTTTTGACTATATAATACCTGTATGATTCCCCAGAATATTTTATGCTTCTACAATATTGATATTGCCCTATTACTCTAGATTACTTGTCTCTCTATTTTCTACCATAATATTATATTATTTATTATTTCTCATCTTGTATTACATTCTCTATTTCTGTTTATAGTCATTATCAATTAATATGGAACTGCTATTGGGTTGTACTCGCTCCATCTTGACTGGATATATTTTTTAGAGTATTGGAAGAATTTATGTCCGACTCATTACGGATTGCAGGAGATAGCAGCTGCCGCTTTGGACCCTTTAGATCAGGAGTGATTACCGGGAGGCCCAGCCGGTAGCACTAGTTATTTTAGTTACTTTTATTAAGTATTATAGTATTGGATTTGTTTCTATCATATTAGACTTTTATGATGTATTATCATTACTCCTAGACTTGTTTAGATTGATGTTGATGTTGAGGACTATCTAGTTGTGAGTTGTGATACTTTGTTTTGTCATATCGTGCCATTTATCCTTTTTAATGATTTTTTTCTGAATGAGCATTGATATTGACTTTATATTATTATTTTGTCTTCCTTTTGGAGTTGAGATAGCATAGTAGGTACCTTATATATATATTGTATGAGATATTTAGATAGTATTGTTGACCTAGACAGCATTCTACGTCGTTATTACAATGTAGGCTGGGCGTTGTTCGTATACTCATGCCCCCACATCTGGGTATGGGTTATGACAAATCGTCTATGCGTACCAAGTGAGGATATTCGACAAGAAGTTATGACTGAAGCAAACATTTTTCAGCATTTCATTCATCCGGGAGGCACAAAGATGTACCAAAATAACTAGTTCTACCAACAATTTTGTGGTAATACTAACCAATATTTTTAGACTCATCTCTTTCTTGCTGTGAGACTTGAGCATGGCTACCATCAAGTCTGAGTCTATGAATATGATCGTAGCAGTATGGCTCCATCGACTTTGCTGTCCGCCGAGAAGATGCTAGAGGATATGCTTCTCAACGATGGGTGAGAGGCTCGTTTGGAGATCATTGTCGCTGAGCTTTTTGTGTGATGGAGCATGGAAGGATATCATAGGCTTCGTCATTCATGTTGAACTAGAGAATTACCTAGAAGGATGTTCGTTGTCTTCAAACCCAGCTTGGTAGAATTACTCTCTTAACATGCCCCATGTGCTGATTACCGGGTTGGGATTAGAATCCCAACCGGGAGTTCTAGCGGTGGTGCTGGATGGCGATGGTATCACGACCAGCACCCAGATATTCGGGCACGAGTACGTGGGTACGTCCAGCCTACACCGCAGCATCGGCGGTAGAACGTTGTCTGGGTCAACTCTACTATCTAAATACCTCAACAAATATATATGGTACATGTCAATCATCTCAACTCCATACGAAGGATCAAAATGGTATCTGATAAATATAAACTATACTCAATCACAATGCAAACTAAGGAAGAAAGAGCACGAATGAAATAACAAAAGAAAGAGTCACAATACATCCACAAGACTGAAATAATATATACATACAAATAACCTCAAGAAAATTCTAATACTAGTCTACCAAAATAAACTAAACCTCTTCAGGCTCGGGTACTAAGTCCTCCTGGTCTACAAGAGTATCCTCTAATGGAATACCGTCCTGCGGTCCGTAGTATGTGAGACACTAGCCATTTTTCTGAAAAATATATCCAGTCAGGATTGGAGCAAAGTACATACCTTTGAAAGCAGTTTTAAATATCTAATCGAGCATATAAAATAGATAATAGAAAAAAATACAAGATAACTAAACAACAGAATGAAATGAACTAGAGTGAACAGATAATGTACTGGAAAGAAGAACATACAATAGAATATCTGCAATATAAGAAAAATAAATGAAGTCTAACTGATGTGCCATGGAATACAAGTTCATTATGTGATCGGTTTAGGTTGAACACGAATACAATAAGGTAACTTGATTACAAGTGTGCTATGTAATCGATATGTACATGAATACACTAGGGCTTGATCACATAATCAAGTCCTACTCCCCCATCCCCAACTAATACTAATGGATCCAATCATGATACGTTACAAACACGAATATGGGCATACTGAACACGAGCAGTGTGTGTACACGAATATAAGCACACTGAATATGAGCAATATGAACACGAAGTACATTAAATCAAAATCTGATACACACGATAAAATACATATCAAGGAGTACCCGCTGAACACGGTAAAGGATAACATCTCCTGACATGATCCATGTAGTACCAGTCCGTGAAACTATTGTGTCAGAATCAAGTATACAGTTCTAGAACATGAGATATATATACTATTATAAAATAAAAACTAATAGAGAAATGTACTCGCCTGAGGTCCTATGCAAGGTGTGTCTCTCGATGTCCAAGCTGGTGTCACACAGACCTATATATGGTATATTGCACCAATACAAGGTTTTGGAATAAAAATAAGTTAAACTAGTTCAATTCTAGGTCATAAAGCTATTTCTAAGTCAAAATAGTCAAACTAGGTCAACTATAGGTCAAACTAGTCAAACTTGGTCAAACTAGCTATTTCTAGATTGTATGAGTCCGTCTTTAGAATATTGGGTCCATACACTATGTAACTAGGCTATACTAGCTATTCTAGGATGATGGGATACCAACAAAAATACCGTATCATAAGATACGTAAGTTATTAGATATAAAAATACTATAATATATATACAAGACAAAATATATAATACTCCTAGTCAAACTAAGGCTAAGTGGATACCTTGGATTTGAACCAAATGCGGTATCACACCACCTACATACCCATATTGATATTCAAACTCAATACCTTGAGTATAAACCAATACCTTGACATTACCTTGGTATCACAAGTTAATCCAATATCTAACATTTATCTAACTAACCAACATACCTCACTATACACTAACATGCACTTAAACTTATAACAATACTATACCAACTATCATAACTAACATACCCAATGGATATTCAATACCCATACCCAAGATATCTCAACTCTCATTACCTTGGTATAACTCAAGGTAAACTAGAAATAATACTAACCAATGCTAACTAGTACTTATATATATATATATATATATATATATATATATATATATATATATATATATATATATATATACTTAACTTACCAACTAACTTATCAATATAAACTAACTTAGCTTATTAACTAGCTTAACTTAACTTATCTACAACTTAATTTCTAAGCACTGCTACACACTGCTGCTTATTGGGGATGGGGTATCTTGAGTTACACCAAGGTAAGGAGAGTTAATATTAGTTAGTATTTATTTCTAGATTACCTTGAGTTACACCAAGGAAAGGGGAGTTGAGGTATCTTGGGTATAGGTATTGAATATCCAATGGGTATGCTAGTTATGTTAGTTGTAGGTATTGATTTTAGTATTAAATAATATACTAGTATTATATAAGTTAGTTAGTTAATTGGTGTATATATATATATATATATATATATATATATATATATATATATATATATATATATATATATATATATATATATTAGTTGGTATAGTATAGTTATGAGTTTAAATGCATATTAGTGTATAGTGAGGTGTATGGGTAGTTAGTTATTTGTTAGATATTGAATTACCTTGTGATACCAAGGTAATGTCAGGGTATTGGTTTATACTCAAGGTATTGGATTTTTGTATCAAGATGGTGTGTAGATGGTGTGATGCCGCATTTGGTTCAAATCCAAGGTATCCATTTAGCATTAGTTTAGCTAAGAGTACTATATATTTTATCTTGTATATATATATTATGGTATTTTATATCTAATAATTTACGTATCTTATGATACGGTATTGTGTCGATACTCTAGTACCCTAACATAGCTAGTATAGCCTAGTTACATAGTATATGGACCCAATATCCTAGAGATGGACTCATACAACCTAGAAATAGCTAGTTTAACCAAGTTTGACTACTTTGACCTAGAGTTGTCCTAGTTTGACTGTTTTGACCTAGAAATGGCTTTATGACCTAGAATTGAACTAGTTTAACTTATTTTTATTCCAAAATCTTGTATTAATGCAATATTTCATATATAGGTCTGTGTGACACTAGTTTGGATACTGTTTTGCATTATTTGCTCTGGACCACAGGTGAGTACATTCTCTGATAGTTTCTATTATTTGATTACTACTATAATTTAAGTATTTAAAAATATTACTTATGATTCTTTGACACATTGGTACACGGATTGGTATTATTATTGGATCGTCAGTCATGAGATGTTACCTTGATTATCGAGATAGTATCGAATACTGCTCCTTGTTGGTATTGGATAATATTGGATATTATAGGTTAAACATTGGATATATTGGCTAGTAACGTGTCATGATTAGATCCATCGTATCAGTCGGGGCGGGAAAAATACTACTTTAAATATGTGATCAAGAACTATCAGCTAGTAGTGTAATCATTGGCTACTAACTAATCATACACTTCACGTATGGTTGAGTTAGCTCCTTAGTGTAATAATTGAATATCCTAAGTCGATCACATATTTAGTTAGTATCTCAAACACATAGTATATTATATATTCCATATTCAGTTCATAGATTACCATATTCTATTTCTGACATTATAGTTCATCTCCTTCATTCTTGTACGCATTGATTTATATTTTTGTTACTAGTTTTGCATGTTCCTTTATTGTTCTTAGATCATCAGTTATATTCTCATCGTATATAGCATCCTCTATTTTACTGTTTTATAGTTTTTGTCAATTAATTGGAACTGCTATTGGATTGTTCTTCTCTCCATTCCTGATTGGATAACATTTTTTAGAGGATCTGGGAGATTGGTGTCCGACATACCATGGACCTCGACCTATAGATGGTTCAAACATGGACCCACAAGTTCGGGAGTTACTGCCGGGAGATCTAGGCGAAATCAACAGTTATCATAGTTAGTTTTCTTTACGATTTTGGTACCGGATTTGTTTTTGGCATTTATTTGAGACTTGGATATTGTTTCTATTTGTTGCTATTATTTTAGATTGCATATTATGTTAGACTTCTTTGAAATCTTATCGTGCTATAGATTTGTGATTGAGTATTGTGTTGCATTAAGTATATTGCCCTCCTTCTTGGAGTTGAGATATTATTGGCAGATTATATAATATTATGAGATGATTAGATAATATAGTTGACATAGACAGTATTCTACCGCCGATGCTGCGGCGTAGGCTGGACGTACCCACATACTCGTGTCCCTTTACCGGGTGCGGGTCATGACACAAGAAAAGAACAATAAACAAAAATCAAAAGGTTTCTCCATGTAGTGCAAGGTCTACTTGCCTAGAAATAAAAGAAAGAGGGGAAATAAAGAATGAGGAAAGAGGGAGAAACAAGTTAGCTTATATAGCTAGGGTTTAAGGTTTAGACCATAGGTTTAAATTCATGAATAAACCAACTCACAAATAAACCATGAACCATGTTAAACCAAAGAATGTGTCTAGTCTCCACGCATGCAACCTAATGATCATGTGAGCAAAAAATACTAAAGCAGGAATAAATATAAGAAATAAATAAATATATCCCAAAATACGTATTTCGGGAACGGGGAGTGACACCTTTCTAATATCTTGTTTTAGGATCAGTTACATATCATAGAAGAATAAGAAGACTTGTGTCACATGCATAAAGTGACACGCAACAGAGCAACTGGGTTCAACTTACAAATACTTACCATCAATCCTTCCTTGTCTCATACAATAACAATAAAAGATATGTGAACATATATATAGAAGAAAAATTATATGTAACATGATTGTCCCTGCAGAAGACAATCGCTAACTCATAAATATTGCATGCAATACACCATTTCCTTCCAAACATTTCCAACAGACCTATACATCGATGGGTGTTACTATGGCATCTAACTCTATATGAGGGTCACTTGCACCATAAGCCATCTTGGACAAACTAGTAAGACGGAGGTCACTCTACGTGCAGGCGTGATCTACACCAAAGGCCTCGAAACACCCGATATTGTGATGCACCCTTCAGTATCGGTCGTACACCGACCGAAGGTCTTGCAATAACTCATTCTTTCTAGGCTGACACAATCCCAGTGTCCTAGGAATCATTCGAGAAACCAAACCTTGTGTACAAGTTGTCCATGACCATGCAAATGCGTGAACATCCAGACTCTACACAGATGCATGGCAGAAACTCTAAAAGAAGCATACGATATGTCTATACTTAGCTTATTCTATCTCGATCCATCAATTAGCCCAAATTACCATCTATATATAGTACTAAGTCCAGGGACACTGTCTTGGTGACCTAACGGTCCTAAACTCTCTAAGATACTCATCTCTGAACTATGAAATGTACAATATGATAGTCTTCTCGTTTAAGTGATGAAACATAATTTTGTGTAATACTTTAAATATGTTTTGTGATCAGTGGATGAGATATATCAACAGTATTAAATTCTATTTCAATGGCAGCAAGTTAGAAAATCTATGTGGCAGCATCAGAAAGCTCTACTCTACACATGTTGTACAAGTGTAACAAGTCCATGTTAAAATCTATATTGTAAAAACTATCTCTAGCAGTAAATTAATATTCCATGTTCTAAGACATCATGATACAGAGTGAGATTATTCTCTTATCTATGTGGGTTTGACTTTTTTATTAGTATGCATCAAGTTATTGCATAACAAACTAAACAAGAATCATACATTTGTTAAGTATGAAGGTAAGGCAAATATAGGTTCATCGAGACCATCCACCTGAATGAGGACTCTGCCTCGACTGAGTGGAACTCTAAACAAGCCACTGAATACACCCAAATCCAAACGGTATTGTGCCACTGAACCATCTCTTTGAATCAAGCGAAGAGGTTCACTACAGATATGTCAATGGTCCAAGAAGCTTGACATATAAATTATAGGAGTAATCTAGCATTATAACCTAGTTAATCAAAGGGGATTCCTAGTACCATTACAACTTCATTGACCGAGGTGCCATACCATGACCCTCTATCAAGTATGGCATGTATTATGTTATTTATTGTATTAAATATATATTTTTATATGTATTCTCTATATATGTTGAGTTGACATGGGTAGAGTCATATGGCTCCAGGACGATGTAGAGGTATACTTACTATTTTGTCGTAGGATTATATTTCTTGTCCTTGTTAGATATAAGATCGTAGTTCTGTACGGAAGACTGTCTACAAATTTACTTACTGTCTACGAATTTACTTACCTCTGTGTTGACGTTGATAGTCATATGCTCGTGTATCGGTGTAGAGGTCTAGTTACTACTTTGGAGTAGGATTGTGTTTGTTGGCACTTAAATAATTGCTAAGTTTTAATCCTACAATCTCTAAACCTCTTATGATATATCGGCAAACAAGGGGAACAAAGCTCCCATTCGAGATAAAGATTTCGCTGAACAGAGGGAAAGTACGAACCTCGCAGAATTTAGCCCCATAGAATTCTAGCCTTGTAGAATCAAGCCTCAGACAATTGAAAAATAGCAAGCCTTGTATAATCATCTCACAATTTTTTGCTCAGAAGAAATGCACCATCCTACATAATTCTACTCAACTACACAAACCTTGCAGAAATTATCCTCACAGAAGTGAACAAATCTCGCAGAATTCTGTTTAAACATGATCCTCATAGATATAGAACCTCATAAAAAGTTGTCGAGTGGAATAAAGCTTCAATAAAGACAAAGCTCATGGAAAGTTGTATCACGGAATGAAGCGCCAAACAAATCCCATAGAATTCAACAATCACACATAATTTGACAATATCAAAGAGCATGCATATTTAATGAGATGACAACTCTGCCAAACTGACAAATCAGTATTTAATACAAATAATAATATTGACATACTGACCAATCAACATTAATTTCTCTGACAGCTCTGCCAAGCTATTGTCACAACCTGTACCCTGATATTCGGGTACGAGTACGTGGTTACGCCCAGCCTACGCTGTAGAATCAGCGGTAGAACGATGTCTGGGTTATTTCTAACTATCTAACATCTCAACAATATAATATGATACCTGTCAATCATCTCAACTCCGAATGGAGGAGCATATGGTATCTCACAAGTATATCTAATCTCAATCACAAAACAAATTGAGAAAGAATAATGCACGAATGGAATAGCGAAGAAAAGAATAAAGATACAACCCACAATCTGAATAATATACAAACTATGAATCCACCAAAAGAATAGTCTAATATAATCCAATACAAATATAACTAGACCTCATCGGGC